>OX276376.1:67487878-67877026 GCA_946251855.1 Alsophila aescularia
TCAATCATCAGTCATTACTTTCATTTTATTAAAAAAAATGGAACCATTGTAAACCTATAAAAACATACTTTAATACATAGGTTTATACAGTAATATAAGTCTAAGCTTGAAAATGTTGTCTGTTCCAAAATATCACAACCTACAGCCATACAATGAATACTTGATAAAGAAATCAAAATCATTGGCATATATCTATATTATAATAAAGCAATAAGTACGAAAAAGTACGTACACAAGGTTTTTTTTTTTTAAATAGTCTTGGTTTCTTAAATAACCCTACTGAACAAGAATATAACATTTAAAAAAATCGTGGCTGTCTGTATGTTTGCATCACATATAAACAACTGGACCGATTGCGATGTGGTTTTCACTGTTGGATAGCAAAGGGTTTTTCTTAAAAACTGGGGTACTTGGTATCTCAATCTGATGAGTAGAAGCCGAGCAATTGATACAAATCTTTTTGACGGCTGAAGAAATTTTAATCAAATGTTGGTATATTCGTATTTTAGGTCCTGCAATAGCACATAGAGTACTGTAACCTAGAGAAATGAGCACGCGTGCGAAGCCGCGGGCACTACTAAAGACAGAAAGCATAAGACTGAAAATTATAATAGAAAGCTTATTTTATATGTTCCTCAATTGCTTTTATAACTAATATTAACAAGAACATAATTATTATAACAAGTACACTAAATTTTGTATATTAAGAAAGCTCCAGAAAGCATGTTCTAAGCAGTTCAACCTAATTTGAACCATGAGAGCTTGTTCAGAAGTACCACTTTAACAATTCTATGGAGTACCTAGTGCATTTTTTTTTTCATACAAACTTAATTTACGTAATTCAAAAAGTACAGGACTGATTGTAACAAACTTTGTGGATAGATTACACTAAGCAATATCCAAGGTAGCATTGTTGAATTTTTACACAACTCACAACAGTGGTACGTCTGAAAAGGCAGATGCATGCAAGTTGGTGATAAATAAAGAACTGTTACATCCGATAGAATAGACTAGAAAACATAAGCTTACATACTAAATAACTATATTTTAACATTGTTTTTTTTATAACAGAGTGCCAGATGAATCGGGGTGCCCAATAGATATTTTGATGTGCAGTGCTGTGTATCATGATTATATATAGTGTGATTTCTTGTTACATATTTAACTTAGAAAGTAAGAAATTACAGATATACGTTTGTATTCAACAGTCACTTAAAATTAAATTAGAAAAGACACTTTATGAAATCATAATACAAAAAAAAAGTATCAATAAACACAGCAAAGTATCAATAAACACAGCAAAGTATCAATAAACACAGCAAAGTATCAATAAACACAGCAAAGTATCAATAAACACAGCAAAGTATCAATAAACACAGCAAAGTATCAATAAACACAGCAAAGTATCAATAAACACAGCAAAGTATCAATAAATACAGCAAAGGTTATTACTATGCATAACTTTGTTAGATCAGTTAAATGTACATCAGCGAGTGGCGGCTTAAATTCGTTTAACAATATCTCGTTTTATTAAACTTATTCACTTCCATAAAATAAACTAATTTTAAAATACATTTCACAATATCTAGAATCTATCTGTGTTACAAAAATCTAGGTGTAAGAAACTATTGATAACAACTATGAACAATATCAGACTTGAACAGTATCTGATAGAACGTGGTTTATTTGAACAGTATTTGATAGAACATGGTTTATTTGAACAGTATCTGATAGAACGTGGTTTATTTTCGAAACGAATTTCGACTACATTTGCAGCTACGGCACTAATGTCAATATTGTTAGTGAAAATATAATCGTTTTAGTTTATTAATCGCGGCTGCGAACATTTAACATAAACCTAAACATTTTTAGCCGCAGGTTTGTTGTGTGACTGTATACATAAAGATTCTCTTTTCTATTCCCCATGATTAGACGAGCCTCCTACGGCCGCCTTACTTATTATATCCTTATAGTAGACGCAACGAAACTCTGCCGCCCAGACGTTGGTACAAGTTGCGATAGATATTTCAGGGCCGGCCTACAGCCTCGAGCGCTCGTCTGCGATGTTAGCAGTGACCTCCACAAATACAAGTACGCTGAACTGACTGTAGCATAATCATTTTATGTTAATTGATTCTCGATTCTTGGCGCTAAGCTGTGTTCAGCATTTTATGGCACACACAATATATTACAGTGCGTAAAGTATATATCTGTGTATCTCACTCACTCTGGCGTGTTTTTAGCATACATGCCTTCTCGTTTTTGCTGTGAAATATCCAATCCATTTCACCTCCATAGTCGTAGCGGGAGTTATTAGCGCTAACATTAGTGACAGCTCTACATTGATATCGTTACTATTTACCGTAGATGTAATATTGATCGAGCTATTTAGTATTTACTATTAATTGTACACTCGCAAATGTCAAATAGTTGTCCAGCATACTGGTAGGACGCCGCGCAGGCGCCGCTCAGTTTTTTTATTGGACCAATAATATTTTTGATAATTGCCAGTAGGCTCTTTCAGAGAGTATGTTCAGCGGCGGGCATGTTCCGTTGCGTGTACTGTAGTTGGCATCAGGAGGGGTCGCACGAGAAGCCGCAGAGCGTGGCTCACTCGTCGCAGCCCTCGGCAGCTTCCGTGGCGGTCTCGGCGGGCGGCAGCGAGCGCGCGCGCGCCGGCGAGCCGCCGGAGGACGAGGAGGAGGGCGCCGGGGAGGGCGAGCGCGCGCCTTCCGGCGGCGGGTTGCCGGACGCTGGAAATTATGAACTAGGTCAATGACGAACTATTTTGGTATCACGTTGTGTAAGATAATTCACCCTCCACCAAGGACCTCGTGAGTTCGCTAGCTTGTCGATATCCTACAGATTGCACTATGGAGAGTGTGCACAAAAACTGCATAATCTGATTCCCCTATCACAGTAGAACCAGAAGATCGGCAAAGCGCCACCCTTTTATGGTTGTAATACCTCGCACAAGAACGAAGCGTTACGCTTTTTCAGTTACTATAAGAATTGCAAAGAAGTGGAATACCCCTGCCCTCGTCAGTGTTTCCGGTAAAATATAACCCCGGTGTGTTCAAGTCAAGAATTAATAGGTATCTACTAGGCAGGCGTGCTACATTTGTACCACATCATCGCTTTCCATCAGGTGAGATCGTGGTCAAACGAACGCCTACTCCGTAATAAAAAAACTGATCGAGCGACGTTCATTACACAATTACACTGTGACAGCAGAACGAATTTGGATAATATTTTGATGAAAACAATGAACATATGCTTAACCTGTGGCCGAATGCGTTTTTGGAGTTTTTGGGCTATTTTTAAAATATAAAATGATAAAAAGCTTTGCCATACACAAAATCTGTATTTGAAGAAGGTAAATAAAACAAAAATAGTCAAAATTTGCAAAAATAGTCATTTATCCTGTACGGGATACCGATAGCCGACATGTTAATCATATTGGAATGTGTATATGAATCTACAGAACGCGGACATGTCACACGGAGAAAGGTACACGCAACTGCTTGTATACTACAATAATTGAAAAACAAAAATATCTTAAACATGTCTGCTTACGGCGGATACAGAAGTAGTATGATCATATTGGTACATCCATATTGAGTAAGTTTAGTGGCATCTGTTGTGTAGAACTCACCGTTCCCACCGGTGGGGTTGAGTCTGTTGTCGGTGGGGGAGAGGCGCTGCTTCTTGGTGGCGGGCGCTTTGCGCGCCTCCTCCGCTTACACAGTGCAGTCCAGGTGCACCAGGTGGAATGTGTTGTGTAGAACTTACCGTTCCCACCGGTGGGGTTGAGTCTGTTGTCGGTGGGGGAGGGGCGCTGCTTCTTGGTGGCGGGGTCTTTGCGCGCCTCCTCCACTTACACAAAGCAGTCCAGGTTCACCAGGCGGAATGTGTTGTGTAGAACTTACCGTTCCCAGCGGTGGGGTTAAGTCTGTTGTCGGTGGGGGAGGGGCGCTGCTTCTTGGTGGCGGGGTCGTCGCGCGCTTCCTCCACTTGCGCCGGGCACTCCAGGTGCACCAGATGGAATACCTACAAAGTACAAAATATTGTAAGTAGCCAAGATAAGATAACACTTTTACAAACTTAAGTGTGTAGGTCTCGAGGAGAAAAATAATAAAATCTTAACATATTATAAACTAGCAACTCGCCCCGGCTTCGCTCGGGTATCTAAGGGTTTCTCAAAATGTTTATTTATACATAATTTCGATTCTACCCGTGTTTTGATTGTCTAATTTGAACGGTTAATGTGACTCAACTATAATAGTCTAGACATATTATTGCCTAGCGTGCATATTTGTGGGTAATGATTAGTACTATAAACATGTAGTAAGTAAGTAAGTATAGCCACTGGGCCGCCCGCGCCACGCACGCGTGTTGCGTGCTGACGTCCGTAGCGGTCGTCGCAGCTTGTCGGCATAACACTCCCAGATGAAGGACTTCAAAATAGTCCGAAACTGGTCGGAGTATTTCTGATCCTCTATTTCGTGAGTTTTTAGCCGTTTTATATATATATTTAATATGTACTAGGTACATAATTTTATGTATCATGAATAGTTTTCGCGCACGCCAAATAATTATGACTTTTTTAAGCAAATATTTGATACCTTGGGTTACATTATTGCAATTTTCGAAGGGATCTATAATTTTTTTGAAAGAAATATTTCAGCCCATGTTACTCGCTGATAATGTAGCTTTCTACAGGTGAAATATTTTTTAAAATCGATTCATTATTTTTTGAGTTTGCCCTTACAAACAAACATACGAAAAATCAAATCTTTCCTCTTTATAATATTAGTGTAAGTAGATAGACCAAATCAATGTATTTCATAACCGAACTATATTTTCAAAAGGTTCCTTAGATTTTACTATGAAACAGCCATTTTGTAAAAATCGCGTAACTGCGGCCTCGTATCAAACCTTAATAAATCGCGAATCTGCGGCCTCGTATCAAACCTTAATAAATCGCGAATCTGCGGCCTCGTATCAAACCTTAATAAATCGCGAATCTGCGGCCTCGTATCAAACCTTAATAAATCGCGAATCTGCGGCCTCGTATCAAACCTTAATAAATCGCGAATCTGCGGCCTCGTATCAAACCTTAATAAATCGCGAATCTGCGGCCTCGTATCAAACCTTAATAAATCGCGAATCTGCGGCCTCGTATCAAACCTTAATAAATCGCGAATCTGCGGCCTCGTATCAAACCTTAATAAATCGCGAATCTGCGGCCTCGTATCAAACCTTAATAAACCTTAATAAATCGCGAATCTGCGGCCTCGTATCAAACCTTAATAAATCGCGAATCTGCGGCCTCGTATCAAACCTTAATAAATCGCGAATCTGCGGCCGCTTATCAAACCTTAATAAATCGCGAATCTGCGGCCTCGTATCAAACCTTAAAAAAAAACTGCTCTTGTATCCTAGTGTCGCGTTGCTGATACATTGGAGCTCAGAGATAGCTGAGCTAGGTTGATGCACGTCATATCGTATGCTATCTTTGGTTAGAAGGCCTTTCCTGTTCTTGTGCCGACGAACTTCGCAGTGGAAAAGGCCCTCTGACTACCAGATCTTCCGTTACAAGATAGCACCTGGAAACTCTATGGAGATGATATTTTCTAAATAGTTTTATTTAATCTCATTACGTATTAAATAATTCATCAATTCAGATTTCCAGTAACATGTACGTATGTATGTATGTATGTATGTCTTTGATAGATAATAATCATAATATAAATGTCGGAAACTCAATCTATACTTATAATAAAGCAGTAAATAACAAAACGATACGAAACTCTTTATTATAATTAAAAAAAAAACAAGCGAGCCTTACAGTAGTGGCATATGATGTGTAACATCGGACATCACACCTTGGTAATTAGCAACATTACCATACTCTAGCACCGCGCGCGCTCATTGGTCAAATCAAATAGCGCGCGCTTCCCCGGCTTCCTGTTACACACTTCCGTCCCGTTTCACGAAATCACTCGCACAGATTGCAGGAAAGCGAAAGGAAAGATGTTACACATCAAAAACCTACGACATAAAATAAGCTAATGAACATTTAAAAATAGTGTGTGTTCGACTGTTCGCGCATCACGTAATAACTACAGGACCGATTGCGATGCGGTTTTCACTGTTGGATAGTTTGGGTGTTGACTTAAAAACTGGGGTACTTGGTATCTTAATCCGATGATTACAAGCCGAACAATTGATGAAAGAAACTGACGGCTGAACTAAATTTGGTATTTTGTACTATGGGCAAATTTGGTCCTGGAATAATAAATTACTTTTAACCCAGAGAAAAAAACCGCGGGCACAGATAGTATAAATAATATCCATGGTAAATATCGCGTTTGTAAGTAATTGCCAGTACTGACCTCGTTAACGGAGTTGTTGGTGCCGACGATGCGAATGATGGAGACGGGCCGCGGGGAGAAATATATCACTTGCCACGATCTGTAATTGAAACAAAAGGTTGTGAACGACTTGCTGCGCGCCGCGGTTTACACCGCGTGAATGGTGATGAAATAAATGTACCTATGCTATGTGATATAGCATGATATGTGCTGTGTCATATGTGTGTTCCAGGACCTAAAGTATTGTTACGAGCTGGGGTTCGGATAACATATGTGTGTCCCAGGACCTAAAGTATTGTTACGAGCTGGGGTTCGGATAACATATGTGTGTTCCAGGACCTAAAGTATTGTTACGAGCTGGGGTTCGGTTAACATATGTGTGTTCCAGGACCTAAAGTATTGTTACGAGCTGGGGTTCGGATAACATATGTGTGTTCCAGGACCTAAAGTATTGTTACGAGCTGGGGTTCGGATAACATATGTGTGTTCCAGGACCTAAAGTATTGTTACGAGCTGGGGTTCGGATAACATATGTGTGTTCCAGGACCTAAAGTATTGTTACGAGCTGGGGTTCGGATTACATATGTTTATGCCAATTAAACCAAAATTTAACAATATATTTCACAAAAACCACAAAAAGAAATGAGACCAATGAATAACACTAAATCAGTAAACGGCTGCACCGATCTAGAAATTTGGTGTGGAGATAGTTTGAACCTTGAGTAATATATAGTTATTCTATGCCCTGATGTATCGCGATAAACTGTGCCATGACTGAAACACGCGGACAAAAGCTAGTACCTCATAAGTTGAACCCGGTTAGTACTTTATGCGCTGTGAGAGAACATAGGTAGCTGCTAAAATCATAACTCTCCTTTTTCGTAGTCAGGTTTAAAGTTATTGGGCACCGGAAATGTGCTTGCTTGCTCGTCGCATGAAGTAGTGCAGCACTACTAGTGCTGTCCTCTGGTGTCAGAGTTTGTCAGGCCACCCGAGGCACATGGCTTAACGACTGCTATCAATCAATAACAGCCGTGCCTCCGAAGCACGCCTGGCTAAAATTAAATGTATTGACCACAAACAAACACACTCATTCACGGATGTGAATGTCTCAAAAACATCATTCACACACGCACACACACACAACATTCCACACACTTTACACAAACACTCACACACTTAAATGTAATTTTGGTTCTATTAAAAGAATTGTATCATAGAGGAAGGAGGTCCACAAGATACATATTAATCTAGTTTGGGACTATTATTTATTCTGTGGTTTAGGGACCAACAGTTGATATGTTACTTAAATTAAAAATAAAAAAAAAATTGAGTAAAATTAAATATGCAGCTTCGAAAGACCTATGCTGACTGCGTGGTGCTCGAAGAACATCGAACTTTTCGACGTTTTTTTTTTTCAGGCTTATAACTTCGGAAAAATTATTTATCACGCTTCTAAAGCAGACAAAATAAGGTATAATTTGAGCCCAACCGCAACTCTGTAGGCCCAATAACGGCCCAATAGAACCCTAGATGCAGTACTTCAAAGTTCAAATTGTAGTTTTAGCCGCTTTCCGAGCAGAATATCAGCTATAATATACTCATTCTACGAGGAAAGTCATGGGTAAGGAAATTGTAGACCAGTTATTTAGCTTTAAGGCGCTCTTCTAGGGCAGTATGTAGGTATGAAAACATTTCCTCAGCCCTCGCAAATGTTTCGAGCGTAAACACGCAGCGAGCGAGAAACACGGCGCGAGTGGGGAGACCCTTGCGCTTTTGGGCATGCTACAGTATAGTAAATGCAGAAGATATGTAGATCGGGTTAGGGTATAATCTGGTTTAGCTTTTCGCTATATTGGGTGGGTACGAAAGAGAAAATAAATTTGCTTTTCTACTGAGTACGTTTAATTATTATGTAGGTACCTAGGTCTGAATTATTATTGTAATTGCAATCTAATCTTATAATAAATATCCAAAAGTTTGTGTGCATTTATGTATATTCAATTTGATTTATTTCAGATGTAAACATTCATATTTGTTAGTATACCTATGTGTGTCTGTTACCATTAAGCGCTGATATGGCTGAATGGATTTTGATGAAATTGTGTATAATGTTATCATCATCATCCATCATCATTTCTCCACGCAGGTAAAACCACCGGGCGCAGCTAATAAACGTATAACTGTAATAATATCATACTAATAAAGTTTGTGTGCCTATTTATGATTGAAACTATGTTATCTATATCAGCTGAACGGATTTGGAAGAACGGCTAAAATTAGAAAAAGTGTGATATGGCATATTATTTTTAATGTATGTATAAACTAAAATGTTTCACAATATTTTTACTCTGTAATGTCGTACGGGTTATTGCTCTGGGGCAATGCTGCCGACACCAATAGAATTTTTGTATTACAGAAACGAGCTGTAAGGGCTATCTATACGCCCTAGAGAATCGCTAAGAAACGTCTTTTCACAAGTGAAAATTTTAACATTGCCTTGTTTATATGTCCTCTTCGATATTCTGTACGCTCGGAAACATTTAAACAGGATTACAACATGCGGACAACGTCACAACTATGAGACAAGGCACAAGTATGAACTTGTGCTGCCAAAAACTAGGCTATCAAAAATTTACCGATCCTTTTTTAAAAACTATGTTCGGTTTTATAATTTAATGCCAAAAATACTATTAATTCAAACTGACTGTGTATTTAAAATTAAAGTAAAGGACTTTTTAATGCAAAAGGCATATTATAGCGTTAAAGTTTTTTTAAGTAACAAGGCCTCATGGCTGAATTAAGACTGCACCAAAAGTACTAAACTCTGAGATAATTTTTACAGCATTAATTTACTTTAATTCTTTAATTTATAGATATTTTTATAGTTTATAATAAATTTGTATTTTATGTTTTTTCGAACGTGTGTAGATGCGGCAATGCCATCTAAACTCAAGGGTCTCGTGTACAGGCTGTCCCAGAAAGAGGTGATATGCGGAAGTCCCGAAGGTAAAGCACCCCCCGCCGGGTTGGGGCACTCAACTCTCCCCCTCCCTTGTGTTCCATGATTATGATATTTTCGGAGGTATTCCATATATTTTTTCACGAAACTCCAGGTTTCACTACAAAAATTAGTAATTTTATCCAAAGTAACACTATTATTGTATTGTTTTTTCGTATTTTAGTAGTCCAGTAGTAACTTTTTTATATGTAACTAAAATTATTGAAATTAGTGACAAAAAATACAAAATAAAAATATCATAAAAAAATAGTTTTTTTTTATTGCTGTCTAAAAAATCTTCTTCAATTTACAGCAGAAAGTGACATCAAAGGTGGAAATCTCGACGTCTTTATAGTACCGATAATAGGTATATTGTAAAACAGTGGTCCAGGTCAACCGTACATGTTGGGTAGGATGCGAAATTATCCACAACAATATATAAAAGTGAAACGTTGTCTGTTTGTTTGGGGAGTTTTAACGAGATAACCGCGGAATGGATTTTAATGAACTTTGGAATGGTGATAGCATATACCCTGGAATATGGACAATTGTAACACAATGGATACTCTTTATTCCGGAAAATAATAAGTTTCCACGGAAAAACTGGAAAATATCGATTACTCGCTGTACCAGGCTGTCAAAAAGCATCAAGAGCGTTGGTGCAAAAGAGAATACTATACGTTGGCGCTATACTTTTGCATTGATTTTTAATATCCTAAAAAAACATAGGATGCTTTTTTCGAGATACATTGTAGTCCGCGCGGACGAAGTTGCGGGCAAAAGCTAGTTTAAAAAAATGCTGCCTTGTAAACCACAAATGACTTGGATGAGGAACTCCAAAAAGTTGTGGGAAACCTTAGGGAAGAAGGCACTAAATTTTGTCAGCTGCAGCATACGGACAAGATATCTAAAATCCCAGATGAGGCTCTTGGACTTATGGACAAACGGCGGGAGCAACAATAAGCCACACCGTCAGAAAAAAGGGAGCTCAATCAGAAGATTAGTAAGCTGGTGTGACGTGACCTCCGATGGTCAAATACACACCTGATAGAAAAGGCAATTGAGCAAAATTGGTGGTCGAAAGCCTTCGCCCAGCAATTGAGTAGGTCCCATCTGATTCTGACGAAGTTCAATACCAATAATGGTACACCATCGTCTCTAAACCGGAGATTCTGTCTGAGAATGATGACTGCTATGGCGGATTGTATGACTCGCATGCTTCTAGACCTGAACACAGCAAAGAGGATTCCCACGCAATGACCCGCCACTAAACTGATGAACTGCCCGACGTCAGCCTAGACGAGACTGAGATGGTGCTCAATTAATTTAAGCATAGAAAGGCCCCCGGTAAGGATGGTATAACTTCGGAGCTCTTGCAAGCGGGGGGAAACCTGTACTTCGGGGGCTTCAGGGGTTATTAAGCACCGTTTTTAACAGTGGAAGAACTCCAGAGGCATGGAGCAGGACTTTAGTAGTACGCTGTTTTAAAAAAGGGGATAAAACCTTTTTAAAGAACTACCGACCTATTGCATTCTGGAGCCACGTATATAAGTTGTTTTTGAGGGTCACAAATCGTCTCGCAAGAAGACTTGACGAGTTCCAGCGTCCTGAACAGGCCGGGTTTCGCGGAGGATTTAGCACCATACACCGCATACACACGGTGAGGCAGGTAATATAGAAGTCTGAAGAGTATAACCAGGCGCTTTGTCTTGCTTTTGTAGACTATGAGAAGGCCTTTGACTCCGTTGAAACCTGGGCGGTCCTGGAGTCTTTGCAGCGTTATCAAGTGGACTGACGATACCCTGATGTGATGAGATTTCTGTATTACGCCGCGACTATGAGTGTCCAAGTACAAAACCAGCAGTCTAAACATATCCAACTGCGCAGGGGAGTGAGACAGGGGGATGTTATATCCCCGACACTGTTCACTAATGCCTTGAACATTTCACACTGATTTGCCGATGACATAGTCCTAATAACGGAGTCGATGCAAGACTTGTAAAGTTTTCTGACCAACCTAGATGAAGCTTCTCGACGCATCGGTCTCAAAATGAACATAGATGAGACCAAGATCATGTTGAATGATCTTTTTGAGCCGAAACCGATTGCAGTGAATGGTGTTTATTTATAGTTGTCCAAAAATACGTTTATCTTGGGCAAATATTGCAATTAGGTAAGAACAACTTTAAGAAGGAAGCCAACAGAAGAATTCAGCTGTTCACAGCCAGTCGTCGGGTTTTTTGTATTTTTATAACAATTGTTACTTGTTAATTACCTACGTCTATCAAAACATTGTTTCTACTTTATCCTTGATTTCAGTGATTGGTCGAAAACTAGGCAGCAGGTAGACGAAAGTGGATTTAGGGTTGAAAACTAGCTAATGTGCATATTCAGTTATATATCAAATAAAAAAACAGGTCCGCCGACGTTTTTAAATTTAAGGTTGCCGCTCCTGAGTCAGGATGCACCAAACGCATCATCTTATCGGCTGCCGCGCGCTTATGGGATATCCTGGGATTAGTAGCTCCCGTCATATTGTATGCTGGGCTCCTCATTCAGCAGCTTTGGCTTTTGAAATGTGACTGGGATGACACGCTTCCCAACGCATCGTGACCTTATGGTTACAGTTTCGCAGTGAGCTACCTGCGCTCAACGACATATGTATGCCGCGACAAAGATTGTCTAAAAGGCCGCGTTAACTTATTGGGACTTACAAACACAACCGCAATTGAATCGCAGATATAAGCGCTCGCTAATCGCATATCGATATGGTCAAAACTGTTACAAATCGGAGTCTTCATTTTCCGGTTTACAAAGTTGTTACCGCGCAGATCATCAGTCACTCGTGCCGACTTATAGACTTTGTTAAAAATAAAATTATTTTCGCGCTGCAAAACCTCTACTTCACTGAAAACATAAATAAATTGAAAAACAGCCAATGCTGTTCGCCCGCATTACAAAAATTAAAACAATTTCTAGATAAAAATGGCATAATCAGCGTCGCTGGCCACCGGTCAAATGCTGCTATCGATTTTTCGCAAAAGCACGCCTGTGTTCTGCCTAGAGGCGATCACGTGGTCGATGTTATAATCGATGCTCATCATAGGAAGCATTTGCACGCCGGCCCCGAACTTCTAATGACCTTACTCAGGCATCATTATTGGATGCTCGCGCGGCGAGTTAGTCGTCACCGCGTACACAAGTATAATACCAGTAACACTGCAAAGCCGTGTCCATCTTTTCCAATGATAGCGGACTTTCCTGCATTCCGCGTCTGCCACGTCGATGCACTGGTCTCGCATACTACGATTTGCAATTGCGCAGGACTTCTACAATTCGCGCCAGAGCGTGGTAAAGGCGTCAAAAAACGCAAGGCGTGGCTTCTTATATATACGCCGTCTCATTACGGCGTAATAAGTTAAGTTTTAAGCCGTCTGATTTTCGGCGTTCCGCTCCGCATCCGCACTCGCGACCCGCACCACTTGTGGTGTCGCATTCTACGCCGTCTCATTTTCGGCATTCCGCACCCACCCGCACTCGCGACCCGCACCTATTGTGGTGTCGCCTTTTAAGCCGTTTCTTTTTCGGCGTACCGCCCCACACACACACACACACACACACACACACACACGTTACCTGCACCTCTTGTGGAGATGCCTAACTTACTCGAAATATATTCGCTATTAGATAAGATTGTCCAGTCGTTCTGGAAGCGATGGAGAGTCGAGTATCTGCATGAATTACAAACTCGAGCCAAGTGGAACACGCCGTCCACTCCGATCCAGCTGGGATCGGTAGAAGTCATTATTGTTGACAACGCGCCGCCTCTTTCATGGCCTCTCGGTGTAATAGAAGCTGTCCACCCTTCGAAGGACGGAACAAGCCGCGTAGCTACCGTGGCAAAGGGAGCTTTGTGCGCCCGGTTGTTCGGCTGTGCCCGTTGCCGAGTCAATATGCAGCGATGTAGATTCATGCTCTTACTTAATTATGTTACTTAATTAAATATTTTAGTTTATAGAGTAGGTTAGATATACGCATTTAATTTTACTTTTCCGCATCCGCATTTCATTTATTTTTTATAGGTGACCCTTTAAAGCCGGGGGAAATGTTACCGCCGCTTAACACCTTCGCTAATTCAAAAATACGCTTATAATCTTCGCAGAATGATTGGTGATTTGGTGTACAGTTTTGACAGCCATATTCCTTTTTCATTCCACTTCCTTCGCCTCGCCTTTCCACTCGCACGCACGCCTACTATGTATGTGTTTCATTCCACTTCATTCGCCTCGCCTTTCCACTCGCACGCACGCCTACTATGTATGTGTTTCATTCCACTTACTTCGCCTCGCCTTTCCACTCGCACGCACGCCTACTATGTATGTGTTTCATTCCACTTACTTCGCCTCGCCTTTCCACTCGCACGCACGCCTACTATGTATGTGTTTCATTCCACTTCCTTCGCCTCGCCTTTCCACTCGCACGCACGCCTACTATGTGTGTTTCATTCCACTTCCTTCGCCTCGCCTTTCCACTCGCACGCACGCCTACTATGTATGTGTTTCATTCCACTTCCTTCGCCTCGCCTTTCCACTCGCACGCACGCCTACTATGTATGTGTTTCATTCCACTTCCTTCGCCTCGCCTTTCCACTCGCACGCACGCCTACTATGTATGTGTTTCATTCCACTTCCTTCGCCTCGCCTTTCCACTCGCACGCACGCCTACTATGTATGTGTTTCATTCCACTTCCTTCGCCTCGCCTTTCCACTCGCACGCACGCCTACTATGTATGTGTTTCATTCCACTTCCTTCGCCTCGCCTTTCCACTCGCACGCACGCCTACTATGTATGTGTTTCATTCCACTTCCTTCGCCTCGCCTTTCCACTCGCACGCACGCCTACTATGTATGTGTTTCATTCCACTTCCTTCGCCTCGCCTTTCCACTCGCACGCACGCCTACTATGTATGTGTTTCATTCCACTTCCTTCGCCTCGCCTTTCCACTCGCACGCACGCCTACTATGTATGTGTTTCATTCCACTTCCTTCGCCTCGCCTTTCCACTCGCACGCACGCTTACTATGTATGTGTTTCATTCCACTTCCTTCGCCTCGCCTTTCCACTCGCACGCACGCCTACTATGTATGTGTTTCATTCCACTTCCTTCGCCTCGCCTTTCCACTCGCACGCACGCCTACTATGTATGTGTTTCATTCCACTTCCTTCGCCTCGCCTTTCCACTCGCACGCACGCCTACTATGTATGTGTTTCATTCCACTTCCTTCGCCTCGCCTTTCCACTCGCACGCACGCCTACTATGTATGTGTTTCATTCCACTTCCTTCGCCTCGCCTTTCCACTCACACGCACGCCTACTATGTATGTGTTTCATTCCACTTCCTTCGCCTCGCCTTTCCACTCGCACGCACGCCTACTATGTATGTGTTTCATTCCACTTCCTTCGCCTCGCCTTTCCACTCGCACGCACGCCTACTATGTATGTGTTTCATTCCACTTCCTTCGCCTCGCCTTTCCACTCGCACGCACGCCTACTATGTATGTGTTTCATTCCACTTCCTTCGCCTCGCCGTTCCACTCGCACGCACGCCTACTATGTATGTGTTTCATTCCACTTCCTTCGCCTCGCCTTTCCACTCGCACGCACGCCTACTATGTATGTGTTTCATTCCACTTCCTTCGCCTCGCCTTTCCACTCGCACGCACGCCTACTATGTATGTGTTTCATTCCACTTCCTTCGCCTCGCCTTTCCACTCGCACGCACGCCTACTATGTATGTGTTTCATTCCACTTCCTTCGCCTCGCCTTTCCACTCGCACGCACGCCTACTATGTATGTGTTTCATTCCACTTCCTTCGCCTCGCCTTTCCACTCGCACGCACGCCTACTATGTATGTGTTTCATTCCACTTCCTTCGCCTCGCCTTTCCACTCGCACGCACGCCTACTATGTATGTGTTTCACGCGTCGCGATATGAAGGTGCATAAGAAAACGCAAATCAGTGAGGCTCCAACCGTGACTCTAGAACGACGAATTCGCGCTGTATGCTGCAGCCTGCCACTTATATATCAAAGATGTCTGATGGTCTAATTACCAAATAATATGTCCGCTTCGCTAAATAAATATGTAAAACGGTTATCCGGGTACCAAAAGGACTATAAAACGAACGCACAAAATAAAGGTGATTAACATAGTGCATAAAACAGTGTTTTAGTGACATTATTAGAACTCGTGTGTCGCGCATACAGGCGCGCCAGCTGCACTATTGAAGGACAGGATTTCACAGCGCTGCAGGCCTGGATTAGGCCTTCTCAACAACATCGGAGACTTGGGCAGAGGAAGAGTTCATCGAAAAGGTACGCGTGCATTCTTTCATTTCACCTTCCTTTTCACCATCTATCCTTGGCTGCTAACCTGTCACTAATCTGTCACCACAACGCATTTCTCCCTATGAATAACAAAATACAGTCCACAAAACGCGAAGGTCATGATAGGTATAATTCGATCCTTCCGCACCAGGATTATATTCCTGGAACATTGGGATTTTATCTGATCTCAATTTCCGCAAAACCGCATCCCGTGGAGACGTTCCTCGGCGCCTCCACATTTCCTAAATAATAAAAAGCCTCGTCTATTGGAATAACTTTCACATGGCTTTATGATAGTATCTCTTAGCAGGACACCTTTTAAATACCGATTTAGAGTCATCTTTGGAATTATTTTTGGAGGCAACGATTCTTAATCACGTTTCTATCACTTACAATTTCTAGAGTGTATATTCAAATCTAATAAAAATTAAATATAAAAAAAAAAAAAGCTCGCCCTAATTAAAGCACAAGCGGAACTTTTAAGGATAAAAAGTTCCCCTGTAATCTGGACAAAACGTAAAGTTAAGGAAATTGGATTTTTCAAGAAATGTGACTTGTTATTAATATGGCACAGTTATGTATTGTAATGTTATTAAAATGATATCACATTTATAAATTTTATTTATTTACAGTGTCTCACACCTATTAATAACATTTAAAAAAACGTGTCAGTCTGTTTATCTGTTGTTTGTTTGTTCGCGTATCACGTAAAAACTACTGCACCGATTGTGATGCGGTTTTCACTGTTATATAGCTTAGGGTTTGACTTAAAAACTGGTGTACTTGGTAACCAAATCGAAATACAACTTCATTTCCCATGACTTTTCTCGTAGAATGAGTATCATGGACGATATTCTGCTCGGAAAGCATATGTTCGTAGTAAATTGTGTGCAGTCTTCTTTATAACTGTTGCGGACCTGTATTTATAATAGGGTATATGAGAGGAGCTCAAGAGATTACGCTTGAAGCAAAGTTTTTGGTGAATTATGTTTACAAACTGGTCATGTCTATGTGTGTATAATTTTGTGTGAGTGTGACACATGCTCCTAATATTTGTTGTATTGTTTCGGGATTACTACGACATTTCCGACATGGATAGTTATTTACGGTACTTATTATGATTACTGACCTGCAAGCGTCCCTGGTGCGGTCGCACACGGTCTCCCAGTCCCAGTAGTTGACGGAGGTCTCCACGAAGTACGAGTAGTGCCGGTAGTCGCAGTCCCACAACAGCATGCGGATGGAGGAGAGCAGGTAGGGCTGCGCCAGCTGCACCACGATGGCGCCCGAGTTGAGCTGGTGGCACGTGTAGCCCTGCTCCCAGTCGTAGTGCTCCGTGTCGCCGTTTAGGAGCGCGTTACGAGAGCGGCTGGAGATGTAAGTATAAGTATGAGAGGCAATCTGTTCAGGACTAATCATCAACACATCATCGGTTTTCATCAGGTGAGATCATGGTCAAATGATTGTATTTTGCTACACTCGTTTTAGGTTGGTTATACCGAAATCTGTCGGTCTCCAGAGCCTCGTTAGAAATCCAGCAGGATGCACAACGTGCAGGTGAGGTTGGCTTGAAGCGGTGTTTACGCTTCGGTACATCCCTACTACTAACTAAAACGTCTATTCATACAATTATAAATGAAAATTACGCAATGCTGTCCTGCCCCATCTCACAATGACTCAGTATTATCCTGCCCCCTCACACAATGACTGAGTATTGTGCTGCCCTGTAACACAATGACTTAGTGTTGTCCTGCACCATCACACAATGACTGTGTTGTCCTGCCCCATTAAACAACGACTCAATGTTGTCCTGCCCCATCACACTATGACTTAGTGTTGTCCTGGCCCATCACACAAAGACTCAGTGTTGTCCTGCCCCATCAAACAACGACTCAGCGTTGTTCTGCGCCATCTCACAATGACTCAGTATTATCCTGCCCCATCACACAATGACTGAGTATTGTGCTGCCCTGTAACACAATGACTTAGTGTTGTCCTGCACCATCACACAATGACTGAGTATTGTGCTGCCCTGTAACACAATGACTTAGTGTTGTCCTGCACCATCACACAATGACTGTGTTGTCCTGCCCCATTAAACAACGACTCAATGTTGTCCTGCCCCATCACACTATGACTTAGTGTTGTCCTGGCCCAGCACACAACGACTCAGTGTTGTCCTGCCCCATCAAACAACGACTCAGTGTTGTTCTGCCCCATCAAACAACAACTCAGTGTTGTTCTGCGCCATCATACAATGACCAAAAGTCAAAATATTTTATTGCAAATAGGCAAAATAATAGCACTTTCACAAGTCAAAATTAGTATTTCATGAACAAGGAAAAATTAATAATATTAGGTAAACTAAGTATGCTTTGAGTTTGATATGGAAATTTCCCTTTCATGTTTCAGTGTTGTGCTGCCCCACCACAAGATGACGCAGCGGTAACCTACCTAATGCCCTCGATAACGACGGAGGACAGCTCGACGGTGGCCACGTTGTGCAGCGGCTTGACGAGCCCGTCGCACAGCGGCGGCACGCGCGCCGTGTGCAGCGCCTCCAGCGCCACCGCGTGGAACACCTGCCAACAGTAAGGAATTACTGTCGAGTGAAGGAAAAGAACCAGTTTTAAGGGTTCCGCACCTCAAAAGGAAACAAGTACATCATCAAGGTAAGAGACAAAACACGAACCTTAGAAAAAAATGGGCTGTCACTCGGAATGATGTACGGATTCTAACGATACCCCATTCACCCAAATCTGTTTAGACATTTAAAAGTTATGGTGGAATAAAGAAACTCTCATATTTACATACTAACTTACACATATGAACCCTAAAATCATTACACACCTTTTTTGGGCAGTCGTGTAAAAATGAACCCTTATAGGATTACTTAGTTGTCCGTCCGTCTGCCTGTCAAGACCCTTTGTCCCAGGAACGCGTGCGTCAAGTTGTCAATCCTTGGAGCTTTGAAAAAATTAAATTTTCTAAGGCAACACAATCAAAAGATACGACCGTTTTTGCCACATATTTTGACACTTGCAAGTGAATCAAAACTATAGGGTATTTCTCGTTGACCTAGAATCATGAAATTTGTTTAAAATGTCTTTACTTGTGCTATAAGACAAATTCAGATTTTCAGATTTTCTCCTTTGGGAAAATCTGAAAATCTGAATTTGTCTGAATCGTACATTTGTAGACTTTTTTTTATAATCGCTCGGTGCCTTTGTCCGACTCGCACATTGCCGGATTTTTCTTATTCTTTCTCTGCCTGTTAGGGATCAACTGGTGTACCAAATCGTGTGACGTCACACCTTGTTGACGGTGTTGCTGTGCCCACAATGCGGATGTACTGCACGACACGCGGCTCGAAGTACAGCCACTGCCACGAGCGGCAGAACAGCTTGTTGTAGTCGATCACGCGCACCCAGTCCTTCTGATCCACTGACACTTGGATGTAGTACGCGTATGATCTGTAATACACACCTTGTTGACGGTGTTGCTGGTGCCCACAATGTGGATGTACTGCACGACGCGCGGCTCGAAGTACAGCCACTGCCACGAGCGGCAGAACAGCTTGTTGTAGTCGATCACGCGCACCCAGTCCTTCTGATCCACTGACACTTGGATGTAGTACGCGTATGATCTGTAATACACACCTTGTTGACGGTGTTGCTGGTGCCCACAATGCGGATGTACTGCACGACTCGCGGCTCGAAGTACAGCCACTGCCACGAGCGGCAGAACAGCTTGTTGTAGTCGATCACGCGCACCCAGTCCTTCTGATCCACTGACACTTGGATGTAGTACGCGTATGATCTGTAATACACACCTTGTTGACGGTGTTGCTGGTGCCCACAATGCGGATGTATTGCACGACGCGCGGCTCGAAGTACAGCCACTGCCACGAGCGGCAGAACAGCTTGTTGTAGTCGATCACGCGCACCCAGTCCTTCTGATCCACTGACACTTGGATGTAGTACGCGTATGATCTGTAATACACACCTTGTTGACGGTGTTGCTGGTGCCCACAATGCGGATGTACTGCACGACTCGCGGCTCGAAGTACAGCCACTGCCACGAGCGGCAGAACAGCTTGTTGTAGTCGATCACGCGCACCCAGTCCTTCTGATCCACTGACACTTGGATAAAGTACGCGTATGATCTGTATTACACACCTTGTTGACGGTGTTGCTGGTGCCCACAATGCGGATGTACTGCACGACGCGCGGCTCGAAGTACAGCCACTGCCACGAGCGGCAGAACAGCTTGTTGTAGTCGATCACGCGCACCCAGTCCTTCTGATCCACTGACACTTGGATGTAGTACGCGTATGATCTGTAATACACACCTTGTTGACGGTGTTGCTGGTGCCCACAATGCAGATGTACTGCACGACGCGCGGCTCGAAGTACAGCCACTGCCACGAGCGGCAGAACAGCTTGTTGTAGTCGATCACGCGCACCCTGTCCTTCGGATCCACTGACACTTGGATGTAGTACGCGTATGATCTGTAATACACACCTTGTTGACGGTGTTGCTGGTGCCCACAATGCCGATGTACTGCACGACGCGCGGCTCGAAGTACAGCCACTGCCACGAGCGGCAGAACAGCTTGTTGTAGTCGATCACGCGCACCCAGTCCTTCTGATCCACTGACACTTGGATAAAGTACGCGTATGATCTGTAATACACACCTTGTTGACGGTGTTGCTGGTGCCCACAATGCGGATGTACTGCACGACGCGCGGCTCGAAGTACAGCCACTGCCACGAGCGGCAGAACAGCTTGTTGTAGTCGATCACGCGCACCCAGTCCTTCTGATCCACTGACACTTGGATGTAGTACGCGTATGATCTGTAATACACACCTTGTTGACGGTGTTGCTGGTGCCCACAATGCGGATGTACTGCACGACGCGCGGCTCGAAGTACAGCCACTGCCACGAGCGGCAGAACAGCTTGTTGTAGTCGATCACGCGCACCCAGTCCTTCTGATCCACTGACACTTGGATGTAGTACGCGCATGATCTGTAATACACACCTTGTTGACGGTGTTGCTGGTGCCCACAATGCGGATGTACTGCACGACGCGCGGCTCGAAGTACAGCCACTGCCACGAGCGGCAGAACAGCTTGTTGTAGTCGATCACGCGCACCCAGTCCTTCTGATCCACTGACACTTGGATGTAGTACGCGTATGATCTGTAATACACACCTTGTTGACGGTGTTGCTGGTGCCCACAATGCGGAGGTACTGCACGACGCGCGGCTCGAAGTACAGCCACTGCCACGAGCGGCAGAACAGCTTGTTGTAGTCGATCACGCGCACCCAGTCCTTCTGATCCACTGACACTTGGATGTAGTACGCGTATGATCTGTAATACACACCTTGTTGACGGTGTTGCTGGTGCCCACAATGCGGATGTACTGCACGACGCGCGGCTCGAAGTACAGCCACTGCCACGAGCGGTAGAACAGCTTGTTGTAGTCGATCACGCGCACCCAGTCCTTCTGATCCACTGACACTTGGATGTAGTACGCGTATGATCTGTAATACACACCTTGTTGACGGTGTTGCTGGTGCCCACAATCCGGATGTACTGAACGACGCGCGGTTCGAAGTACAGTCGCTGCCACGAGCGGCAGAACAGCTTGCTGTGGTCGATCACGCGCACCCAGTCCTTCTGGTCCACTGATACTTCGACGTAGTATGCGTATGATCTGAAATACACGACGTGTACTTGAGGAATAGGCGATAAAAAAGGTGATATCTACATATTGACCGGTTAGATTGTAAGAATGGATTTATTTCATTTTTTTTGATCGATTCTAATTGGTTAGATTGCAAACAAACGAAGGTCGAGTGTGCGAGTGGAGCGAACGGACGATGATCCGTTTACTAATTCACGATCAATTTTAGTCCTTGAGGTCATGTCGGTGTGGATGATCTCGAGATCATATGCAATTAACTGTCTGTTTAATTTGTAGCTCTATGGTGATAAATACGACTCTGACCAACAGCAACAGCAGGTTCACAATATGACCGTAGCGATAGAATCTCAGAAAGCATATAAATTGTAATACTGTGCACTGATTGGTCGGTAATTTTCGATCGTGTATGTTCGTTAACAATTTTTCGTTTGTTTGTAATAAAATCAATTAGAATCGGTCAGATTGTTATCAATCCATTCTTACAATAAACCGGTGACATATACATATTGTGGTGCGTTTAGATGTGAGTACGAGTCTGTGAGTGTTTTTTGCGTGAGAGGGTAAAGGTGAGGGTGTGTTGTGTGTTGTAGGTAGGTAGGTAGGGGTGTGTGTGAGACAGGGCGTTAGTGTATGTACCTGTTGTCGTGGTTCTACAGCAGAAGGCGTTGGTAGATGATGATAGTGTAGTCTCAAGTCAAGACACAAGAGCCAGGGTTGTCGCCGCGGCACTGTGTTTAGTCTGGGAGGCGGTGTGTGTAAAAAGGGTTTGTTTGTGTGAGGGTGGGTGCGTATGTACCTGTTGTCGCGGTCCCACAGCAGCAGGCGCAGGTGGTTGATGATTGTGGTGGTGCCGAGGCACACGAGGATGCCAGGGTTGTCGGCAGCGTCACTGATGGTGTGTCGTGTGTACCCGTGCTCCATGTCGTAGTTTTCGGTGTCGCCGTCGAGCAGCGCCGAGCGCATGTCGCCCGAGACAACCCGCGCGCCGCGCTTCGCTGTCGCCACGTTCTCTTCAGGTACTGTCGACAATGTTCTTTGTTTGTAACGCTATATCGTAAACGAAAAAGCACGAACGCTGACGGATTTCAAAACTAGGGACTCATCAGAGTGAGACGCACGCTAATGTCAGTCTATCAGAGACTATATAAACACTTACGCAGCAGTCCCCTGTGGCGCAGGTCGGTGCTCTTGGTCTGCGTCTTCTCCTGTATGGCGTCGAGCAACATGTCGGGAGTGACGAGCGCGAAGGGACGCACCACAGTCAGGAGCTCCTCGAGGCTCATCAGAGTGAGACGCACGCATTTGAGGATCTTCTCCTGTGGACAGAATTATGGCACAAGTTGTGGTCATTGAAGTTGTAGCCAATATCATTTTTATTGGGCATCACCAAATTCCATTACTTTTAGTTCACTGTTTTTTTTTTAAGTGCGCATGTTCACACGCACTCGTTTCTCCGAGATATCTAACCAATAGTAACTCGTAGTTTGTTTTAGTTCAAATCATCTATTATTCCGATGCCGCGCCAGTTACTGGCTTGTTAACTGTACTAATGGTAAGTTATGCTAAAGTTGTCTGAATTCGAATAGATAGTTGTTAGACACAAGAGGTTTAGGAACTTGGCCTCGTGTTTGTTTGTTTGTCGTTTGAGGTAGTGCTGGCCTCTGATGTCAGAGTTTGTCAGGCCGCCCGAGGGCCTCTGTCATGGCTTAACGACTGCTATTAATCAATAACAGTCGGGACCGACAGCTTAACGTGCCCTCCGAAGCACGGAGCGATGGAAAACCGCTCATTACTTAGAAAAGTCATTGGTGCGGAGCCTACGACCGAACCCGGTATCGTTAGAATCTAAGTTGCACTATTGAACCGTTAGGCTCATGTATGTAGAAAGCCTGTTGGATATGGAAAACATCACATCCCCGTAGAGTCTCTTGGTGCTCTCTTCTCTAACGGGCGTAATTCCGAAGCACTGGTAGAGTCAGAAGGGTATTTCCTTTTCCAGTGTGAGATTTAACTCTGCTGCCACATGAAAGGGAAATTCCTTTTCATACTCAAGTAGTTTACCTAAATTTTATTGATTTGATTTATCCATACCAATATATAAAAGTGAAACATTGTCTGTTTCTTTGTTTGTTTGGGGAGCTTTCACGCGATAACGGCAGGACGGATTTTGATGAAATTTGGAATGGAGATAGCTTATGCCCTGGAATAAAACATAGGACACTTTTTATCCCGGAAAATTGTAAAACTGAAAAATGTTGACTATTTGCTGTAAGGAACGGTTGCCATGGAAACGAAACAACAAATCTGTCAAAAACATCAAGAGTATTGGTGCTATACCTACGTTTGGATGCTTTTTGCGCGATAAACTGTAGTCCGTGCGGACGAAGTCGCGGGCGGAAAGCTAGTTTATAATATCTGATGTATTTCTCCTTGTTCATGAGATGCTAATTTTGACTTGTAAAAGTGCTGTTATTTTGCCTGTTTACAATAAAATACTTTGACTTTGAACTTGTTGTTACTTGTTTGTTGGTACTACTAAATACTTTGACTTTGAACTTGTTGTTACTTGTTTGTTGGTACTACTAAATACTTTGACTTTGAACTTGTTGTTACTTGTTTGTTGGTACTACTAAATACTTTGACTTTGAACTTGTTGTTACTTGTTTGTTGGTACTACTAAATACTTTAACTTTGAACTTGTTGTTACTTGTTTGTTGGTACTACTAAATACTTTAACTTTGAACTTGTTGTTACTTGTTTGTTGGTACTACTAAATACTTTAACTTTGAACTTGTTGTTACTTGTTTGTTGGTACTACTAAATACTTTAACTTTGAACTTGTTGTTACTTGTTTGTTGGTACTACTAAATACTTTAACTTTGAACTTGTTGTTACTTGTTTGTTGGTACTACTAAATACTTTAACTTTGAACTTGTTGTTACTTGTTTGTTGGTACTACTAAATACTTTAACTTTGAACTTGTTGTTACTTGTTTGTTGGTACTACTAAATACTTTAACTTTGAACTTGTTGTTACTTGTTTGTTGGTACTACTAAATACTTTGACTTTGAACTTGTTGTTACTTGTTTGTTGGTACTACTAAATACTTTGACTTTGAACTTGTTGTTACTTGTTTGTTGGTACTACTAAATACTTTGACTTTGAACTTGTTGTTACTTGTTTGTTGGTACTACTAAATACTTTGACTTTGAACTTGTTGTTACTTGTTTGTTGGTACTACTAAATACTTTAACTTTGAACTTGTTGTTACTTGTTTGTTGGTACTACTAAATACTTTGACTTTGAACTTGTTGTTACTTGTTTGTTGGTACTACTAAATACTTTAACTTTGAACTTGTTGTTACTTGTTTGTTGGTACTACTAAATACTTTGACTTTGAACTTGTTGTTACTTGTTTGTTGGTACTACTAAATACTTTAACTTTGAACTTGTTGTTACTTGTTTGTTGGTACTACTAAATACTTTAACTTTGAACTTGTTGTTACTTGTTTGTTGGTACTACTAAATACTTTAACTTTGAACTTGTTGTTACTTGTTTGTTGGTACTACTAAATACTTTAACTTTGAACTTGTTGTTACTTGTTTGTTGGTACTACTAAATACTTTAACTTTGAACTTGTTGTTACTTGTTTGTTGGTACTACTAAATACTTTAACTTTGAACTTGTTGTTACTTGTTTGTTGGTACTACTAAATACTTTAACTTTGAACTTGTTGTTACTTGTTTGTTGGTACTACTAAATACTTTAACTTTGAACTTGTTGTTACTTGTTTGTTGGTACTACTAAATACTTTAACTTTGAACTTGTTGTTACTTGTTTGTTGGTACTACTAAATACTTTAACTTTGAACTTGTTGTTACTTGTTTGTTGGTACTACTAAATACTTTAACTTTGAACTTGTTGTTACTTGTTTGTTGGTACTACTAAATACTTTAACTTTGAACTTGTTGTTACTTGTTTGTTGGTACTACTAAATACTTTAACTTTGAACTTGTTGTTACTTGTTTGTTGGTACTACTAAATACTTTGACTTTGAACTTGTTGTTACTTGTTTATTGGTACTACTAAATACTTTGACTTTGAACTTGTTGTTACTTGTTTGTTGGTACTACTAAATACTTTAACTTTGAACTTGTTGTTACTTGTTTGTTGGTACTACTAAATACTTTAACTTTGAACTTGTTGTTACTTGTTTGTTGGTACTACTAAATACTTTAACTTTGAACTTGTTGTTACTTGTTTGTTGGTACTACTAAATACTTTAACTTTGAACTTGTTGTTACTTGTTTGTTGGTACTACTAAATACTTTAACTTTGAACTTGTTGTTACTTGTTTGTTGGTACTACTAAATACTTTAACTTTGAACTTGTTGTTACTTGTTTGTTGGTACTACTAAATACTTTAACTTTGAACTTGTTGTTACTTGTTTGTTGGTACTACTAAATACTTTAACTTTGAACTTGTTGTTACTTGTTTGTTGGTACTACTAAATACTTTAACTTTGAACTTGTTGTTACTTGTTTGTTGGTACTACTAAATACTTTAACTTTGAACTTGTTGTTACTTGTTTGTTGGTACTACTAAATACTTTAACTTTGAACTTGTTGTTACTTGTTTGTTGGTACTACTAAATACTTTGACTTTGAACTTGTTGTTACTTGTTTGTTGGTACTACTAAATACTTTGACTTTGAACTTGTTATGTTTGTTACTTGTTTGTTGGTACTACTAAATTTTAATAAAACTAACGACCCACCCCGGCTTCGCTCGGGTAGCTAAGGGTTACTCTAACTGTTTATTTGTACTACTAAATTTTAATAAAACTAACGACCCACCCCGGCTTCGCTCGGGTAGCTAAGGGTTACTCTAACTGTTTATTTGTACTAAATATAACATTTACCACCCTACCCACCCCTCACCCCTTGACATCCGCCTCTTTGCACAATAAAATAATAGAAGGTACGAACAACGGGTCGCGCAGAATTAATTGAAATCCGCTCATCACAAACATCGTAATAATTTTCATATTAATCGTGGTAAAAGTATAATGTAGGAGGCAAAACTAATCTACTTGAAATGAGAAAGATTACTGCGCTATTTAATTTTATAATGTCTAATACTGTTTACCACAAATAACTGTAGAAAATAAAATAAAAAATTATTATTGATGTGTAATATCGCCAGTTACCCAGTTACCAACCCCCACGATCTCTGGACCTGGCAACATAACGCACGCACCTTGAGGACAGATGAGCAGTTGATAGAGCTGGAAGAAGTAGTAAGTAAGTTGCGCTGGGGTATTTTAGGGTTATCAGAAGTCCGAAGAGAGGGAGAGGATACGATGACCCTCAATCCCGGCAACTTAACTTTATTACCAGCAGTCCCAGCACGGTATCGGGTTTCTCGTCCACAAGTCCCTCGTCTACAACAAAATTGAGAAGATAGAAAGCGTTTCGAGCATGGTAGCATACCTTATACTCAGAATTACCGAACGGTATTCGTTGAAGGTCATACAGGTGTACGCCCCACACTCGAAACGCCCGACGATGAAGTGGAGGCTATGTACGACGACATTTCCAATGCCATACAAGCCCCGAAAACACACTTCACAGTGGTGATGAGGGACTTCAACGCACAGCTGGGCATGAGGAATGGCGAACAACTGAGAGTGGGGCAGTTTGGATTTGGACAGCGGAACCACAGGGGTCAGCGATTGGCCGACTTCATGGAGAAGGAGGGATTACTTATGATAACTACTTTTTTAAGAAGCGCCCTTCCTGGAAATTGACGTGGCTACACCCCGGCGGTCATACGCGCGAGATAGATTTCATTTTGACGACCAATAGGCATGTATTCAATTATTGTGACCAACAGGGCTAAGACCGGCAGTGATCACCGCAGGATAAGTGGCTCATTGAATATCAACGTAAAGCTTGAAAGGTCTCGTTTGATGAGATCTACTCTTCGCCCAAGTCCTGCCCAAATCCAAAACCCCGAGAGCTTTTAGTTGGAACTCCAAAATCGCTTTCAAATCTTTACCAAATGCGATACAGTGGACGAACTAAACAACGGTCTGGTGGAAATTGTTTACGCGGTCGGGTCGGAGTTCTTTAAGACCTCCCGCAAAATTAGAACACAGAAACTCTCTGAGCATATACTAAACTTATGGCTGAACGAGACGAGATGAGGCTGCGTCTTCAGTGGATATGTCGAGTTACAGCTTGCTTAACAAACAGATCTCCAAGTCTGTTTGTCGACACGATTTGCGTTCTTATAATACTAATTGTATTAAGAACGCAATAGAGCTGAACAAAGGCTCCAAAGTGTTCGCAAGAGATCTTTCTATTGAGCAAACCCTGATGACGAAGGTGATGACCGTCAGTGGCAGCATCGTTTCGTCGAAGCCAGAGATTTTGAGTGAGCTTAAAAGTTCTATGGGCAATTTATACACCTCATCGCGTATATAGTCTTCCTAGCACGGAATAACGACAGAGCTCCTGAAAGCGGGTGGAACACCGGTACTTAAAGTCCTTCAGAGGCTGTTGTTGCTCCGTCATCCTCAAGGGTACTACGCCAGAGGCCTGGCACAGGAGCGTAGTGGTTTTGTTCTTTAAGAAAGGTGATAAAACCATCTTGAAGAATTATAGGCCCATTTCGCTGCTGAGCCACGTCTATAAGCTGTTTTCGAGAGTAGTTACAAACCGTCTCGCTCGTAGGTTTGACGACTTTCATCCTCTCGAACAAGCTGGATTCCGGAAAGGCTTTAGCACCGTAGACCACATCCATACGCTCCGGCAGATTATACATAACACCGAAAAGTATAATCGACCACTATGTCTAGCGTTTGTGGACTACGAGAAAGCCTTTGATTCAGTCGAGACCTGGGCAGTGCTACAGTCATTACAGCGGTGCCAGATTAATTACCGGTACATCGAAGTGTTGAAGTGTTTGTACAGCAAGGCCACCATGACTGTCCGTCTCCAAGATCGTTGTACGAATTCTAACGAATTGCAAAAAAAGGTGCGACAGGGAGATGTTATTTCTCCAAAGCTGTTCACCTCTGCACTGGAAGATATATTCAAGCTTCTGAACTGGAACGGATATGGTATCAACATCAATGGCAAATTCATCACTCACTTTCGATTTGATGATGATACAGTCATCATGGCAGAAACCCTGGAAGACCTAACCACAATGCTCAGTGACCTCAATATTATTTCCCAACAGGTGGGTCTTAAAATGAACATGGGTCTAAGAACATATGACGAACATCATGTTAAATGCCCATGCCGCACCCATGCCCGTCTATGTTGGGAACGATATTATCGAAGCAGTTGATCACTGTCTCTACTTGGGTCAGACGACTGGGTAGATCCAACTTAGACAAAGAGGTCAACCGACGAATACAACTCGGAAGGGAAGCCTTCTGGAAATTACGCCATATCTTCTCGTCAGTGCCTCAAGACGAAAGTTTATACTATAGGTCTCATACACAAGCTCAAAGTCGCGCAGCGTGCAATGGAGAGAGATATGCTATGTATCACGTAGTGAAACACCGAAATACGTAGATTCCGTCTCAGGGTTTGCAAGTTAAAGTGGCAGTGGGCAGGCCATATAGTTCGCAGAACCGACAACTGCTGGGGCATAAAGGTTCTCAAATGGCGACCACGAACAAGCAAGCGAAGTGTAGGGAGACCCCCCACACGATGGACCGACGACATTGTAGCCATCACAGGGAGTCGGTGGATGGAGGTGGCACAAGATCGCTTGTCATGGCGCTCTTTGGGGGAGGAGGCCTTCAGCAGTGGACTTCTAAAGGCTAAAATAAATACTTCAGTCGGGAATAGAACTCAGGTACTTCAGACTATCGGCCGAACGGTTCCCGGCTGAGCTATTAAGATAAACGATTTTCAAAAGATCAGATAGGTCAGTGTTTTTTGTTATTTTTTATCACTTTCTTGGCAATCGTTTGATCACGATCTCACCTGATGGAAAGCGATGATGTCGTCGAAGGTATAGCACGTTTGTCTAGTAGATACTTACTCAGGGTTGAGATGATTTTTAATCACTTGATTACAATCAGTGATTTAAATCGCGATTTAAATCAAGTGTTTTTTTTTTAAAACCTTGATTTAAATCAATGCTTTTTTACCCGTGTGTTCTTTACACGGTTCGGGAATTCTCTGAAATTTAAACTCGCGACTGAATCCACCCGTTTCGCCCGGTCGTTTGTGATTGATTAGTGAAAGAGTGAATACAACAACAAGATGTCTGGAAGAAAAAAAGATGCTGGATGGGTTTATTTCAATGAAAAAAAGTAGGCTTGCGGCCAATATAACTAAGCGGTGTGTAAACCTTGCTAAAAGGAAATAATGGGCTTTAGCGAGAATGAAAAAACATTTAAAATCATGTGTGACAGAAATAGATCGCAAGCTACTGTGTTTTTTAAAACTGACTGACATTTCAGACTTTATTTATGTTAATTGTTGTTAATTTGATTAATAATTAATTATATTGGTCACCGAAGGGTTAAATAAATAAACATTGTATTGTGTTTATTCTGACTTCCATATTAAAAAAACATGCAAATATAAAAAAGAAATGATTTAAATCAAATAAATCTAATTTAAGTCAAATAAATCTAATTTAAATCAAATAAATCTAATTTAAATCTAATAAATCTAATTTAAATCAAATAAATCTAATTTAAATCAAATAAATTTGATTTAAATGAAATAAATCAAATTTAAATCAAATAAATCCGATTTTTTGATTATTTTAAAGAAATCATGATTTTTATCAACCCTGTACCTACTCACTCTTGACTTGAACACACCGGGGTTATATTTTACTGGAAACACTGACAAGGGAAGGGCATTCCACTCCTTAGAAGTTCTTATAATAAAGGAAGAAGCGTAACGCTTCGGTCTTGTGCGAGGTATTTCAACCATAAAAGGATGGCGCTTTGCCGATCGTCTAGTCGTACGGTGATGGAAAGGTGATGGGGGAATCAGATTGTGCAGTTCTTGTGCACTCTCCATAGTGCAATCTTTAGAATACCGACAGGCTTGCTACCTCACGTTGATGCGCCAGACTTTGAAGCTTACTCTTTACCAGAGTGTCGTCCCCAATGAGCCTCATAGCACGTATCCCAATTGAATCCAAAGCCTCGAGCTGATACTTGGCAGAACCGTCCCAGAGGTGGCAGCAGTACTCCATACAAGATTGGATCTGTGCTTGGTAAAGATTCAAAAGCTGTCCCGGTGTGAAGTACCGCATAACCTTAGACAAAATACCAAGTATATTTGCAAATATGAAAAATGAATGATGAATTCAGATGAAGTAGTTGCTGATTCACAGCTGACCAATGAGCGCGCGCGGTGCTAGATTATGGTAATGTTGCTTATTACCAAGGTGAGATGTCCGATGTTACACATCATATGCCACTACTGTAAGGCTCGCTCTTCTTTATTTTTTTATAACTGTAAAACGTTTATTTCGTGTTTTCTTTCACATATCACGTCTCTGACTTTTTTGTAGAACTAATAAAGAACAATTATTTGTACTAGAATAATAAACATTACCAAACCATAAAACCATCCACAGCAATATATAGAAGTGATAACATTTGTTTGTTAACGCGATAACGGCTAGACGGATTTTGATGAAAATTGGAAATGAAGATAGCTAAAAAAAACATGGGATAAAACATAGGATACTTATTATCCCGGAAAATGGTAAGTTTCCACGGGAAAACTGGAAAATGTTGATTACTCGCTGTAAGGAACGGTTGCCATGGAAACGTTTTTTTTTGTCCATTATCCTAATCAGAATCAACAAGATTAAAGTTTGTTTAAAAAAAAACTTTATTTCCAAAATGTCTTACTGTTTCTAAATTCAAATCTAAAAAAAAACTTTATAAAAACTAAAACACGGAAAATTAATTATAGTTTTTTATAAACTGTATAACAAGCTTTAATCGCCTTAAACCGGTCTAAGGAGTAAAAAATAAATTTCAATATAACGATAAAGTGATTAACGAAAAAACTAATGTAATTGTTAAAAAAACCTGTTGTGCTTTGTACGACATTGTTACACTAACTCTGTAATTAGAAATAGAAATAGTAACATATTTGGTAAAAAAAAATAATAACAATTAATATCGAGCCCCCGCGCTTCTGTTTACAATGGCACTAATATTGTCGCTAATCATTTTATTCTTATATTGAACATTAGTTTTGACTTTTTAGTTCGGTTTAATGATATTAAAGCGTATTTTTTAGTTTTATTAAACTATAATTTATATCAGATTTGGATAAGAAATTATTGTGTTACAATACGCGCCACAAAAGATGAGACTTGACACACCACGTGGTTTCACTTGCGCAGTAGACGATTTTTAGGTCGGAACGAGCGCGGGAGGCGCGGTACGGCGCTGCGCATGCGCGGTAGTTGCCTCCTGTTCTCCTTGCCCCGCGCACGCACCGCTTGACTCCTCCACAGTACAGACAAGTTCAACCTGTGTTTATAAATGTCTACTTTGTTTATAGATGTGTTGTATACGAGTACAACTTTGTGAAAGCTGGTATGCAATCATGGCTAACCCAAAAAAGGCTTCCTTACACTCAAGATATGCTTAAACTACTATTCTACAAATAGAATACATAAAGGACATTATAAGACATTCAGCATTGACAAAATACTATCTGAACACGGTCATGACGTATTGCAACTACCCCCATACCACCCTGATTTAAATCCAATCGGAATAGGGGCGTCAATAAAAGGTATGTAAGTACATAGTAAGAATGTGCAATGGAACCTCAAACATGTGATAGAGTTAGTAACAGAAAAGGCATTTTAAATGGGACCAAATGAATGGAAAAAAAAAGTTTACATAGTAAGTGATCACATAATTGTCAATTTGACGGATACTGAGATCATTATGACAGTAGAAGATTTTGCCAGACAGCAACCCGGGTAGTTCCTCAACGTTATCTGACGAAAACTATGTTTTACTGACAGTAACAGTGACTAGTACAATCTGCCATTGACATCTTTAACTTTATTATTTCGTAATAAATATTGTGATGAATTTTAATATAGTTTTGCTATATACATAATTCCGAATGTCGTTGAAAAATCCCTGAATAGATTTACAAATTATGGATAACTATTTCGTACACGAATATACATGCGCAAGCTCCCCACTCTGACGCTCGTCAAGTCTCATCTTTCGTCGCACGGATTATACCTTAGTACAAAGTTATTTTTATCAGTATCGGCAATTATGGAGCTTCCTATTAGTGAATTAATTTTCAGAATAGGACCGAGATTAGCGGTAGCAAACAAACTTTACCTCTTTATAATATTAGTGTAGATTTACAAATATTACACACCTCTATTTAAAAAAACTCAATTTCTCACCACTTGCGCCTGGCCGCTTTCGGACTTGACCCAGAGCTGGTTAGCATTGAACCAGCTGCAGACAGCCTTGAAGATGTCCACTTCCGGCGCGAAGAACGAGTCGCGCGCCAGCAGAGCTTGCAGGGCTTCCTGCGAACGCGGAAGGTGTCGGTATGATAATGTTACCGCGCGTCTATAATTTTCCCGTTACTGCATTCAAAAAGAAATCTGAATCCATTCCGGGAACAGACAAGCTTAGGAATAAGAATAAAGTTTATTGAAATAAGCTCCAGTTAGAAATAAGTTAATTTAATAACAAGCTTTTATGCAGTAGCCATGTTGGATTTATAATGACGTCACTTTACTTTCTGAACAAGCCCTTTCATTTGATACCCATATCGTAGGGTTTCATGTGTGCGTGCATTTACAGAGGCCTACGTCTAGTTTAGTACAGTAGCCACTTTTATGCAGTAGCCATGTTGGATTTATAATGACGTCACTTTACTTTCTGAACAAGCCCTTTCATTTGATACCCATATCATGGGGTTTCATGTGTGCGTGCATTTGGAGATGCCTACGTCTAGTTATTTTTCGGGGATTTTTGATTAGGGGGTAGTTCCTCCAAAAAGGGGGCTATTGAATATCTCCGCCGTATGAGATCCGATTGCGAAGGTTCTTTTTTAAATAAAAAGTACAAACATTAAGTAGGTCTCATAAAAAGTTGGTGAAGATCTGATGAGGATCTTCGGCGTGATGAGCAGATTAACTCCTCAAAATGCAGTAAATATCTCACTTTTAGGTTTCTTCCAGTGGAATCGACCCTTTAACTACTAGGTAGGGATTGATGGAGTACCTTGGTTATTAATGTTAGTTTTACAATAAGGCCACTAGATGGCTCTACTGTGCACCGCTAAATTGTTGCAAAAAAGTTTGTGCTCGCGTGGTCTATTGTTCGCAGAACTACTAGTAATATAAGTATCAAAATAATGTGAATAAATTTTCAACTTGACAGGTCAAAAGGAAGTCGTCCATTGTTAGCTTGTAAGTTTTGACCTCGGCATGCATCCATCCATCCACGGTTAAAATAGAAGCTAATAGAACACTCATTCACGGATGTGAGTGTCTCAAAACCCTTACTGACACACACAAATCCTTCCACACACATTACACATACACTGCCCTTCTTTGCATGTAAAACATCGCATCATTAACACATAATTTTTGGTTCCCTGAAATGAATGGGGAAGGAGCCAAAAGATAGACATGTTTTTAAACGGTTTTATTTAGCTTGCCCTGTTTGTTGTTTGTTTGTTTGGTCTGTAATTTGGTACACACCTTTAGTTCTGATCACAATACAATTATGTATTTTCAGTATCATTGTAAGTCCAAGATGGCCGCCGCTTTATTTCTAACTCATAGCTTACTTAGTTTACCTATTTTTTATTGATATGATGATTTTATAATATTTTATGTATTTCTCCTTGTCAGTGAGATGTTAATTTTGACTTGTAAAAGTGCAATTATTTTTACCTATTTACAATAAATTCTTTGACTTGGACTTTTACTTTGACTTTTTTACAACCCCCTCAATATGGCCTCAAATTAAAGGCCTTGATATAAAGCTAAAAAAACACGCCTGCCCTGTCAAAAAAGAACTTATGCCAATAAATTATAATTATACTGTTGTGCTTATCAAGGTTATATATATATATATATATATATATATATATATGTATATAACTATAACTTTTTCACTCACACGTTTTATATACGATCTTGACGTGAGCTAACGATTGAAACTCAAACGAACCTCGTTGCTTCTCCAAGTTATACGAAACAGAAATTATGTGACGATACGAAATGACTTCAATATTGCGGCGGGCGCTTCCCTCTCCACTCCGCGCGATGCAACACAGTCCTCACTCAACGTAACAAATTCTTTGATCCTTTAGGTATCCTAGTGGTGTAATTAAATGTTGGATGTCGATGATATAAATGGAGCTGCAACACCAAACTGTGTACCCAGATTTCATTATCATCAGTTTATTTGATTGCCTCCCTATGGAAGCAAATTTATAGATGGATTCACGCCAAAATTATAATTCTATTAGGTCCACACTTCGCGATTAGACAAGACTTCACTGAACATAAAAAAAAAACTATAACATAAGTGACGAATAGGCAACCACCTTTAATAAAGTCAGTTGAACTTACGACTGAAAGTTGGAGGAAGGAGTCGTGCTGGAGAACTTCAATAGCATTTTTGTCCAGGAAATTGAAGCAGTAGTCCATCAGAGCGTCCAGCCCGTACAACCTGTAACATTTAACAATTACCTGATCAAACTGGTACAACCAGGTGAACTATGTAGGTGGACCACGGGCAGGGCGCGAAATAGAAGAACCCCAACTAAACAGTTTACAACCGTATTGTAAAGAAACAAATTTAAAAAAACAATTTTTGCTTGACACTTCATATATCCTGTCACTATCGTTCTCGTAATTAAGACGAATCCAATGTTATCTCATTTATCAAAATTCATCACTCCGTATAGGCTGTAGGACGCGCCAAAGCAACATACAAAACATACAACCCAAAAACATAACCCCCCAAAGTAGGGTAAAAAATCAAAACAGAGGTATACGAAAAAAGCGATGAAATTAGTTTAAATAGGTGATTTACAGCAGCTGCAGCTGAACCAAAGGGGCCTGCGCTCAGCAAAAATGACCAGTGCTAGTAGTACTTAGTAGTAGTAGTTTGCAAGTATATTGAGTGATAGAAAATGTACGTCAATCGTTCTTCATCCCCTGGCGCATTTGCAAAGTGAATGATTTCTATATTTTGCGACACTTCCATTTTCAAAATTCTATAAATACCTAACTTACAGCCAACCTAAAAAAAAGCTTATACCTTCGTTATTTCCGTCTGTCCGTCTGTCTATATGTCACAGGCATTTTTTTGCGTTTAGGCTTTATCCAAACCCACGTAACAGTACGAGGTTAATAGATGGTATGCATTAGTCGTTATTAACGGCCATGTAGCATCTTAGCTGCCAAACGGATAAACTGACGATGGATCATTGTTTTTGTTTGTTTTTTTTAATCGCGATGGTTCTTAGCTGTGTTTGTAACATCTGGAACACCTGTATTAGATTACGTTTTTAACTTTCCCAGTTCTATGGGGGTAAATGTAACAGGCCTGACCTGGCCGCGTCGAGCACAGCGCACACGTTCCTCAGCGCGAGCACCTGGCGCAGGTAGTCGGAGATGGCCGCCTCCAGCTCCTGGAAGTTGAACTGGTGCGCCAGCCCCAGCATGTCCAGAACAGTGTCTTCTCGCAGCATCGAGAGTCCCATGTGGCCTGCTCGCAACACAAATATCATCTACGGGGACGGCACAGGGCTGATAATGACACAGGGATTTATGGACAAACCATCGGGTATACAACCCATCAAAGCGGAGTTGGTTGAATGCTCAGCTCGATATGACTATAGCTATAAATGACAGAGGGACTTATGGACAAACCATCGGGTATACAACCCATCAAAGCGGAGTTGGTTGAATGCTCAGCTCGATATGACTAAAGCTATAAATGACAGAGGGACTTATGGACAAACCATCGGGTATACAACCCATCAAAGCGGAGTTGGTTGAATGCTCAGCTCGATATGACTAAAGCTATAAATGACAGAGGGACTTATGGACAAACCATCGGGTATACAACCCATCAAAGCGGAGTTGGTTGAATGCTCAGCTCGATATGACTAAAGCTATAAATGACAGAGGGACTTATGGACAAACCATCGGGTATACAACCCATCAAAGCGGAGTTGGTTGAAAGCTCAGCTCGATATGACTAAAGCTATAAATGACAGAGGGACTTATGGACAAACCATCGGGTATACAACCCATCAAAGCGGAGTTGGTTGAAAGCTCAGCTCGATATGACTAAAGCTATAAATGACAGAGGGACTTATGGACAAACCATCGGGTATACAACCCATCAAAGCGGAGTTGGTTGAATGCTCAGCTCGATATGACTAAAGCTATAAATGACAGAGGGACTTATGGACAAACCATCGGGTATACAACCCATCAAAGCGGAGTTGGTTGAATGCTCAGCTCAATATGACTAAAGCTATAAAATATGTAATGCATTTATGATTTTTAGCATTAACGCCTGCTTAGCGAGAACGTCTCTAATAATTAAACATTAGATTTGGGAGGCGTTATCTTTACGATACGAAGTTAATTGCAATATTAGCCGTACTCGGTTGGTTAGTTCAGAATACTACCAATAGATGGCGTAACCGGCCCCGTAAGACGGATTTAGAAGCTGAAGGAGAAACTTGGATGATGAGTCAGTGGTCACGGTAGCCAATTGATTAAAGTTCAGTGCAGAGGTACGGAACGATGCGGGTTCAAGTCCCTTCCATTATCCAAATTTTGCCTTTAGAAAATTATTAGATTTACAAAATACTAGCTGTGCCGCGGCTTTGCCCTCATGGTCATTTCATTTAAAAGTAGCCCATACGTGTTATTCCAGGACCAAACTTACCTATAAAGTACAATTACTACATTTCTTCAAAACTTGTTCAGCCGTCATTTAGTTTTTTATCTATTGCTCGGCATCTAATCATCGGGTTAAGATACCAAGTACCCCAGTTTATAAGTCAAACTATAAGCCATTCAACAGTGAAAAACGCATCGCAATCGGTCCAGTAGTTTTTACATGATGCGCGAACAAACATACAGATAAACAAACAAACAGACAGACACGATTTTTTTAAATGTTTTATTCTAGTTCAGCTTATTTTAAATACCCTAGACCATTTTTATTTTAATTATTTTCATTGTAGAGACTTTTTCGCTCTTATTGTTTTATTATAAGTACAGATAGATGTGACTTATAGTCTGTAGTATAGAAGTACGGTCACTAATATTATAAGTACAGATAGATGTGACTTATAGTCTGTAGTACAGAAGTACGGTCACTAATATTATAAGTACAGATAGATGTGACTTATAGTCTGTAGTACAGAAGTACGGTCACTAATATTATAAGTACAGATAGATGTGACTTATAGTCTGTAGTACAGAAGTACGGTCACTAATATTATAAGTACAGATAGATGTGACTTATAGTCTGTAGTACAGAAGTACGGTCACTAATATTATAAGTACAGATAGATGTGACTTATAGTCTGTAGTACAGAAGTACGGTCACTAATATTATAAGTACAGATAGATGTGACTTAGAGTCTGTAGTACAGAAGTACGGTCACTAATATTATAAGTACAGATAGATGTGACTTATAGTCTGTAGTACAGAAGTACGGTCACTAATATTATAAGTACAGATAGATGTGACTTATAGTCTGTAGTACAGAAGTACGGTCACTAATATTATAAGTACAGATAGATGTGACTTATAGTCTGTAGTACAGAAGTACGGTCACTAATATTATAAGTACAGATAGATGTGACTTATAGTCTGTAGTACAGAAGTACGGTCACTAATATCATAAGTACAGATAGAATATGTGACTTATAGTCTGTAGTATAGAAGTACTGTCACTAATATTTACTTTGTGGTACTGTGACGTTTGTTATACGTAATAAGGAATTGCTTTTGCCAGCGTACTATAATAGTACTTCTGTAACAAGCACGCGCGTGAGCTCACCACCCGCAGCACGTGCTACAATGCACGCTTCCGCACCCACGATAGTTTTAGCGTATCAAGTACTATTATTGATTCTGTGGTACAACATAAAGGCGCTACCGGATCACGAAATACCTATGAGAGCTCTAGAGTTTTAAAGTTTTGTCTATAGGCGCGTTCCACTTAGAGCAAAATGCTAGCAATGTTAACTTTTTTAGCCCCAATATTGTTCCACAAGCCCTCCGATGCTAGCACAAATAACACACGTCGAACGTTCCACAATGCAAAATGTTAACATTTCTAGCTTCGGAAACTAGCATCGTCACACCCATGTTGTTTTGTGGGTTCGAAATGCTACTTTTTGAAAGTGTCAAAATTTTGCGGCAGAGCATGTAATTTTGAATAAAAACTTGCGGTATAAGTGTAAGATTTACGATAATGATTGAGCGCTAGTCATTCGTGTTAACACAAATGGTATAGCATTTATAGGTGGAACGCGGCATATGAGTACCAATATAAAAAAAAATGAGCTTTTGAGCCTTTTATCTAGTGAAATCATTATGTACACAATTAGAAATACTTCACTCAATACAGATAAAAAAACGAAGATAATCTTCGTGGACCTAAATGCAAAAGCGAAGATCAGTTTCAATCATGTTACCTACCTATATACAAATTTCATATAATGTTCCAAACCTATCATCGGGTATCAAACAAACATACAAAACACAGATTTGTCTAAATCTATTTGGAGACCTGACTCAGTTCTGTCACAACGTTCTTTTAAAAAGAAAAAACTACATCTTTTTAATATAGCTTATGATTTGATTGTTCACTTTCAATAATCTTTTAAATGGTTCCAATATAAGTAATATAAGTTATGAGCGGTTTTCCATCGCTCTGTGCTTCGGTGGGCACGTTAAGCTGTTGGTCCCTGCTGTTATTAATTAATAGTCTTTAAGCCATGTCAGATGCCCTCAGGAGGCCTGACAAACTCTGACACCAGAGGTCAGCACTACCTCATACAACAAACAAACAAACAATAATCTTTTTAGGTTCTTACCAGAATATACATATCGCAGAAGAGCCTTGAAGGCTTGCAAAGGGGCCTGCAGTTCAACCTCAGCCTGGAAAAAATATGAACATCAAACAGAGCAAGGTTATATTTGACCACAGAAGTTAACGAAGTTCTTTCGTCAATGCCCAATGAAAAACTACAATATAATGGATTTTCTGAAACTCTTTTTTCTTTTCATACTACATATTATTAGAAATCACCATCTCCATAGTTTATGAAAATATCATAACGGAAATTTGGCAGAATTGTGACAACAAGCCACAGAGGCCATAAACAAGAAGTCAAGTCAAGTATTTTTTACTTAGATTATTATTACAAAACTAGCAGTGCCCGCTGCGTTGGCCAGGTGGATATTTTCTGAGAAATAATCTCCTGTTCGTTATTCCAGGTCATATGTACAGTAACTCTGCAGCTGTCAAAGTGGTTTTTATCTATTAATCGGCTTCTACTCATCGCATCGAGATTTTTAGTTAATCAGATTTTAAGTCAAATCCTAAGCTATCCAACAGTGAAAACTGCATTTCAATTGATCCAGTAGTGTTATTTTTTTTGCTTACGTTGTTTGACGGTATTGTGGTGCTTCATTAATATTACAATATAGCCTTATGACTCCTTTAAACTAAGCTGCTGAAAAGAGTTTCGACTCGATATACTAACAAACATCCAGACAGACAGAAAGACAAGATTTAAAAAAAAAATGTTCAATAGCTCAGTTCGAGTCCTCAAAACCACATTTGTTTAAATTACCTTCTTTGTACAGACATTTTGCTTTATTATAATAAAGTATAGATTATTTCTGTTGATGCACACTCATACCTGATTGGCCTCTCTCATGCCTCCGTACAGCAGAGCCCTGAAGTAGTCGCTGCTGGCTGCGAGGATGACTTTGTGTGCGGGGATCCTGTGCCCCTCCACTATGAGGGTCACATCGGAGTACTCCGAGGAGAGGCACAGGGAACCAATATGTTCCGACAGGTGGCCTGAAACAAATATGCTTGGTTATTGTTACTTTTAGTCTAATTTTTTATCCCAATCCACCTGGTTACATGTGGCGTGTGGTTTTAGTGGTGTTATATGAGACACCCAAGTGAGTGAAGTGTGGTGTCTGGTGTCGGAGTTTGTCGGGCCGCCTGAGGGCCTCTGATATGGCTTTGCAACTGCTGTTAATCAATAACAGCTGGGACTAACAGCTTGACTAGACCTCTGAAGCATGGAGCAAAAAATCCACACAACTATAGTACTATTATTTATTCTGTGACATAACTCAGAAGTTATGGTGTGGAGCCAAGGACTGAACCCGGTATTGTAGGATTGTAATCTGCACATGTGCTGCTTGGTTACCGTAGTTCTTAACCGCTAAATTTAAGCTAAATTTTGAGATAAGAATTATGTTTACTAAGTTAGACAACTTTTTCTACAAATATTGTCCTATTTATGTTAACAGTAGGATCAGTACTTCAGGAGCAATGTTGCTGTACAATTTCAAGTGGACCGGTGAAGTAATGACTTATACAAAAATACTTTCAACTAACGTTGATACAAAAGTGGCAATCTTAGAAGCTGTGAAAAAATATGTTAAGAAAATGTTAAATGTCTCACTGATGTGTTCAATGTCACCGATGCGAGTGCTCGGTGAAGTGTTAATGGACAGGTACTGGTGCTGGCTGCTCATCTTCCAGTGCTGACATCCAAGCGTCTGCTACGTACTATAACAATTATAAGATGCGTGTCAGGAATCTCTCACAAGGTTGGGCTTGGTAAGCTTACGACTTATCTAATAAAGGAATAAGTATGCTTGGTTAACATAAGTTAAATAAAAAACATTTAATAGGAAGTAGAGATGCGCCGAATATTCGTTAATTATTCGTATTCGGCATATTCGGCGTGGTTTTATATGTTCGGTATTCAGCCAAATATTCGGTTGATGTGCCAAATACTAACCGAATGTTAAACTTACGAGTATGTAATTTTAATGCCTACCTACAGCTTGTATTGACTTTAAAATATTTAGCATACATATAAAATATTAACCAATTAATTAATATTAAAGAACCTGCGAGCCGAAATTATTCAACTTAGTCATTTTTAATTGGAAAATTATACCAGCTAAGAATATCAGACAAACATGACATACCTAGAATAAAAAAAAAAAGTAAATGTGTATGTATTCATTCAATCTCAGATAACACAATGGAATAGAAAATAAATATCAATCAAATTATAATACTAGATCCATCCCAGAAGCGTTTTGTTTTTGATAAGGTCCTGGGACCCTACTCTGATCCCAGATTATGAAGTTTTAGGCTTAGTTTCATAGGACATGAGGGGTAAATATCGTAGCTCCCAAACGTATGGAACGATTTTGATGCGGTTTTTTATGTTTGAAAACTGATGTGATCGATATGGTTCTTAGCTATATGGGGGGAGGGATCGAGAAAAGTGATGGGGGAGTTGAAACGGGGGGTGAGGGGAGTTCAAAAGAGGGGGGGGGAGTTGAAAACAGGTGAGAATCGTATTTTCCAAACAAATGAATCTATTTAGCTGCGGTTTTTATGTTTCAAAGCTGAGGTAAACGAGATATTTATTAGCTATAATGGCGGGAGGGGGGCGGGGGCGGAGGATCGTAGCACCCAAACGGATGGACCGATTTTCATGCGGTTTTTATCTTTGAAAACTGATTTTATCAAAATACTTCTTAGTTATTGTGGGGGTGGGGGGTCGGGGGTTATATTATTTTTTAATTTGCGCTTGTTAAATGATAAGCCGGATGGGCGCCTTTCGTCATATGTGTAATAAGTCCTAATAGTGAGTCAACTCGGCCGCTTGACAGAACAACGATGAGGTGAGGTGTGAAGGAGGATCCCCCTCCCCCCCCTGCCCCCGACGCCTGAGGGGCGTACCGGCAGGCGTCTATTGAAAACCGGTACAGCGTATTAGGTGTCAGGTACACGAAATCGCTCGCACATGTTTGCCAAAGTACGTAATATATCGTATCTTTAGTGTTTACACAAGGAGGCAATTTATATATTTGTTTTAAATATGTATACCACCTATGTGGTAATTAGTTGTGCGTCAATATCATATAATAATAGTTGAGAATTGCGATTTCATAAATTTCCAAAGGACAAGAAAATGTGAGCTTACCTAAATGAAATGGTTTGTTATAATTATCTACAACATTAGATGAACATTGATGTACCTACTTAGGTTCTTAGCAATAATTATGTAGGTAGGTCCAACCTACCTACCTTTTAGAAGTTGAACTATACAATCATACCTATAGAAAGTTATCATGTATGTTTTATCATTTCTGTTTAATTGGGTACGCATGCAGCGGGATATTTTTTACAGGATTTTTGTTTTTGTAGCTAGGTTAGGTACCTTAGTGAATAGTACATAACTAGGTAGGTACATACATATAAGACCGTGGGATCTCGACTAGGGATGTAAGTAAATCAGTAAAATTAGCTACATTCGTTAGTAAAGATTTTATTCCATATTATATGTAGGTACCTACCTAGGGAATATTATGGGAAATGACCCCCAAACGATCAATGCTATACAGCGCTGCGCATCTACGAGCGTCACCGCATACCAAGTCACGCAGAGTCAAACCGAATGCATGAACGTAACAGACTGTCTTACAATGTGGTTTAAATTGCACTCACATTGCTGAGACTGCAAACACTGTCAGGGCGGTCGCACTCCGCAACAAGTACAAATAAATTCAAGGACCCAATATTCGGGTCCGTTCAGTCGAGTGTCAAGCATGCGCTCGATGAGTCACGCGCCTTGTACTTAGCGATAGAGCACCTACTTACGTAAAGTTATTGACAAACTTTATTTGTGTTTTAATTATGAGTACCAAGAAGAAAGCTAGAAAGTACTGCATAGCATTCGGCTGTTTGAATAGTGATAGAAATGACGAATTGTCATTCTTTACGCTTCCAAAGGTTATTGAAAGGTAATAAATTGTAATACCTATAATAGGTCCTAGTTATGTAGTTAGATATTGATATTTTTTTATTACGTAGGTTCCTATAGTTTTATGTTATTTCATTTGTGTTCCATACTGAAGCTACGCATATTTAAGGTTATTCCGCGCTGAAATAAAGTCGTTTATTAAATCGATCATCGTAATTTTATAATTGATTATAGTAGGTATTGTTGATCGGAAAATGAATTACTGTGCTGACTTAGTAAGTAGCCTACATACTTTTAATACCTTTTATTACGTAGGTAGCAATTTATTTTTCACTCATTAAAAAGCATGGAATTCAGACAGGCACCTTTATTCATCAAAGTGCAATACCTATAGGATATAATCATAATCAACCAAGGACACGTAGGTAGGTATCTCACTAAAGTTATTGGCGGTCTGAAAACGGGATAGGTAGGTAGTAAAAATGAGGTAGTAGGTCTATTCTGATAAGAATGTCATTGTATGTAATAGAACTATTTTAATTTATAATAATAAGTAATAACATAATACATTATTACTTATTTATTCTGTTACAATATCTAAGTCATAACATATCACAGAATAATTAGTAGTACAAGTACCTAGTTATATCTTAATACAACCCTACCGAGCGAAAAAGGGACAGAGCGATTCTGAAACGGTTAGAGCAATGGAAGTTCTCGCGCGTTGTGATACGGTGCATTCTAGCCTGCACACAGTGGGCGAGCACCTTCTAGGTAAATATAATTGAAAGCTCGCAGCGCCGTGCGAGTTAAATTGCACTTTATAGCGTTGTAGCGAGAGTCGCTATTTATTTAAATGACTTTACTCAGTTAGCCTTCTGTAGTTGTACTATTATTTATTCTGTGACACTGCTAACAATGGGTTTATATTGCTGGTCAGCATATGCACGCTAACAAATTAAACCGACTATTGCATGCTTATGTCATTTGAGTCAGCTGTTCTGTGAATCTACCTACTGTTGTTTTGTTTTTAGTTTTTTCATTTATCTCTTAGTTCTGTTGAATTTGTTTGCTTCTGCTAAAAGAATATAATCGTTATTATATGTACTGGCAGTCTGGCGGGAGTTCCAACAACATAAATCAACACAGAATGACATATGTCAATTGAATTTGACGTTACCGCATACGCTGCTCTACGTCTTTTTTGTGAGCGTTGTGTGCACACCAAAATGACGTCACTCCTGACGTCATGTGTCCGATGTGGAGAATAAATGCGCATTTTAATCTGACTTTGTGCGCTCTGACAGTACACATAGCGCACATTGGTGCAATTTAAACCACAGCATTACAGCACCGCAGATCACGAAAAACTGGCCGGTGTGACGTCCTACGCAAAGCGCTGCGTTGCAACGCTCTGCTCTGCAACGCATACGCATCTGGTTTGGCCCAAGCTTTAAGAAAATACACATGTAAACAAAGCTATTTAAATGTCACCGAATACCTCTCAATTAAATACAAAATTAGATTTCTTTTTAAAAATGTAAGCAAGTGTGTAGGTAACATTTTTGATTGAAAGTACCCAAAGTACATAACAAATTTCGACAAATATTTGTATTATTTCTAAAAATGCCTTAAAATAGATTTCTCCATACTATAATCCGAATGCTCTGCAGGTCCGAACAGGGAGATTTTTTTGTGGGTTTGGGTTAGAGACTCTGCTGTAATATTTTTAATTGTTTTGATGTTTGGGCTGTGCAAAAGGTTGATTCTATTATATTTTTAAAAAGCTCCATGTAGCACCGGGCAAAAGAAAATAATAAATTTCGAACATAATAACAGTTGATAAACGGCTTCTAAATGTTAAATTACGACTTATGAGCTGTTATGTGCCAACAGGATATCCAACTGTGATTGCAAAAAATAAACATTCACATTCATACAAGCGACACAAAAAACAAACATTGTTTTCATTTCCAGCAGCTAGGTACCTACGTACGCAATAACAAATTGCGAGTAACAACTTAGTTTCACTTTGTTTTTAACTTTCACTGTATCTTAACTATATTGAACAACACCTTTAAACTTTAAAAGTACCTACATTTTCTATGAATAAATAATGTCTTTCGATTTAATTGCAAAAATTGTTACAACGAGTCAACACAATAATTCCTTTCCTTCTTTTCTTGATATCCTATCCTTGACTTTATTGACGGACTGAAGACTGAGACTGAACTGAACTGATTTGACAGGCGGTGGCACTTTTTTTTTGTTTTGACATTTGACAGTAGAATTGTGTTTGTCAATTGAAATGGTTTTTTTTCCCTTCTTTTTTGTTTTTGTTCTTCTTACCTTTGTCGACATATCTTACTGTCGTTGATTATGGTACTTGACAATATTTATTAAGGTCCGACCGAGATCTCGGTCTTGGTCTCGGTAACCGAGATTCTTGGCAAAAAAAAAACGAGATTCTCGGTTTCGTTCTAGGCTAAAAAGCACCAAGAATATCGGCGATACCGAGACGAAGCGTGGCTTCGTTTTGAGCGGTATCACCGCAAGCGTGTACGGGTTGCTGTCGCACGAACAGTCGCGGACGTTCGAGCGAGAGCAACTAACTGGATTTTTACCGAAATCCCCACCAGACCGTCCCCACCAGTGGGGATTTCGGGAGAAATCTAAAAAAGTCTTAATATATTAGTATGTACAAGTTTCGACCTGTGGAATGACCTGTGTTCGTTTTTAATCTGTTATTTAAGCATAGTTAAGCAGAAAGCGAACAACCCTATTTTTTGAGAAAAATGAGTTATAATGCCTATGACGTAAGGTTATTTACTTTACGTATTCCAAAGACACGTTTCTTCAAAGCACATTCTGATGTCAAGATATTAAATTGTTCAATAAGACCATATGTCATTATCACCCATTTTTTGTGTTAAAGACGACCATTTTAGGCGATGGTCTATCAAAATATCCCTAAAAGAGAAATTGTAGTAAGCAGAATCTGACTATCACAATTGGTCTGGCTTCTGCAAAATTTTATTTATAATGGAATAGTTCCCATATTTTATTTGCAGAAGCCGACCACAGTAATGGTCTAGTTTTGCAAAAATATTTTTGGCGTATTATAATATTTTTGCGTGATAAGATTTCGTCAACGTTTTGATTTCTCACACAGGGGCAGGGCTATGGAAAGAACTCATGCGAGCATAACAATTTCTTGAGTCATTCTATTACACGCTATTCTAGTACACGCTTGTGGTGATACCGCTCAATATAGAAGACACGTAAAAATCCAGCGTATTAAATTTAACACCTGGATACTCTACATAAGGAAAGACATCATACTAACAGAGAAATGCGGAAATGACGTCACTCGCCGTTCGCTACATGGTTCGTATAAAGCCGATATTGAAGATAATTGCGAGATTTCCCTAAATAAATATCACCTGAAACATCGATGCATCTATGGAAATGATATCAAGTATAGGAGTAACCTGATTCCTGAATTACCTGTTATAGAAGCCTTTAATACTGTTGGAAATACTACAATGAACATGAAGGAGATCAACTTAAACGAAATGAAACGGTTATCGTACGTGCTTAGTGTGAAAAATCTAGAAAGTGATGGTGAAAATTCGGAAAATAGTGTTTACCAACTACGAAGTGTTAGCATAGCAACGATAGTTTTAAATCATGTCGTTCGATCTTTTGACATCTAGGTCGATGAAAGTCACAGTACAATAATAAATAAAATAAACATATGTATATGATATTTTGATGAATCCAAGTTGCCCAAGTTGGGGTAGGAGTTTAGAAACCTTACACCGCTCAGTAGTGCTATAATCTATCTTGGTTTCAATCTTATTATCACTAATGCGTTGCGATAGAGTCGAAATTGCTTTGAAAAAAGTGTCAATCTGATTGAAGCCGGGTTCTGTGGTCGGGGCGAAGAGGATAGCAAATCGTTCCGTCTAGGATACAGGTTAATTTTATTTTTTCAAAGCTAATGCGTTGCAGTATAACATTTAGCAATAAAAATTAATGGACAGTTAATACGCTCCTAAACGAAGCAAAAACCATGGAAATTAAATTTTAAATTAAATTTTGTAAGCTAAGGTAAATTTTAGGCAACAGTCATAGACATATATATCTACTTCGTACAGTATTATTATTTTTGGAGTAAATTGCATTACATAGTTATTGCCTGTGTTTTCCAATCATTATTATTTTTGTTTTAACATGTTAGACCTTTTTGTTCAGAAGTTACAATGTTTTTTTTCAAAGGGTCGTCAGTTGCAAGTAAAAACGTAAAGGAATAAGAAATACATATTTTTTTCTGTCTATTAAATGGGGTCTAGTTTCATCCCATTTCAATCACTTCTTGGGCCTGTTCACTTATACGTTTGAGGACGCACGGCACACCCGCGCGTACACACGAAAACGTTCACGGCGTCGTCGGGCGTTCGCCTGGGTCATCCGAAAAATAGTAGGGGAGGGGAGGAATAGTATGAAACTGACACTTGACAGTTGTCAGTTGTATGTGGACGTCCAAAGTCGTTCACTAACTCCGGATGATCGAGCGATAATCGCACGGATGAATCGAGCGTGTAAGTGAACACAGCCCATGTTTTATGGCATTTCAGTGGTCCTATTACAGAACTTGGTTACAATCGGATTATCACTTTTTTCATAGTAACTTCGACTCTATCGCAAGGCATTAGTGATAGCGATATTGACAATCCGATTGAAGCCAAGTCCTGTGGTCGGGCCCCTGCAGCCTGATTACATAACTTAGCTTCAATCGGATTGTCAGTATCGATATCACTAATGCCTTGCGATAGAGTCGACATTGCTATGAAAAAAGTGATAATCCGATTGTAACCAAGTTCTGTAATCGGGCTGCTGGAGTTGCCAATCCACAATTTCGCCAATGTCACGTAAGTCGTATTTCGAAAAATATGGGAGAATAGGTACCAGAATGAAATTATATATTATGCACTTTAATCAGACTCACACATATAGGTGAAACGTTGTCTGTTTGTCAATGTCAAAGAATTTATTGTAAATAGGCAAAATAATAGCACTTTTCCAAGTCAAAATTAACATATAGTTAAATATTTAAACGGGACTTAATCGCGCTGAAAACTTAATATTTATTTACCTCGACGTTTCGATCAAGTTGCATTGATCGTGGTCACGAGAAGACTGAAGTAGCGGGTGTCATCATCGAGAAGGAAGAGCGTTGTCTCCAACTACCCGCATTTGGTGTTGTAAAAATTCAGAATTGTCATGACACACGACACTAACGACATCTGCAGATTTCTTCTGACATAAACCGCGACGCGAACACTTGCTTATCACGGGATTCGAGGACGCAGCCAACTTGAAACCATCTCGGTTCAAATTGGGATATTTTTTAATTTCAACCGCTTCACGTACAATCCTGGAGTAGTAGTGACGTTCCGTGGAGAGGATCTTCGGGTCATGGAGTTCTATCCAGTGATTAGGGCCCGATTCGAGCAAATGCTCAGCGATTGCAGATTTATTTATCTGGCGGTTCTTTACAGCAGCAATGTGTTTTTTGACCATTTCCGCTATAGTACGCTTGGTTTGTCCAATGTAGGAACTACCGCAGCTGCAATATATCTTATATACGCCAGGAGTTTGAAAAGGAATGACATGCCTTGCTAACTTGGATAAAGGAGAATAAACGGTCTTGATAGAATAGTCCTTTAATAAAGCACCGACTTTATCCGTCACTCCTTTTACATAAGGCATGAAAGCCGGCTGTCTATGAACATCAGTCCTACTCTTTTTATATCTGCGTCTAGGACGCCAACGTCTGGTCACCACATATCCGTTTCGCTTGAGTACCTCCTGAATATGCGACACTTCGGCATCCAAATGTTCAGGGTCGCAGAGGGCATGAGCTTTGTCTAAAAGTGATCTGGCTACTGATTGTAAATGCCACGGGTGGTGATGTGAAAAGGCGTTGAAGTATCTGTCAGTGTGTGTTGGTTTCCTATAAACAGAATGAGATAACGAGCCATTAGGTAACATACAAACTCTGGCATCCAAGAAAGCTAACGTTTTCTCCACCTCCAGTTCATAGGTAAACTTGATGTTGCCATGGATCGAGTTTAGATGGCCCAAAAATTGTTCCGCTGTCTGGAGGCCGATTCACACGAAGTGATATAAATATCCCAGTAGATAAATGTCGAAAAATCCATACATTTTTCGATATATATCTATTGTGATATTTATATCACTTCGTGAGAATTGCCCCCTGTTCATTGACTTTCATGATACAGAAAACATCATCCACATAACGCTTCCATATCTTCACCGCAAACGATTGTAGATCTATGGCCTTCTCAAAATGCTGCATCCAAATGTTGGCCAGAACAACACTCCTCCCTCATTAGACGCAAGATTATCCGATAAATTTGAATCAGGATGATTTTGCGTAGGACATTTTAGTTTTAATCTAAGATTATATACTATGTATGCTACAGTACTCAAGGATATAAGAGTATATAAAACTATCGTTGCTATGCTAACACTTCGTAGTTGGTTAACACTATTTTCCGAATTTTCACCATCACTTTCTAGATTTTTCACACTAAGCACGTACGATAACCGTTTCATTTCGTTTAAGTTGATCTCCTTCATGTTCATTGTAGTATTTCCAACAGTATTAAAGGCTTCTATAACAGGTAATTCAGGAATCAGGTTACTCCTATACTTGATATCATTTCCATAGATGCATCGATGTTTCAGGTGATATTTATTTAGGGAAATCTCGCAATTATCTTCAATATCGGCTATAAACGAACCATGTAGCGAACGGCGAGTGACGTCATTTCCGCATTTCTCTGTTAGTATGATGTCTTTCCTTATGTAGAGTATCGAGGTGTTAAATTTAATACGCTGGATTTTTACGTGTCTTCTATATCAACGGGGTTAGCGATGCATTCGTTAGGATCATCACGAATTTGCATTAGTTGCTCTACGCATGTTTCTTCCGATTGCAGGAGAATATTATCTTCGGAGCACAGGTACTGGGGCCTGATTCTGTAGAGTTAAAGTTCGGTTCGGTTAATGCCACTTGGACCATTCATTGCCACCGATCACTCGTTTCGAATTCACTAAGCTCCAGTGAGCATGTGAAATGACGTCATCAAGGCGATGAGCACTCAACCGCACGGAAACTGTCATTTTACTAGGAAATACAAAACCGGTAATTCAAAATCAGAATTCACAAGGAATTCAGTAGCAATGAGTTTTTTCAACCGAAGAGCACCCAGTGCGCTCATTGCATTTACTATCTAGCAGTGTTTGGTTCGTGAATATCATTGATAATGCATAGTTACTATGAAACTTATAGTTCTAACACCGGGTATACTTTGTTTCATATTTTATCGTGCCATGAAATTGTGTTGTTTTTGTGAAAGTTAGGTTTAATTACATGTATGTATGTGGTATTTCATAGAACCTACCTAACTATTTCATAGATAGAGTAGGATTTTAACCCTAAAATAGAAAAATACCTTCTGGTTTTGAAATCTAGTAGTTTTCTTACCAAGCCTAATTATGTGAAGTTCTACTAATAACGAGGGGTCAATGCAAATATAAGCAAAACGAAATCAAGTGTAAGTATTAAATATCAGGAAATAATGTTATAATTTTCACATAAATTGAGATTTACACTTTACACTATACTCGTACTATGAGCTCGGAAAGCGGAGGTCTATACATTTCTATGAACTGCAGTTCTGTGTGTATCCACCTGTCATGTTTTCCAAATTTTATGATAAAATAGAAGGGTTTTTGCAGTAGATTTTGAATACAATTTGACTAATACTTCAGGAATATTTAAAAAGCATGGCTACCGGAACTTCACATGAAGGTGGCGCCACCTGGCAATGGTTTCCTGTGCCATGATTCTACCGGCAACTTAGTCTCACGACGAGGGCGCCATTTTTTTCTTGGACGGAAAAGATTGTGAGGAGGTAGATTATTCAATTCTTGTTGATCATCGGAACGGAGAAGTCGACTGTATAGTAGTATATTTATGTCTGAAGAAGTTATTTACTACAAATGTAAAGTAAAATATAAGTGACCAGTGGATAATACAAGTATTTTATACCTGATGGAGGGTTTTTTTTCACACACCTGAAATAAATGTATCATATTATTAGTATAATCAAGTAGATTCAACCTAGTAGATTCTATATAGGTACAAAGCAAGAGATTTCATCTAGAAATACATTTCTAAATCGCAAATATATTTCTTTTTTCGTTTTTTGGCGTTACAATTATTTATTGATTTAATTGTTTTGCATAAAAGTAGTGTGCAAGGAATGACATGTTTTCATTCACAGCATTTTGAGTAAAAATGATTGCAAAGATTATTTTCAGTTAAAGTTTAAATTTACCCGAGAAGCACTACAGTCACTGTACCTATAGGAACATGGTATTTTTAAATAGGAAGTCGTAATAATTATTTGAAGTAGGTAAGTACACTATTGCTGAGAATTAATATCAATGTTTAGATTTTCTTTCAGAAACGTATAATCTACAAAAAAAAAAGGCATATTATTAGATCACTACAAAACTTACGATGCTAATTAACTTTTAATTATACTTAATATCTACACGGGAATAAAATTTTAGATATATTAAAAGCGAGAGAGAAAAAACAGAAAATAAATTCAGACGATGATTGTTGGAGGGTGATTGCCGCCATTGGTTGCCTGGCGCGCCACCCACAGATAATTACTCGAACATAAAACCCGGCAAAATTTGAAAGCTCCTATTACTGGTAGAAGTATTTGTAGGCTAGGTTTAGCTTAATTCTGCCGCATAGTTACCGGGTTCCCGGTATTAGTGTTGATTGCAGGTGCTTGACGGGTGCGCGTTAACTGTTTAGTGAATTCCAAAACCTTCACGACCTTCAAGCGCACCCGCAATGGGTGCTCGGTGGCAATCACTCAACCTCACTCCATAGGGAATCAGCCTGCTGGTTGGCGTCGATTTGTTCGCAGAGATGAGTGACTGACAGGTACTTCCACAAACTACAAAGAGGATACGGGGAAAGAAAGAGGATGGGTGTTTCAGCCTATTCGCCATTAGGTAAGGGTATTTAGGAATTATGGCAACTGTCTTATTCAGGGATTTGTTTATTACAGGTAACGAATTAAGTTTCAAAAACTTATAAGAGTTATTATCAGTTAAGGGAACCTCCAATATAAATGTTATCTGATTTCCTTTAATATACGCCCTAACCACTATAGTCCTTTCTATTTTAACTCAATTATCTAGAGTAGCTGGATTCATCAAATTATCGGTTTCATCTATAGTTTGTAACATTTCTAACAATTCTGTAGAATTAACAATAGTTTGGTTTAGTACTCGTACCTTACTGAATGCTAGAGCTGTTTCCGTTTCGTCTATAAATGCATAAACAGCTCGAAAATTATTAATAAAAAAATCAAACATAGTTAACAAATGGTTTGTGGTTCTTATTTTATTATTTTTTTGTAAGTACTTATATGAGTACTTTTTATTCATTGACGTGTATTCTATTACGAATAAATGACCATTGACCATTGACCGTTGACAATTATAACAATAGATTTTAGTCCTTGTCCCGTCCCGTTGTTATACATTAATAATATCTTACATTGCCTGTAATCTTCTATCAACAATTATAGAATTTTCATATAGATTTTCCGTGTTATTAATTAAATTATTCAACATTTTAGAGACAATAGTAATTTTACTATCGGTTAAAGTTTCTTTATTTTTCATCTGTTCAATTCCTCGTTTCACCCATCAATTAATACCACCCTCGGTTGGTATTAATTGATTGAATTTATCAATTGTCATATTACACCAATACTCGGTTTGTTCAGCTATGCTTAGGAATTCAGTAGAGTTTGGATAGTTAACCATTACTAATTTCTTAAGTTCTAAGTATTTTTGCATGTAGTATTTTAAAATCTTACCTATGCCACTAAGATCTAACACTTTAATAATGGTCCACTTATCTTCCTGTTTAAAGGCCGTTCCTATGTTAACGGGCAAGATCCCAGGATTATTTTCAAGTGAGCGCAGTTGAAGGGCCTGGCTGAGGGCTAGCAGAGCCACTGCGCTAAGGCAGCACCTGCGAAGGACGTTTTACGTTTTTAATCGCGACATTGGTTTCTCTCTTACCTACATTTATTGGTAATACATTACGTTCTACTTTTCCTTTGACTATCGCTTTCTGTGGCCCAATTACAGATCTTGGCTACAATCGGATTATCACTTTTTTCATAGCAATTTCGACTCTATCGCAAGGCATTAGTAGTTGCGATATTGAGAATTCGATTGAAGCCAAGTTATGTAATCGGGCTGCTGATATCGTCCCTTATCGTTACTTTTTTGCTTGTTGACATCTTTAGCATAAATTACTTCCCTTCCTCTCATACTATCTCGCTTTCTCCTTCTTTCTTGACTCTAACTTTATTTTTATTTTCTGTCATTTTGTTTGCTATGTATTGGTACAGGTATTTTGTGCGTTTTGCATGGTCTTTTAATAGTTGTTGGGTACAAGCTTTCTCAAAATCGGCGTCAAACATACTACTGGAGTCAGTATGACCAAAGACTACATTGAAAGGTGTCAAGCCGGTACTAGAGTGTACGGTATTGTTGTATGCTACGTTGCAAAAGGTCATCACCGAGGCCACGTCTGTACACTTTTGGTCGTATCTAGCTAGACGGTATATCTCTATAATTGTCGAATGGAAACGTTCAATTATGCCTGTGGAGTTAGGGTTGTTGGGCGTACAGATATGAAGATCAATTTTTGTACATAGAGGCCATTTCTCGCATTAATTCATTGTTAAATTCACTACCGGGATCGCAACTAATTTTCCTGGGTATGCCATAAAATGAGAAATACTTAATTAGGGCTCTGACTACCTTTCCAGTTGATCTGTTGCTTATTTCTACTGCTTGGGCGAGTTTACAAAACGCCTCTACAATTGTTGAGTAATACACTGTTTCTATGGTAAAAAGATCTATAGACACCTCTTGGAAGGGGACATCCTGTGTCTGGGTTAATTGAATGATAGGCTTTATGGGTTTTCTGTCGTATTTCATTTTTTGGCAGGGTTCGCATGAATTTATCACTGCTGTTACTGTTTCCTGTAAGTTATTCCTTTTAATTCTGAGTACTGTTTCTTTCACGCCTCTATGACAAGTCTTTCCATCATGGTGCTTTAAAATAATGGCTTTTGTTCATTTCCGTTTTCCACGTACACCACTCGCTCGGTGCATTCATACAAATCTATCATGCCTTGTTTAAATAAATTAATGACCATTTTAGAGAATAATTTCCTATGTTCTGGATTTTCGAACTAGATGAAATACTTCAATTTGGGTTTTAGGTACTCTTTCATGTTTTTTTTTACTAAATCTTCATTATTAGTTGGTAGGAAAACTTCCATAACTTTCTGTTTATCGCGCGATAAATTTCTCAGTTGCATATCATTCTTATACCATTCAAAACAAGGATCTGGTTGGGTTTCGTGTCAATAGCTTCATGAAGAACAGGCATGCCTTTAGATTCTAAGTCAAGGGCTGAGTGAATTGTATCCATAGTATTGTCATTATTTGACCTTAGGGGATAGTCGTTTTGTTCGTATCTGTCTAGTGAGTCTGCTGATAATGTAGTGGAAGAGAAATTGTGTCAGAGTTGTTGTTTCCTGTCTTCTGTTCCTCGGTCGTAAGGTCAATGATGTCTTGTGTAACTTGGTCTAAGTGTTTGTGTAACTTTTGTTCCTTTTCATCTACATTTACTGCCATGGAAGCAGTCTCATCGTCAGATATCAATGCATAGATTTTGATTCTGGACAGTGCGTCAGCATTCGTGTTTTGTTTGCCATTTTTATAAATTATTTCGAAATCATACTCCTGAAGACGCAACTTCCAACGGGTAAGCTTACTGTTGAGCTCTTTTAGGGAGTATAGCCATGCTAAAGGTCGGTGATCTTTATATATTTCAAATTTTCGTCCGTACAGATAGGGTGTTTAACCGCCAGATAATAGCCAAAAGTTCACGCTCGATTGTACTATACCTCATTTCAGTATCGCTCAATGTCCTACTTGCGTAAGCTATGGGCTTGTCGGTACCTACGTTACCTTGGGAGAGTACTGCCCCGAGAGCTACATTTGCGGCATCGGTTGTCAGTATAAATGGCTTTTCGTAGTCAGGGTATTGTAACAGAGGGGCACTAGTCAATAGTTGTTTACATTTCTCAACGTATTTCTTGTCTACTATCTTGTTACGTTTCCTAAGGCATGCTGTAAGGGGTTGTGTCACTTTGGCGAAGTCTTTGATGAATCGTCTATAATAGCCTAGGAGGCCTAGGAAGCTTTTGATTTGGGTCGTCGTCTCGTTTAAGGCCCATGTGACTTAAATATATAATACTTAAATTAGCACTCTATTCTTAAACTGATCATCATCTTCATCATGTCATCCGTTAGAAGTCCACTGCTGAATATAGGCCTCTCCCAAAGTGTGCCATGTGCCACCTCCGTCCACCGTCTTCCTGCGATGGCTACGAAGTCGTCGGTCCATCGTGTGGGGGGTTCGCTTGATTGTTCGTGGTCACCGTTCGAGAACCTTTATTCCACAGCGGCTGACAATAGACAGGTTGGCAATGGACAGGCCATTATAGTTCTGCGAACTATATGCCACTCCAACTTGGAATTTCAGAGAGCTATATGTCGGTAACCTTAGTTCTTCAACAGATTTCCACATTTCGGATTCTATCACGTAGTGCAGCACCGAGCATAGCTCTCTCCATTGCACGCTGCGCAACTCTGAGCTTGTGTATGAGACCAATAGTTAGCGACCGCGTCTTAGTGCCGTATGTCATAGACATAGTGATCAACAGCTTCGATAATATCGTTCCCTACATAAACCGGCATGGGTACGACATGGTCATTTGACATGATTTTCGTCGTGCCCATGTTCATTTTAAGACGATCAAACAAGAACGAAGGGAAACAATATTGAGCTCACTGAGCATTGTGTTTAGGTCTTCCAGGGTTACTGCCATGATGACTATATCATGTCATTAGAAAATCGAAGGTGATACATGATGCATCGCAGAAAATTGCATTTAGCTTGTCTTCTTTTTGGAGTCCTAAAACATATCAAGCACCTGCTTATCTTTATGAAAAATTGACCTGAATGTCGAGTCAAAGGCCCTATGGTTCCTGGCAGTGCGCGATGCAGCTATCGACACAGAAGCACAGAACGGTTACGTTCAGAGATAATTTCCGCTACGCTTCTACTAAATGTTGGAACAACATCCCTCAGACGATGAGGAACCCGCAAAATATTCACTCCTATAGAATTAAGTTAAAAAAGAATTTTGGTGAACACCAAAAAAATTAGGAAACTCAAAGGCTACACACTAACTAGGTGGTTTCCTTATTTTTTTGATGTTCACCATAATAACTACTAGTGGCTCTGTGAGCTGTAGACCTCGCGCGTACAAACTTTTTTGCAAACATTCTATCGGTGCACATCTAGTGACGTTATTGTAACAATAACATTGATAACCAAGGTGCACCATCAATTCCTATCTAGTAGGTAAAGGGCTGATTTCACTGGTAGAAACCTAAAAGTGAGTTTTTATGAGACTAATTTAAAGTTATCTACCTTTCAAATGAAAAAAGAACCATTGTAATCGGATTAAATATGATGGAGATATTCAGTAGCCCCTTTATTACCCTTTTTTGGGGAAGTACCCCTAACCCCCCCCCCCCCCCCCCCCCCCCAAAATATCCCCGAAGGCTAAAAAATTCTAAATTGCTTAACCTGTATACCAAGTTTCGTCTAGATCAGTTGAGAAAAGCGACCCGTAGAGGAGAACAGCCAGAAATCCGGACAGACATCTGGCCATTTTTTTAAATATATTTTTCTGATTTTATCTGCTATCAGTCCTTGACTATGAGTAGGTTTGTTAGCTTTGTATGGTTTTGAGGAGGAGCGGTCCATTAATCTCTTCTCCTTTTCATTGATCATGAAGTTCCATGATATGTTGCCTTTTGAGCCTTTTTGGGTAATTTATAATCGTAAGCTCAGCTGCTAGCCTATTAGGGTGGTTGTCTAGGCGTTTTTTGTACTTTGTTGAGTATTTCCTTATTTCACTGGTGACAGTATCAACGTTAAGTTCCTCGTGTAATTCATCCATACTTATGAACCCCCATGGTTCATAAGAATGGATGAATTACACGTTTGTGATGTTTTTTAGAATTCCATTCCGTGCTCTCTGGATAATTCCAATGTTGGATTTGCAGGCTGATCCCCACAATTGAACTCCATAAGTCCAGATAGGCTTTAAAACGGCCTACAAGGCCGTTTTAAATAGATAAGCAGTTTGTTATCTGTGCTTAGAACGGAGTTCCTTCCAAGCAGCCAGTACAGTCCTCTGTACCTGAGGTTGATTTCTTCTCTTTTTTTCTGCAGGTGTTTCTTCCAAGTTAGCCTTCGGTCTATGTGCATATCCAGATACTTTACAGAGTCGTTGTGTGGAAGTGTGGTATCTTCTAGGTGGACGGGTGGGCAGTTTCCTGCACGAAGAGTGACCGTGACTTGGGTGGATTTCGAGACGCTAGCTTTGATTCTCCACTTTTTCAGCCAAGACTCTATTTTGTCTAGTCCATTTTGAAGGAACTGTGAGGCTTTGTTTGGATTTTTTGCTACTGGCGAGAATGGCGGTATCGTCTGCAAATGTGGCTGTGACTACTTCAGGTTTTTCTGGTATGTCTGATGGGAAAATAGTATACAGAACGGGGCCCAGTACTGATCCCTGAGGTACTCCTGCGTGTATTTCGTGAAATTTGGAAGGATACTCGCTGTCTTTGAAATGGAATAGTCTTTCAGAGGTGTAAGATTCAAGTATTCCAAAGAACGGGTGTGGTAGTTGGGTGTGTTAGTTTAATAGTTCCCTGATTTTGCATAGAAGGCCTTTGTGCCACACTTTGTTAAAAGCCTGTTAGATGTCTAGGAACGCTGCGGAGCAGTATTTTTTGTGTTCTAGGGATTTCCTTATTTGATATACAACTTGTTCAATAGTGCTGTGTTCTTGTCGGAATCCAAATTGATGTTCTAGGATTATTGATCTCTCGTTAATGACTTTCAGCATGCGCGACAATAGTACCTTCTCAAAGAGCTTTGAGATGACAGGTAAGAGGCTGATCGGTCTATACGAGCTGACTTTGTGCAAGGGTTTGCCGTCTTTGTAAATCATGATGATTTGGGAGATCTTCCATATGCTAGGGTAGTGGGCGACTCTCATGATGCAGTTGAAGAGAGTAGTGAGGAACTAATCAATTCTGCGGGAGTCGAATCAGTACATCTTTGGTTATTTGATCAAACCCCGGGGGTTTTTTTATTGTCTAATTTGTTTATTAATCTTTGTATTTCTCTAAGGTTAGTTGGTGTTATAGGAAGGTCTAGTTGAAAGTCTTGGTTGAGTATGGCGTTGATGCTTGGATCTTCATTATTACCATCATTGGGTTTAAACACATTAGATAGGTGATCCGCGAATGCATCTACCCTTTTTTGTGCTGTTCTGGCCCATTTGTCTCCTTCTAGTCTAAGTGGTGGTCGGGTAGTCTTTGGTTGTTTTAAGTTTGACGTTGTCTTCCACATAGTTGGTTGATTTGGTATCTGTAAGTGACTGCAGTCTGTGTTCTAGCGTTGCATTTTTAGGCTTGCTTATTATTTCCTTCAGTTCAGCTTTGTTGTATGATGTTTTGTCTTTCGGGTGTCTACTGCAGTGCCATACCCTGCGTAATCGCCTTTTTTTTTTTCATGATTTTGATTCATATTTCCCAGGGGACAGAGTTATGCCTGGGGTTTTTGACAGGTCTGATTGGACTTGTTGACCAGCAAGCAACTTGAACCATGTTTGTAAATCTGGTAGCTGCCTCTTCTATATCCTCGGGTGTTTTTAATGCCACTTTCAGATTGAGTCTCCTTTCAATAATGTCGCCAAATGAGTCCCAGTCGGTGTACTTGTTGTGTATAGTTTTGGGGCTGATTCATACTCTAGGATTGTTGTGCTGATTGTCAGCAGTACGGGAATGTGATTAGAGGAGTCGTCTAAACAGGAGTTAGATGAGGTGAAATATTGTGACATCCCTTTGCAGATGAAAAAATATATTACATCGGGTAGTTTGTGTCAGTCGGCCAGTGTGTTGGCTCAGCCGTTGAGAGAGTTGATAGTTTATTTTTGTCTACTGATAGTTTTAGCTGTCTCCCTCGTGTAGTCGCTAAACTTGAGGCCCAATGAGGGTGTTTTGCATTCCAATCACCTCCAGCAGTGAATCTAGGTCCAAGAGTGTCAAAATAGTGCGACAGTTGCTCCTCTTTGATTTTGTGTTTAGGTGGAAGGTAGACTGCGTACATGTTAAAATTACCCGTTTTTCCTTTTACTGCTATTGTTGTAGCTTGGATGTGTTCTCTCTGGTATTGTGGCAGTTCATGGTGTTTTATCGAAGATCTTATGATAACTGCAGCTCCTCCATGTGCTGTGCCATCGGGGTGTTTAGTGTCCTATATTGAATAGTTTCTAATGTTAATGGAGCTTCTGCTTGTAAGGTCTGTCTCAGATATTAAGAGTATATCGAGTTTATGGATATCAAGTAGAATCTCAACCTCATTTACATTTGGGGCGAGTCCATTACTTTTCCATGTAGCTATATTTAGTGCAATCATTTTATTAGCTTATCAAAAAGCAATCCTATTAGCATGGTTATTTGGCAAAAAAACAAATCCATATTTTCTAGTTGTCTGGTAATCAAGTCTCGTAAGACGTCTGTTGACGTGAAGTTTTCTTCGTTTGATAAGTTATTCCTGAATCTGATGTCTTCGGTGAGTGTCCGTGTTGTCCGATATTTTTCTCTTGGTTTTTGAGTGTCATTTAAATTTTCATCTAGCCGCTTGGGCATTTGTTGTGTGTGAGGTGGCTGGCACCCAGTCACTCCAGAGTAGGTTGGCTGGTTAAGAGGAGTGTTTTCTCTGTCTTTCTGATTTGGGGTATTAACTATCTCATTATGCTTGTTTTGGCTTCTCGTCAGTTTATCAAGAAATTGTACTTTTTTTTTATTTTCTCAGTGATCATAATGGGATGACTGCAGATGTCGTTGTCTTGTTTTCCCTTTCACGGCGTGCAGTGAATGTCGGAGGATTTGATCTTTTATTGTACGCCCGGACATCTGGACATACGAAAGAATTTTTGCCAATGCTGAAACAGAGACGCTTCGCGCTCGCTCGTTCAAAAAATAGTATACCTGCGTAGAGCTCAGATAATCTGGCCATGTATAAAATTGGTTTCAAGGGATTACGCAACTTCTCTTGCCCTTCATTCATGCCTTTTCAATCGACAGTTGGCAATTTAAAATCGTCACTTGAACTGAAGATTAAGCAAATATATAATGAAAATCTCTTATCAGAACGCTATTCACCCACAAATTTCCAAACCGAACGCCAGAGCATGATGATAAGCAGGGGCCCAACCACAGGACTTGGCTTCAATCAGATTGTCACTTTTTTCATAGCAAAATTGACGCTATCGCAAAGCATTATTGAATTTGACGGCTTGAACCGTCATGATCAACATTACGTAATCGCACTGCAGAGATGCATATATTGCGTTTTTAACTGTTATTTTTGAAATTTGCTTCAAAACGAACCCCCTAATAATTGCAGAATAATCGGGCGCGAAAGCTTCAGAAAGAAAACAGAACTTCCGGATTGGCTTGATAAGTCGGGAGTACCAACACTACCAACTCAAGTTACTAGACATTTTGGCAAAGTTGTCAGTTTTTTATTACCAGTTGTGGGGCAGGTAAATATCGTCGCTGCAGTGAGCATATTTTATTATTATTTAGTGGTTTTCAGCACGATGACGATGTTGTATTAGTGCTAAATAGGTGCACCTAATTCTTCTCCAGAAGGCGGTCATGAAATGTAAGCAATAAACTTTGTATTTAGTGTTTTGTGAACTTTTTGGTCGTTCGTTGTGGTTCTGTAAAAGTAGCTGCACAATTTGGTTTAGTGCGAATTCGCAATAGAAAAATGTATATATTGAATTTATTACTAGTAAATCTGCATTTATTTCATTTATTAGAGCAAGTTAAAAGTTATTTCAATGTCCAAATGAAACTTATTCACTAGCTAGAAATTAATAATATGCTATAATGCGTCCAAAGATGTTTTTCAGATAATTTATTTTATTTTTAAATGCATTGCAGGGCATCAATAATGTATTGTAAAAGATAACTAAGCGTTTGAAATGTACTCGCCGTGGTTCGCGTAGTCGAGCAATGGAGAAACAGCGTTGTAATTCACTTCAAAACTTTGACGAACCGAAATCGGAAATTTTGAAAAAGAGGCTATTAAAATCTGTAAACACATCCATCGGATGCAATTCGCGCCAGAATGGTTCAACAAATAATGTTCTACTGAATACATTACGTGTAAGTACAACCAATTGTTGAATTACATATTTTTAACACTCAACAGGCCTTGACCTCAGTCACTTTGTTCTCGTTTCAGGCGCCAATACCGAGCAGCATGCTCGTGTCCTCGATGCAGGCGCCCCAGAACTCCATGTCCATAACTCACAACCTAGTCACACAGTCCATCACTCCTGTGAAAATACATGCGAGTAACTCCCCTTACCCTCTGCAGTTGTCAACTGTTCATGTGCCAGTTCAAATCCCAGGCTCCAATTCAAACATCAATGTCCCTGTCCAGTTGTCTGGGCCCTCCAGCACGGTTCCATTGCAATTAACTCCAGTCAGCCTTCCATTGCAAGTATCTGGGGCGACCAGTGTCCCAGTCCAATTACCAGCCGGTGAAACAATAAATGTTCCATTGCAAATTCCAGGCGGCGGCCAAAACATTCAGTTGACAGGTGCCACATTGCCCTCTATGCCCCTTCTGCACGGCCACACACCGCAGTTGCACAGCTCTATAATTCATGTCCACATGGGTTCCAATTCAAGGACTACTAATTTGGATGGCACACAAGAGCTGACCGTGTCCAACGCTTCACAGCTTCAGATATCTGACTCATCCGGAGTTCAAGTAAAGATGAACAGCTCCACCTCCGCGTCTCAAGTACAAGTAGGATCCAACCCTACAGTTGTTCAAATTCCAAGTTCCTCAAATAATTCCATCCAACTGCGAGGAGCGGGGAGGACCATGCCGCATGTGGTGTACATCCAGACTTCGACTGGCCTGAAGCCGGTGACCAGCACGGAAGTCATCAGTCAGGCCAGTACCAGTGGAAATCCTCCACAAATCATAGTAAGGAGACCTGTAAGTGATTTAACATTTTCACATGCTACTAATCTCACTTCAGTATTCAATGGTAGGGAATGCTCCATTCACATCAATGTAGTATTTTAATGAAGTTTAGGGGCTGTGCGCTCATATTTTGGATTAGATTCTGTTATGCACTAACATACCTCCTTGTTAGTCTGTAATAGAAACGTTGTAAATAGTTCAGTCTCTGTGAACAGAGGTGTATTTACAGGTGAATGTTGAGATTAGATTATGTTATGCACTAACATACCTCCTTGTTAGTCTGTAATAGAAACGTTGTAAATAGTTCAGTCTCTGTGAACAGAGGTGTATTTACAGGTGAATGTTGAGATGAGTTTGTATGGAAGTATTTAGAGACAACATTAGAGCTTCAATTATCTAACAGCATAATAACAGCATAGTCCTATGCTGTTAAATATCATTCAGATTTTCGAATCTGATGATATTATGTACAGCAATAAATACCAAGTTTTATATTCAAGTCCTAATTTCTTGATAAACTTATTTACACATCACATAAAGTTAATCATTGTGATTATAAAATACAAACAAGAAGCGCTGATTGCAGTGATCTGGATAATCATGAATCTGATAAATCAAGTTGTGATAGTCAAGGCTCTACTGTATTGGAAGAAGAGAAATGTGGCCAAACAAGCCGTAAGCTTCATTGAGATGAAAACTGAATAAAACTATTGAACTTTGCAATATACACAGTCATACTTTTTGAAAAATCCTTTGTTGAACCAGGGCGGTCGCACTCCGCAACAAGTACAAATAAATTCAAGGACCCAATATTCGTGTCCGTTCAGTCGAGTGTCAAGCGTGCGCTCGATAAGTCGCGCGCCTTGTACTTAGCGATAGAGCACCTACTTACTTAAAGTTATTGATAAACTTTATTCGTGTTTTAATTATGAGTACCAAGAAGAAAGCTGGAAAGTACTGCATAGCATTCGGCTGTTTGAATAGTGATAGAAATGACGAATTGTCATTCTTTACGCTTCCAAAGGATATTGAAAGGTAATAAATTGTAATACCTATAATAGGTCCTAGTTATATAGTTAGATATTGATATTTTTTTATTACGTAGGTTCCTATAGTTTTATGTTATTTCATTTGTGTTCCATACCGAAGCTACGCATATTTAAGCTTTTTCCGCGCAGAAATAACGTCGTTTATTAAATCGATCAACGTAATTTTATAATTGATTAAAGTAGGTATTGTTGATCGGAAAATGAATTACTGTGCTGACTTAGTAAGTAGCCTACAACTAATTAGGAATTTATATAATATATGTCTCGTATAATACCTACCTACTTTTAATACCTTTCATTACGTAGGTAGCAATTTATTTTTCACTCATTAAAAAGCATGGAATTCAGACAGGCACCTTTATTCATCAAAGTGCAATACCTATAGGATATAATCATAATCAACCAACGACACATACATTCTCACTAAAGTTATCGGCGGTCTGAAAACGGGATAGGTAGGTAGTAAAAATGAGGTAGTAGGTCTATTCTGATAAGAATGTCATTGTATGTAATAGAACTATTTTAATTTATAATAATAGGTAATAACATAATACATTATTACTTATTTATTCTGTTACAATATCTAAGTCATAACATATCACAGAATAATTAGTAGTACAAGTACCTAGTCATATCTTAATACAACCCGACCGAGCAAAAAAAGGGACAGCGATTCTGAAATAGTTAGAGCAATGGAAGTTCTCGCGCGTTGTGATACGGTGCATTCTAGCCTGCACGCGGTGGGCGAGCGCCTTCTAGGTAAATATAATTGAAACCTCGCAGCGCCGTGCGAGTTAAATTGCACTTTATAGCGTTGTAGCGAGAGCTATTTATTTAAATGACTTTACTCAGTTAGCCTTCTGTACTTGTACTATTATTTATTCTGTGGTTGAACATTGGGAGCGTACAATTATTACGTATCGCAATTTTTGGAGATTTTTGACCTAAAATACAATAAGCTACACTAAAAATCCACCCTTCAAATATGTAGTTTATTATAAATACAAGACTTTTACTTATCGAGTTGAGGTACAAAATACATCAGATTTTAAGTCAAATTCATAGCTATCCATCTGTGAAAACCGTATTTTAATCTGTCTAATAGTTTTTCGTGATGCGCAGACATACAGACAAACAGACAGACGCCTTTTAAAAAAATGTTATATTAATGTTCAGTAGCTTATTTTAAGTCCACTAGACCATGTTTTTTAAAATTATATTCTTTGTTCAGGCTTTCTGATACTTCCTGCTTTATTATAAGTATATCCATACCAATATATAAAAGTGAAACATTGTCTGTTTGTTTGTTTGTTTGTTTGTTTGGGGGAGCTTTCACGCAATAACCGCTGGATGGATTTTGATGAAATTTGGAATGGAGATAGCTTATAAGCTATCTCCCTACCCTAGAATAAAACATAGGATACTTTTATCCTGGAAAATTCCACGTATTCCGTGGAAGTTTCCAGTTGATGCTATATATAGAGGCCATAACCAAGAAGTCTAAGTCTACTTTTGCTTTGTTTTTAATATCCTAGAAGAACGTAGGATGCTTTTTTCGCGATAAACTGTACACCGCGTGGACGAAGTCGCGGGCGGGTAAGCTAGTATAGATTAAAAATTATTATCATTCAAATTGGAAAGTTATTGAAATAAAGCATTTCAATTGCAGGTAACGAGCAGTTCAAACCTACACCTGCTATCGAGCGTCAGCACCAAACCCAACATTGCGCCAAAGTTGCCAATACAAAATAAGTCTTCGATACTTGCACCCGTTAATGCCAGTCAACCTATTGTCATTCAGAAACCGAAAACAAATGATAAAGTAATGGTTCCTGTCAGCATAGCACCCGGAGCACCCGCTAAACAAGCAATTGCCTATCTCGGCTCCGTGAAAAAACCTAACATGAAGAATATATCAGAAAACCAATCCATCCTTATTTCTAACAATCAGTCCAGTAATCCTAACAACAAGCTCTTTTTGACTCCAATGAACATGCCTAAAATACAAAACACAAAGTTTATCTTACCCGTTACTTTGCCGGCCACAATGGCATCGAAAGGACCAATCATCAATTTGCAAATCGCCAATGGACAGATTCAGAACGACCCTCAGGGCAACATAACTGTCATGCGAGACACAGGTATTGACACATCTGAAATGCCTCCATTACAGCCTCTTGGGAAAGTTCTCAGTTTTAATGGCAAGGACAGCATCCTTCAAAGCTCAAAATTGGACCAACCATTCACAATATCCATATCTGGCTCTAGAGCAGAACCAACTGGAGAACAGGGGGAGTACACCCTATCCATACCTGAAACAAATGCGTCCATGAATGACGACATCTACACTGTATCTATTGAGGATGAGGGAGGACAAAGTCACGAGAAGTCATTTACTTTGGCCATACCAGAGAAAGGTAAAAGCCTCCTGAACAGGAATGTGATTGACAGGAACGAAGTCCCGCCGGTTATCGCAGCACCTGCTATACTGAGGCGCTCAAATTCAGATAACAGCGATAGGAAGAGCCTCAATGCGAACATGAAAAGGCGTATATCGCTCTGTGCGGAAAATCTGACCAACAAAAATCAAAGAATGACTCTGATACACCAAAGAGGCATGGAAAAGTTTGACGAGCAGGAGGCCGAAAGCAACGACGACCACCGCGTGCCCTCGCTATTTTGCGACGAAAAGCTAGACAAGGATCTGGAGGCTAAAAACGTCGGCGATTCCGATGCTGAAGACTACAAAGATGGGAAATCAGAAACTGTCAACGAAGCGAATACCAGCGAAGTATTATACTTTCCAAAGACGGACGGGTACGAGGTCACGACGAGGGTTAAAACTGAAAGCGAAACCTCGGAAGAGGACCCGCCGGGGCTGATTTGGAACAACGGCGTCGCCGCGCTGCAGGGCAGCGTGCTGCAGTTCCAAACTAACGAGTTCGGACTCATCGACCTCGTCGACAGCGGTGCTGACGAGCCGATCCACAGGAACGCCAAGTATCAGACGCCCCTCAAACAGAGAATCGACAGAAACCGCGACAAGAAGCAGGCGTCGCCGGAGGACCTGTACCGCTGCGACGGCTGCGGCTGTCACGGCATGGCGGCCGAGTTCATCACGCCCAACTTCTGCAGCTCCACGTGCCAGAGCGAGGTCGAGAAAGCTCTGCAGAAGCGCAGGGACCGCGAACGCGCGGAGCTGATGAAGAAGAGGAACAAAATCAAGAAGCTGCTGATGAGGAAGCAGCTGTCGGAGTCCGAATTGGCGCCGGAGAAGGATGAAAGAGCGCCGAAGCACGACCCGACGCCGGCCGAGAGCGCGCCCGAAGCGGCTGCGAAGCCGGAGGAGCGCGCCGAGAATGAAAAGTACCCGTGGATGTGCGGCAAGAACGGCTTCTCGTGGATGCGGTACCTGGACGTGTGTAAGGCGAAGGCGGCGCCGGTGAAGCTGTTCAAGAACCCGTTCCCGTACGGGCGCAACGGGTTCCGCGTGGGCATGCGCATGGAAGCCATCGACCCGCAGCACCCGGCGCTTTTCTGCGTGGTGTCCGTGGCCGAGGTGCAGGGGTACCGCATGCGGCTGCACTTCGACGACTACCCGGACGTGTACGACTACTGGGTGAACGCGGACTGCGCGGACATCTTCCCGCCGGGCTGGTGCGAGAAGAACGCGCGCACGCTGCAGCCGCCCTCCAACTACGCCGGCGCCTTCTACTGGCCGACCTACCTGAAGCGGCTGCGCTCCGTGGCGGCGCCACGGCATCTGTTCCCGCACGTCACTACTACGGTAATGTTGGATTTGTGATGACCCTAGTATAGTAACTGCTCTTTTTTTCTTTTTGTTTTAGGTACTTTTGTTCGTCCGACTGCTGTCAGGCCCATAGAATAAGCACTAGTTGTAAACGCTTTCGACCAATCTAACTGTGTATTGATAGAGCATCCTAGCTGCGCCAGATATCTACGCAGCTAAGGTGCTCTGGAACAGACGCACATCAAGTTGGTTTACATTTTTATCACCTTAAATAATAGATTATATTTTTATCACCTTAAACATTTCATCAGAAAATGGTAAACATCTTCCTTAATACTACTCACAGTTGGGGCTATTGATTTTCGTCTTGAAATATTTAAACTTGTGTAAAGGTATAAGTCTGGTGCGCAATTTGAGAGCAATTGACCGACCGGTTGGTTTATACTCTATCCACTGAATAGAGTTAATATAGCGTTCTCTCTTTTGCACTTTTCTATGCAAGTGATAGGGACAGATGACTGCATTTTGAAGTCAGTGGGCGTAAGCAATTGCCAAGAAATGTAAAGATGGGCTTACATGGTGAACTTTACGGGGAGTAATATTCCTACTTTTTTAAAGTAGTTTAACCAATGGAAGAAAATATTATTATTGTTTGTAGGTACTTTTTAGGACTGTTAAAATAAAAAAGAGCATAGGTAAGGTTAGATATAATATTTTATTTAATAACTAGCTGTGCCCTCGGCTTTGCACGCTCAGTCATTTCTCCAGGTTAAAAGTGCTATTCCAAGACCTGAAATACCAATACACCTACGTTTGATCAAAATTTCTGCAATCGTCAAATAATATTTGTATCTATTGCTTGGCTTCTTGACATTGGATTGAGATACCAATCATACCAGTTTTTAAGTTAAACCCAATTCAACTGCATAGCAATCGGTCCAGTAGCTTTTAAATAATTTTCTACCAATATCCTGCAGCAACCCTTTAATTTTTTGGGATGAAAGTATCCTATGTGCTACCTCGTAGTATGAACTCAAATCATACCAAGTTTCAGTTGAATTCATTCAGTAGTTTCTGCGTGATGCGCGGTCAATATACAGACAGAGAGACAAAAATGAAAAAAGAAAAAAAAAAAAGGTTTTCGCTTCACTATCAAATATAAAGTATCCTCCAAAAATATTATTTTTACCTAAATATTAACATAAGTTTGGACTGTTTAAGTTTGGATCCCTATCCCGCAAGAATCCTGTTTTTTTTTGGGATTAAAAGTATCTTCAATTTAACCCATCTTATAACTATGATATATTTTGGGTTCTACCACATCTGTGACGTGCTTTATACAGTTTCAGTTCGTCACAAAACACGCCAAGTCGCAGAGTAAACAGATATCAGTCCTAAAAACACACCAAGTCACAGAGTAAACAGATATCAGTCCTTAAAACACACCAAGTCACAGAGTAAACAGATATCAGTCCTAAAAACACACCAAGTCACAGAGTAAACAGATATCAGTCCTAAAAACACACCAAGTCACAGAGTAAACATATATCAGTCCTAAAAACACACCAAGTCACAGAGTAAACATATATCAGTCCTAAAAACACACCAAGTCACAGAGTAAACAGATATCAGTCCGAAAAACACACCAAGTCACAGAGTAAACAGATATCAGTCCTAAAAACACACCAAGTCACAGAGTAAACATATATCAGTCCTAAAAACACACCAAGTCACAGAGTAAACAGATATCAGTCCGAAAAACACACCAAGTCACAGAGTACATAGATATCAGTCCGAAAAATACGGCAAGTCGTATGGTAAGCAAGAACAGTGAAAATAAGAACAATATACGCGTCCGCACCGTGCAAGTGCCAGATGTAGACTGGCATTTCGCCGCCATGTAAACGCTTTCCTAGCTCGTTATTGCCAACCAATGGCGACGCTGTGACTTTTCTGGTATTAACTCTCGGTGGATAGAGTATAGTGCCTAAAGACCCTAGGTACGAAATCAAACTGTCGCGGGTTCGAATCCTGCAAGGTGCAATCATTTGTATGATGAGCAGAAATGTTTGTTTCCGAGTTAAGGATGTAATATTGGTATCTATGTATGTTTATCCGTTATCTTGTGCACATAGTACAGGGTACCCTAGTTTGGGGCTAGGTAATTGGTGAGGAATTGTCCCGAATATAATAATAATTACAATTAGTTTTCTACTCAACTCACATCGGCACACCGTGGTATAAGAGAAGGCTCACTTTGCATTTTTCTGTAAAAATTTTTTTTCTCAAGACTCAATATCAAAATAGTCCTTGGTGAACTCTTAGCTTAATTATGTCAATGTACAATTTATTTCTGCAGCAGGATAACGGTTGTTAAATGAAGCAGTAATAATTATAATAATAAGCATTTCAAGATCGCATACAAAGATTCTGTATTCATTAGACCTGTATCTATATAGGGAATTTAGAGATAAGAAACTATAAGTACTTTGGTTGGGTCTCACAAACACCCAGACTTTGAGCAACCACGCAACCTCACACAGATATTTGCTCTGCGCTGGAATCGAAACCGCCACCTAGTGCTTCGCAGTCGTCTCGTCACCAACTACTCCATAAAGGCTTTCTTAGTATTAACTAGTTTAATAACAAGTAAAAATGATTATAAGAAAACAAAAGATCGAATAGTACTTGGGCCAATACGCATTTCGTCCAAAAACCCGACAGCAAACAAAAGTATTAAATAAAATTTTAAAGTATTCACGTGCTATGTCGGGTTTTGGTGCATAACTTGAATAATTGCAACATTGGACTTTAGTCTAATGGTACTTGCATAACTTGAATAATTGCAACATTGGACTTTAGTCTAATGGTACTTGCATAACTTGAATAATTGCAACATTGGACTTTAGTCTAATGGTACTTGCATAACTTGAATAATTGCAACATTGGACTTTAGTCTAATGGTACTTGCATAACTTGAATAATTGCAACATTGGACTTTAGTGTAATGGTACTTGCATAACTTGAATAATTGCAACATTGGACTTTAGTCTAATGGTACTTGCATAACTTGAATAATTGCAACATTGGACTTTAGTCTAATGGTACTTGCATAACTTGAATAATTGCAACATTGGACTTTAGTCTAATGGTACTTGCATAACTTGAATAATTGCAACATTGGACTTTAGTCTAATGGTACTTGCATAACTTGAATAATTGCAACATTGGACTTTAGTCTAATGGTACTTGCATAACTTGAATAATTGCAACATTGGACTTTAGTCTAATGGTACTTGCATAACTTGAATAATTGCAACATTGGACTTTAGTCTAATGGTACTTGCATAACTTGAATATTTGCAACATTGGACTTTAGTCTAATGGTACTTGCATAACTTGAATAATTGCAACATTGGACTTTAGTGTAATGGTACTTGCATAACTTGAATAATTGCAACATTGGACTTTAGTCTAATGGTACTTGCATAACTTGAATAATTGCAACATTGGACTTTAGTCTAATGGTACTTGCATAACTTGAATAATTGCAACATTGGACTTTAGTCTAATGGTACTTGCATAACTTGAATAATTGCAACATTGGACTTTAGTCTAATGGTACTTGCATAACTTGAATAATTGCAACATTGGACTTTAGTCTAATGGTACTTGCATAACTTGAATAATTGCAACATTGGACTTTAGTCTAATGGTACTTGCATAACTTGAATAATTGCAACATTGGACTTTAGTCTAATGGTACTTGCATAACTTGAATAATTGCAACATTGGACTTTAGTCTAATGGTACTTGCATAACTTGAATAATTGCAACATTGGACTTTAGTCTAATGGTACTTGCATAACTTGAATAATTGCAACATTGGACTTTAGTCTAATGGTACTTGCATAACTTGAATAATTGCAACATTGGACTTTAGTCTAATGGTACTTGCATAACTTGAATAATTGCAACATTGGACTTTAGTCTAATGATACTTGCATAACTTGAATAATTGCAACATTGGACTTTAGTCTAATGGTACTTGCATAACTTGAATAATTGCAACATTGGACTTTAGTCTAATGGTACTTGCATAACTTGAATAATTGCAACATTGGACTTTAGTCTAATGGTACTTGCATAACTTGAATAATTGCAACATTGGACTTTAGTCTAATGGTACTTGCATAACTTGAATAATTGCAACATTGGACTTTAGTCTAATGGTACTTACATAACTTGAATAATTGCAACATTGGACTTTAGTCTAATGGTACTTGCATAACTTGAATAATTGCAACATTGGACTTTAGTCTAATGGTACTTGCATAACTTGAATAATTGCAACATTGGACTTTAGTCTAATGGTACTTGCATAACTTGAATAATTGCAACATTGGACTTTAGTCTAATGGTACTTGCATAACTTGAATAATTGCAACATTGGACTTTAGTCTAATGGTACTTGCATAACTTGAATAATTGCAACATTGGACTTTAGTCTAATGGTACTTGCATAACTTGAATAATTGCAACATTGGACTTTAGTCTAATGGTACTTGCATAACTTGAATAATTGCAACATTGGACTTTAGTCTAATGGTACTTACATAACTTGAATAATCTAAAATTGAAAATGTTGTAAGAAGCTTGCAAGACAATTGTTACTGTTAAAGAATTATATATTATTGAAATGGTATTTTAAAGACCTTCATTCTGACACCTCACTCGATAGGGTTTGGTTGTTGCGTCGGAAATTCAATATGGCAGCTGTCAGCCGCCATATTAGTTTTCTTGACATTACTTAACACTCTTGTGATTATAGGATATATGTAATGATTATTCAAAATAAATCAGGCCGTTTAGGATGTAGGACGCGCCTAAGAAACGTACAAACAAACATACATACAACACCTTAAACCTCCTCAGTCGGGTAAAAACTCTCTTGGCTGCAACAGGAAATGCCTTTATCAAAATAGCACAAAGTTAAACCAGACCACGCATTTGTTTTCAACAAGCACAAAGTTAAACCAGACCACGCATTTGTTTTCAACAAGCACAAAGTTAAACCAGACCACGCATTTGTTTTCAACAAGCACAAAGTTAAACCAGACCACGCATTTCTTTTCAACAAGCACAAATTTAAACCAGACCACGCATTTGTTTTCAACAAGCACAAAGTTAAACCAGACCACGCATTTGTTTTCAACAAGCACAAATTAAAAAAGTAAATAACCCCCTACATACATATGTATGAACCATCTCGATCACATCAGCTTTCAAATAGAAAAAAACGAATCAAAATTAGTCCATTCGTTTGGGAGCTGCGATGCCACAGACAGATACACCCTAAACTTATAACACTCTTTCTTCTAGGGTTAAAAACATTGTTTTGATGTGCAGGTGTTCAAACCCAACTGCTTCCGAACGGGTATGAAGCTGGAGGCGGACGACCGCAAAAACAAGCTGGTGTGCGTGGCCACGGTGGCCGACATGCTGGACCATCGGCTGCGGATTAACTTCGACAGCTGGGACGAGCAGTATGACTACTGGGTGGAGCCCAGCTCCCCCTATATCCACCCCGTGGGCTGGGCCGAGGAGAACGGACTCTCGCTCACACCACCCAACTGTAACTATACCTACACCTGTATTTCTTCTTTATTTTATTACCAGACTGCGCACTGCAAAGGACGGGTAATGTGTTTATAAACCTATATATGTATGTCTGTTCGTATGTATGTATGTATGTCTGTTCGTTTTCTAAAACGCGAGAAACGATTTTGATGATTCTTACGTGAATCGATTTGTTTTAATCTTTCGAGTGCTACTAAAGACACGACAGTAATCATGCAATATGGCGACAACCAGACACCATTATTGTGAAAAAAGGACAAAATGAAAGTCTATGAACTATGTCATCTGGGGTAATATTGAATAGGTATTTGAAAATCATCTTTTAGGTTTCTCTTATAATTTTTTATTTCTAATGACCATTTAGGATCTATAACGATTTAAAGTTGGTCAGCAACCATTGCCACTTAATTTTTTGGCTCATTTTAGTTTTTATGCCGTCTGGTTTTTTAGCACTTTCGAGTATGTCTTGGTCAGTTGAGTGACGAGATGAGCAGGTTGGTGGCCAGATGGTAAGCGTCACGCCTCGCGCTTCCCCTTCCCGTTACAATCTCTTGGCGTTTGAATATCTGGCAAAGGTGTGGTAGGTCTTCAGGTGGACTTTTCTGCAGACGAGACCTACCACTAAACTAAATGCTCTCAAAAATCCTGTAGTCTACTTCCTAATACTATTATAATTAATTAAAAATATACTACTATTATATTTAAGACCTCAAATTACATGTGGAAACAGAGAAATAAATATGAATGCCCTATGCCGGCTCTCACAGCATCCGGGGGCTGAGAGCGGGGGAAGCTGGAGCCACACGCCGTCCTATTTTATATTTTTCCGCTGAGGATACCGGACAAAGAATTTTCTTTTCATCTAGGTAAATCTGTTGAGTCTACATATTAGCGTAATCGCAGAACATAGATCGAAAGTCACAAAAGTTATACATTTATAGTACTGTGTGGGCTGTGCACGCGTTTTCATTTCTCTGGTTTAAAACTATTCTATGTGCCATTCCAAGACCTAAACTTCCAATATATATGGCATTAGAGATTAAAAATTCTTCAGCCGTGAAAAAGATTTTTATCTATGGCTCGGCTTCTACTCTTCGGATTGAGATATGAGGTACACCAGATGTTAAGTCAAACCCTAAGCTATCCGACTGCGAAAACCACATTTTAATCGGTCCAGTAATTTTTACGAGAAGCGCGAAAAAAATATACATTTGTGTATGGATAGAGAGATGTTGATGATGATGATAATGACACCCCTGCGGCGCGGGTTGCATGGCCACATCAACACACAAACATACAAGACCCGAGAACTAACATTTATGTTGAACAATTGGAATAAATAGTTCAAAGCTGCAAAATATTTGCATTAGGTACTGAATAGAATGAAAGAAAATTACTGGACGACTTGGAAAGATCTAAGTTGGTATAGGTCACATGCTATCTTTGAGCTCCAAAAGTTGGTAAGATCTTAGTTGGTATAGGTCACATGCTATCTTTGAGCTCCAAAAGTTGGTAAGATCTTAGTTGGTATAGGTCACATGCTATCTTTGAGCTCCAAAAGTTGGTAAGATCTTAGTTGGTATAGGTCACATGCTATCTTTATGTCTCAGAAACGTGACACTTTAGGATACAAGTGTGATAACATATTTTGTTTGTATTGAACTCCTCTATCGATTTATTAACCAGTGGCCGTGATATTGGGTTTTTTTCATAATGGCGGAATTTGACTGTTTCAGGCCCCACAGTACCTTTGGTAGGCGAGAAGACGTAAGATAAATGATTTTGGGACAGGGATGTATTAAAGAGGTGTAAAGAAAGTTTATATGAAAGTTGTACGTTTTTGCTGCTAGAGACATGAAATTTGATATTAAGGTACAATAAATATGTGTCGTGATAAGATGTTTTCGACAGGGTTAGATTAAGGTGGTCCAAAGAGGATTTGAAAGTGCAATGTTTTTAATGTCAGGATCATGTTTTTTTTTAGGTGAAGTTGCAAATTAAATATATGTTGATATATGTTTTTACAACACGGATGGATTAATTCTCTAAAGGTACTTTTGGTCCTGGAATAATATGGTCCATATGGAGAATACTTTTATCTCAAAAAATGCGACATTTTGGATCTATTTCGGGTATATTATGATTTCCTCAGCGTCTGAAGTGTAAGCATATAAAATTACAAAGGCACAGGCAAAGCCAGCGCAAAACTATGGGTGCATTCCGATTCACGATAATATCGCTGTGAGCGATCACAGTGCTAATTTGCGTTCCGATTCAGATATCGCGCTCACAGCAGTTGAGTGCTGCAGTTGATTCGGAACGCTCGTGAGCGTGATTACAAGATCACAACAACATAACCTCAAAATTTGCTCAAAATACAAAGTATTACTCGTGGGCAAAGTATTCTGTCTAAAAATTGGTCAATTGTCTGTAGTAATATTTGGAAAAGTGTACGAAAATCACATACAACTGAATTCAAACAATAGTTTTCTTTGTAAACAACCGTCAGTCTGTCACTTTGACAGTAGCGCTCACGATGATATCGGTTTGGGGCATGGTCGGTGTAATCGCAAAATGGCGGATGTAATGACGTAATCCGTGACGTCACAAGGGATATCGTTGTTGCGCTCACGATGACTCGGTACGCGTTTTAGCGCGATAATATCGATTTTATCGATATTTGCGCGTCTCGGAATGCACCCTATGAACTATTAATTTATAGCCACATATACGAAAAAATGTAGAATAATTATTGTGGATCTCTTGAGTAGGTATACCAGTGGCTCTGTGAGCTGTAGACCTCGCGTGTACAAACTATTTTGCAAACAATCTAGTGGAGCACAGTAGCGCCATCTAGCAACCTTATTGTACAATTAACATTAATAACCAAGGTGCTCCATCAATCCATACCTAGTAGGTAAAGGGCTGATTCCACCCACTGGTAGAAACCTAAAAGTGAGAAATTTAACGCATTTTGAGGAGCTATTCTGCTCATCCCGCCGAAGATCCTCATCAGATCTTCACCAAATTTTTATGAGACTAACTTAAAGTTATTACCTTTCAAATAAAAAAAGGACAATCGAAATTGGTTTTAATATAGCGGAGATATTCCGTAGCCCCCTTTTTACCCTTTTTTGGGAAGTGCCACCCCCCCCCCCCCCCCTCCCCCAATTAAAAATCCTCCAAGACTAAAAAATCTAAAAAAAATCGGTTAACCTGTATATCAAGTTTCGTCTAGATCGGTTGAGAAATGCGACCTGTAGATGAGAACAGCTGAAAATCCGGATAGACATCCAGACATACTAAAGAATTTTTGCATTGAAACTGAAACAAGACACTTCGCTCGCGCTTCGCGCTCGGTCGGTCACTGAAATTAGCCAATATTGACAACAAGGCGCCAGTGTAGCGAGCGCGATTATTTGAAGTCACCTCTAGAAGTGTTTGTTAAAAAGGAAAACAAAGGCTCTCTTGAGTGATCCGCTTTAATCAGTCATTCGAAAGTCACAATTAGAACAAAATAATAAAACATCTTATTATTATTTTGTTTGATTTATCATATAAATGAAAGGTTGGAGCGGATGTAAGGCACGCCAGGCCCGCTCTCGCGGGCTCGATTGGTGGTACTAGCGGGACGTTATTTGGAGATGCCTGGAGTTGGGTACGAGTACCTAAAATAAGCTACTGAACCAAAATACAAATTATTTTTAAATGGAGTCTGTTTTCGCATCACGTAAAACTACTGGACCGATTGCGACTTTGTTTTCACTGTTGGATAGATTAGGCTTTGACTTAAAAACTGGTGTACTTGGTATTTCAATCCGACCTGTAAAAGCCGAGCAGTCGATTAAAAACTATTTTACGGCTGAACTAAACTTGGTATATTGTACTTTATGGTAGTATTATTTATTCTGTGCTTTCGGTTCTGGAATAACATTACAGAATCTATCTCAGAAATTAATTAATAGTTTAAAAAAACTAAAAAACATGCTTTATATAGAAAACCAAACTAAAAAATAGAAAATAAATTTTAATAATTTTGAATTAAGAATAGTGTTTGAATTTCAAAAAAATCGTGGGGCGCATGGGTCAATATTATTACTTCATTGACAGTTATGAGAAGAAGGATTATCATTTCGATAATATCTTAAAAAGCACCCCACGCTTTTTTTTTTAAATTCAAACACTATTCTTAATTCAAAATTATTAAAATTTATTTTCTATTTTTTAGTTTGGTTTTATATATAGAGCGTGTTTTTTAGTTTTTTTAAACTATTATTTATTTTCTACTTTTTAGTTTGGTTTATTTATAAGTGTTTTTTGTTTTTTTTTTGTTTTTATCTTGTTTTGTTTTCTAATTATTGCATTGTCATCGGTCTTTGACAGGTGTGCAAAATTTGAATGAAATCTGACTGTTTAAAGTGGGTTAAAATAGCGTCCAAAGGAGTCGGTTACAAACATACAAACATACAAGTGAAGCTAATATAAAGCGTATAAAAACCCCGCGGGCACAGCTAGTAGGTTTATAAAACCCCGCGGGCACAGCTAGTAGGTTTATAAAACCCCGCGGGCACAGCTAGTAGGTTTATAAAAACTTACAAACATATTATTATTTATAACTAGTACCAAAAAATATGAAGGAAAAATATCATCAGCCAAATAATGAAGTTTGGAAGCAAACACCCAGCAAATTATACGAAGGAGGATAATGACGTATGTTTATCTATATTGTATACTAATTAGTCACGGCCATTAGCTGCGATAGTGTTCGCTTACTCGTCGGACCGGCGACATGTCTCCAGATACGACTGGTAATGTTTAATCTCTACATTTTCGTGTCTCGGTGCTGTGCACGAGTTCTTTGTAATTCTTGATTCTATAATAGTTAGAGGGAACCTTAATTAGGGATAAGGATATATATTTAGGAATGTTTGTCGTTTTGTGAAGGCATACAAGGAACAACATGGCATAAATTACATAGTGGTTTTACATGTTTTAATATATTAAATAACTATGTTATGTGTGTGTGTGTGTGTGAAATGAATGTTATGAATCGTTTTATATCATTTATGTATTCACAAATTAATGTATGTTGAACAATGTGCAATCAATAAAAAAATAAGGTTTGTGGTTGACTTGGTGTGTAGAATGTTTTAATGATACTTTATATGAAACTAGCCGCGTCCTGTGGATTTGCCCACGTGTTTTTTCCGGTTAAAGATTAAAAAAAAACTCATGATCATAGTGCACACTATTTCCTTGTGAAATTTCATCAAGATCGGTTTAGCTATTTTATCATGATCAAGGTAACAGACAGACGGGGGGGGGGGGGGGGGATCGTAGCTCCCAAACGAATAGACCGATTTAGATGCGTTTTTTTTCTGTTTGGGAGGAAGGGGACATACATTTTGCTTGTATTCGAAGAGGCTAGTGTGTCCAAGACAAATTTCGGGGTTATCGCCGACTGTTAGCGTGGAGATCGAGTGGCGCGACGTCTTTCCGATTTAAAGTTATAACCCATTACTTAAGTTTTTAGATGTGCAAAATGTAAACACTCCAGTTGGGAATTGAACACAGGTACTAAAGACCGGCAGTTGAACGGTCTCCCGTTGCGCCTACCGGACTTATGGTATTTGGCCGAAAAGTTAGTATAAATCAGATAAAGATTCACACTTGACCAATGAGAGCGTGAGGTACAAAACGTTGCACGTCGTTTTAAGTATTTCTTTTTTTATGTTTACACATCTGCACGGCGTCCCGCAAAAGCTGTTTTTTTATTGTGGTAGTAAACAAGCTGGCAGCAAACCTGATGGTAACTGATTTCCGCCGTATATGGACTTTTGCTACACTTGGAGCGGTCTTGCTTTCTCTGTAATACTATTTTCTTTCCAATACACAGTAATATCGCCATTGTTCACCTCAAACGAAAGCAGAAAGTAAGTATGAATACCCATAACAGAACAGTTTAAAAAACTGTTGTGAAGTAAGTGTGGTAATCCATTACGGCACGGTATATATTTTTCATTTGGTTGTATCCTAGTTGTATCCCAGTTCTGGTTTATTTTTTCATTTGGTTGTATCCTAGTTGTATCCCAGTTCTGGTTTATTTTTTCATTTGGTTGTATCCTAGTTGTATCCCAGTTCTGGTTTATTTTTTCATTTGGTTGTATCCTAGTTGTATCCCAGTTCTGGTTTATTTTTAAAACTTACAAGACACTACAGACAAGGATTTATTAGTTTCATATTTCATGAAATGCATTCGTCCAATAGAGATTTAAGAATATAATGTACGTACTATTTTTTTAAATATGAGTGCTATGGAATTGGCGCAAATTTAAAAGCCAATGTGACTGAAAATTGTTCCGCTTAAGTTTTGGGTGGACAATTGTGATATTACTTTGCAGTGGAAAGAAAACTGACACTCGCTCAAGTGACTCCTCGCTGCACTCGTGTTTTTTTAGATCTAACACTCGGTGCAGCAAGAAGTCACTTCCGCTCGATGCAGTAATCTAATATTTCATCGCCCATTGCGACAGACCCATATTTTAATTCCGCGGATAGACATCCGGTGTCAGAATTTGTCAGGCTGCCAAAGAGCCTCTGGCGTGGCTTGACGAGTGTTAGCAACCGGGACCGACGCCTTAACATGTCCCCTCCGAAGCACGGAGCGATGGAAAATCTAAACGTATTTATTATGTTATTGGTTCGGTTCCGAGGATCAGATAAACAGATAAACATTTTATTGATAATCATTACATTATAGGTCAATTACATTGCATCATAAAAATAATTAATTTAATAATAATTAAACTCTTCATTACTTCCATTGCCATGTCTAAAAATATTATACACAAAAATATACAATAGTCTAGTACAATAGTCATTCAATCGAAGTCAATAAAATTGTTTAATAAAATTCATTCAAATACACTATTCAATAAAATAGTATTAAACCTAAGACTAAAATTTATTGTTCCTATCTAGGAACTCGTCAATCGTGTAAAAAGTCTGCTCGACGAGCCAGGTCCTAAGCTTACGTTTAAACACGTTTACACTTGATGCGCTTTTAATTTGCTCTGGTAGCCGATTATACACCGTCGGCCCTAGCACGTGTGACAGCTTGTTTGACCGTACGAGTCTTCTGGACACAGCCGCGAGCTTGTGTGCGCCGCGTGTGTTATACGAGTGTCTGTCTCCTCGCTTCTCAAATATGTCCAAGTTTTGCCTTACGAAGATGGCCACTTGAAATATTAAAAGGGAGGGCAACGTGAGTATCCCGAGCGACTTGAAGTAAGGTTTAGCTGATGTTAATCGTGACACCCGTGCAATTGCCCTCACTGCCCTTTTCTGCATTCTGAAGGCACGCAGTCTGTCTGCTGCACACCCCCAGAGCTCGGTGCCGTATTGCAGGACTGAATGCACGGTTGCAAAATAACAGGTGCGAACAACATCAGCGTCCACCACTCGCGAAAGTCTACTCAGCGCGTAGCAGGCACTACCCAAACTTTTACAGATTTTATCGATGTGCGAAGACCAGGTAATACCACGATCGATCACGAAGCCCAGAAACGTGGTGGAGTCAACTTGCTCTATTGACTCCCCGTTTACAAGCACCTGTAGCTTCCTCACTGGCCGCCCTGAGATGGAAAACTGAAGGAAGTGGGTCTTCTTCAAGTTTAGGACGAGGCCATTTAGTCTGAACCACTGCGCCAAATCACCTGCTGTCTCATTCAGACGCTGTTCAAGTTCATCGGGATTGCGTGCGGTAACTATCGCTGCGATGTCATCAGCGTACATGAAAATCTCACCGGATGTAATGTAGTCTGGCAAATCATTAAGTAGCAGGGAGAAAAGTATATTGGATACCGATGAACCCTGCGCAACCCCCATCGCGGTAAATAAAGGATCTGATCTCGTCTCACCTCCGTCACTGACCACCACCTGGGATCTGTTCCGCAGCAAATCCGTCAGCAGTGCATGGGCAGGACCACTTATGCCGTAATGCTTGAGTTTGGCAGCGAGGACGCCGTGGTCTGCGACGTCGAAAGCTTTCGATAAATCGCAGCAGAGGACGGCGACCTGCTGCTTACGCTCGCAAGCGTCAAGTACGCGCCTGATCACCTCACGTGTAAGGGATATGGTAGAGCGGCCCTCCCGGTATGCAAATTGCCGCTCGGACAACGCCCCAGTGGAGGTCAGATAGTCGGTGAGACGAGCGCTCAGTCCATTTTCCAAGATCTTGGCAACTGCGGGGATGATCGACACAGGCCTGTATCCATCGATATCCTCACGTTTTCCTTTCCCTTTAAACAGCGGTGATATTTTACTCAGCTTCATCGCTACCGGGTACACACCAGCACTAACACAGCGATTAAATAATACAGCTAAGCATGGCGCCAATGTGGTCAGAGCTAGGTAAATAATCTCCATAGATATGTCATAAACATCTTTGGTTGGCTTTCGCGGGATACGTGATGCTATGATCGTATAGACTTCATCCGGTGTAAATCTAGTGAGCCTTAAGCTTCGGTTGGCGCAAGGGCGCGTGGCGCCGAGCGCGGCACTAACCAACGATACGTTCGCGCGCGGCGCTCCGCACGTCGCCGCAGCACATACAAACCTGGAGTTCATAGCATCAGCTGCCGCTTTTTTTGTCTCGAATCTATTCCCTATCGCATCTTTAGCAATGTCAGTGAAGCCAACAGGTGATCGCCTCAATATGCCCCTTTGTTGACAACTTTCCACACTGCCTTAGAAGTGTTTGAACTGTTCGATAACATTCTATTGTAAAAACCTGTTTTATTAACTTTTATAGTTTTATCATACTTTAGATTTAGTTCCGCGGTTAATGCTAATAGATGATCATTATTAGGATATTTTTTTGACAGTTGGACAGTTTCAAACAACATAGTTTTCAGCATAACGACTTCATCGGTAACCCAGGATTTGTTCGTGATATTTTTACGCTTTAGTGGGAAACATATGTGAACCTTATTCGTTAATATATTTATTATGGCGGTAGCTAGGGCTTCTACGGAATCTTGGTATTTCACAAAAATGTTTTCCCAGTCTACACTTATTACAGCTGAGCTGGAGTTCAGTCGACTCACCTCAGAGAAGTCTCTGACGCGGCAGGTGCGCGGCGGCGGCTGCCGTGGCTGGCACGTCACCGCCACGCGCACCGCGAGGTGGTCACTGAGGTGGGTTACCACCGGAGTCGGTACTACCGTCCCCCGCTGCCTGTTGCTGTACACATGGTCCAGACAGGTCGAGGATTCAGCAGTAACTCGCGTCGGAAAGTCAACAACGTTGGTGAAACTATAGGCCGACAGCATATCGCTTAGCTGATTTTGCTCGGAACATTTATTTTTTAACCAGTTAATATTAAAATCACCCATGATTAAAAATTCTTTGTCACTTTCACTGGCTCGTTCGAGAAGACTCTCAAAATGCATAAGAAAGCTAATGGTACTTATTTTATTAGTTCGGTAAATACACAACACTACAATATTAAAATCTACTAGCTCAATCGCGGAAACTTCACAATATCGCTCAGTTGATAGCTGTACATAGTCGAGACGTTCAATCGCCCTAACACCGTTTTTTATAAATAGACAGGAACCACCGTGCCCCAATGTACTTCTACAGTAGCTTGATGTTAAAGTGTAACCGTCTATATTAACACATTTGAGGTTATCGCCACTAAGCCAATGTTCAGTGATTCCTAATACGTGACATTGTAGTTCGTTACGCAACAATACTTCAACCCGGTGCGTCTTTTTATCCAAGGAAGCTACGTTTTGCAGACAAATGACAATTGTCATATCAGCATCATCGCGCGGAAGCACTCTTTGTTGTTGCCGCTGTACTAGTAGCCGGGTCACGTCGTCGGTCGGGCTCGCTGCCTCGCTGCGAGCGAGGCCTCCCGGGAAACCACTCAGCGAACTTGACTCCAGGCGGCCACTTACTTGGGTCGCATACGCGGCCTGCGATCGTCTCCGGTATTCCGATTACGAAACAAGCATGCCTATTGGTACGAATCTCCCGCTTCTCGACGGTATATCGTCGACGGACGGTAATCGACAGATTTTTCAACTTTATTCAGAAAATTAAGAATGTTTGTCTTTGTCGTTTCTGGCCTAAACGACCACGCTTGAATAAATTTCAGCCGCTCAATTATTTGTAACTCGTCATCTTCTTGTCCAGTTCCTACCGACACTGGTCGTGTTTTTTTAAGTGTCTTATGGCTAACTGTTTGCCATTCATTGTCTGGAGTGTTCAATGCTTTATTCATTTTGACATCGCCTGCTTTTTGTGTCGCTGCCTTCATCATGATAAGCTTGTTTTCGTCTTTCGCATTGTTATTATGCTTAGTATCACGAACTGTAGGTATGGAGTTTAAAGTAGTATCTCTCTGGTGGTCAGCTGACCCCGTCCCCTTCTTACCTGCTCGGATCGTCTCAGTCGTTTTCAATGCTTCGCATTGTGAATTATTGGCGCTGTTAGCGCTTCGTTTCTTCGGTCCATCCAATGCAGCAGCAATCGCAACAGAGGCGTTGGAATGCGCTAAGCGCTTAGAACGCTGCAGCGATGTGGGTGCATCGGGTAGAATAACTAGTGACTTGCGGGTAGGAGCAGGTATTTTTTCGTCTTGAATATGAAGGCCCGATTGTTCAATCACTTTAGAAAGCTTTGCAATTGTATCGTTTTGTACACTTAACTGACACTCTAAATCACTCACTTTACTCACTAATGTGAGCAATGTATTTTTAAGCTCGATTATTACAACTTCTAGTGCTTTTACAGACATTTTGTCTTCATTTAACGAATTTATTACGGAGAGACGCTCCGAACGTGACCGCGGTGCGAGCGTAAGATCGTACCCAGTGTCGTTGGATTACAAACCGTATTTATTAATCGGCCTTGCGGTGGATCTGTTTACAGGGTCCTTCCCTCTAAAATGGTTGAGGGGGTGATGGCTGATGGTACACTAGTCAAACTCGTGCACGCTGCTTAGACTTTTCCTTCTTATTGCTTTAATATAAGTATAGATTGTCAAAAATGGAGAAAATGACCTCCACGTGAGAGCACTAGGAAACTCTATGTTTCTCTCGAACGGGCGTATTTCGGAAGCACCGGTAGAGTCGGAAGGATATTTCCTTTTCCTGAGCGAGATTCTACTCTAAGGCGTCACACGAAAGGGTAATAATACTTTAAAACTCAAAGCATATATAATTTATGTAATTTATTGATTTGATCTATTTATAATAATTTATGTTTTTCCCTTTTTTCATGAGATGTTAAGTTTTGATTTGTAAAAGTGCTAAAATTTTGCCTATTTACAATAAATTCTTTGACTTTGGCCGCCAGAGCTCATTTTTTTTGTTTTATCCCCGCTGTTTGGCGAATGTATTGATTGTTCCGTATCATTTGGCAGTCTACAAAGACCCGGACACGTTTTCGTGGGAGAACTACCTGTCGGAGACGAGCGCATCGGCGGCGCCGCCGCGTGCCTTCAAGACGCGCCTGCCGCAGGGCTTCAAGCAGGGCATGAAGCTGGAAGTCGTCGATAAGAGGGTAAGTCAATGTTTTCTCGTGAACGTTAGAGAAATGTGCGGTCTAATTATTTTTTAATATTTTTATTGGTAACCGCGTTACCAAACTCTTTTGGTGATCCTCCTTATTGGTCCTGTCGATTGTTAGCATAAAATACAGGATAAGGTTTTTGTATTTTTTGTCGGTTCGATTCCCGGCTGAGACAAGCAAGTTTAATAAATAAAATCTTTGAATGCATTTATAATTTATTTCAAAAATAAAGGAATGTTTCCTTGAGTAAAATTCACTATCATCAATATTTAGGGTACTTATCTTCCACCTTTAAAAACGGGGGAAAGATAATTTGACCCCCCCCCCCCCCCATAAAAGGCCTGCTGGTAGGTCATACGCTCCGACCGCGAAGTCGGCACACTCGAATGACACAGTAGAAGAAATTTATGATGACGTTTCTTCAGCTCTTCATAACACCACGAAGATGCACAACAACGTTGACATGTGGGACTTTAACGCCAAGGTGGGAATCCAGAGCAGTGAATCAACAGTAGGTCCACTCGGTTACGGAAGCAGGAACCACAGGGGCCAAATGCTCGTCAACTTTTGGAGAAAGAGGCGTTCTTCTAATGAACTTGTTCTTTAAAAAGCAGCCCCAAAGAAAGTGGACGTGGCAAAGCCCTGATAACGTGACAATAAACGAGATAGACTTTATCATGATGGATAAAAGGCATATATTCAGAGACGTTTCCGTGATCAGGTTCAATACCGGCAGTGATCACAGACTACTACGAGGCTCTCTGATTATCAATTTTAAGCTCGAAAGAACCCGTCTGATAAGTCTACGCTCCGATCTAACCAGTTCCAAACTGTAGTGGGATCAGAATAATTCTAAAATCATCTGGAAAATCGATTTGCTGCTCTGGAAACCATAAAGGACGTCGACGAGGCCCTAGCACGTGTGGTGGGGATCGTATGGGACGAAGGTTTGAGGTTCTGTCAGTTGCAGCGTACTGGTACGAAACCCAAACTCTCGGCAGAGACTCTTCGGCTTATAGATGATGTGCAGGCCACTTCTTCAGAGAAGTGGGCTCTAAATCGAAACATCAGCAAGCTGGTGCGATGGGACCTCCAATGCTCCAACACACTCCGTATTGAAAAGGTTATTGAGCAAATTCGAGGGTCAAAAGTCTTTGCCCACCAATTGAAGAGGCCATCTGACGAAGCTGAAAACATCGCAGTACCGTCACCTCGAAGCCGGAGATTCTCTTCGAGATAGAGGACTTCTATGGCCGATTGTACGACTCGCATGCTCCACAATATGAACCCAGCACGGAGGATTCCAGAGTAAATCTAACCCGCCACTATACCGACGATCTGCCAGAGGTCCGCCTAGATGAGATCGAGATAGCGCTCAAACAGCATAAAAACGGAAAAGCCCCAGTAAAAGACAGAGTTACTTCGAAGCTCTTGAAAGCAGCAGGAAAACCTGTGCTTCGAGAGTTCCAGAAGTTGTTCAACTCTGCTCTTAAATTTGTTACATATAAGCACCACTACCACGTTCTGCCGGGAATACGTCGAGTTACCAGTACCCCTGTTCTGTATATGTTTCCTCTCTTTCTTCCATCTTTTAAATGTACTCTCCTTTTATTCATTTTAATGTAACTGTAACGTTGGGCGGCAGGTCCCATTCCTGATCCGCGTGGCGACAGTGTCGGCGGTGAAAGGCCACCTGGTGCGCGTGACGTTCGACGGCTGGCCGGACGCGCTGTCGTGCTGGCTGGACGACGACTCGCCCGACCTGCACCCCGTCGGCTGGTGCCTCAAGACCGGACATCCGCTTGAGCCGCCGCTTAGTATGTATACCTGCACTTGTAATGTACACTGATCCGCGTGGCGACAGTGTCGGCGGTGAAAGGCCACCTGGTGCGCGTGACGTTCGACGGCTGGCCGGACGCGCTGTCGTGCTGGCTGGACGACGACTCGCCCGACCGGCACCCCGTTGCTTGGTGCCTCAAGATCGGACACCCGCTCGAGCCGCCACTCAGGGTGTATACCTGCACTTTTAATAATAATAATAATGCTGGCCACGGGCGTGACAGCATGCTAGCCAGTGACTCCCGGACATTCGGCTGTACGGGAGTCGGGGACGCGGGGGGAGGGGAAATGTCCTCAAGGATTACAGCCGACAACATAGACGTAGAGGATAGGAGCAGTACCTGCAGTAGAGCAGTTACTCCGGCCGAGGATGTTTCACAGGAGGCACACGCCACTCAACCAGTGACCACCAAAGCTGGCAAACCAAGAGTCCGCATGAAATGGAATGATGAAATAAACCTGTTTATCATGCGTACATACTTTTACATCACAAAACTTGAAACAGATAAAACAATGTACTGCAAAAATCTCCACGACCAATTCAGTATCAAATATCCAGACTTAAAAGTGACTGCACAAAGAATAGCTGATCAAAGAAAAGTCATTATTAGAAATAAGCTTTTGTCTGATGACGTAATTAATAATATAAAACGAGAAATATCACAACAACTTAAAAGAGAAGAAAGCGAAAACTCACCGGCACGAATTTCAAGTCCTGTACCATCCACACTGACATCCCAAGTACACAATTCTCAGTTTACAGAAACTAATATTCCGATCACTACATCACCTGTCGCTGTTCAACAAACATTATTCACACAAATGCTATCACACGCCTCTACTCAGACGAACACATTACCAAACATTCAGTCTATCAATCAACAAATCGAAAGCGAACAAACTACTGAACTGACCCAGATTGATGTCTCAACGCAGGAACTTATAAATCAAGTAGAAACAGCACTCACCCAATACACAGGTACAGATTCTACTGTTCGACCTAAATTACCAAAGCTAAAAGAAAATAAAAACCTTTATGAAATGTTTAACAAACAAATACTCGGCAGATTTTTCTCGATAGATTCAGATATAAATTCAATACACACGCTCATATATTGTAGTGCACTTGTTATCAGTGAAAATTTGGGGTATAAAATAAGAACACCTCATTCAACCCCACAAGTTAGGAACCGGAAACCTGAAAAACCCGCGTGGCAAATAAGAATTGAAATTGATTCAAAAACTTACGAGCTGATGTCGGACGGTTAACCCAGTACTTAAATAATAATAAGTCTAGAAAAGTAGTAGCAGAAGTTGAAAACATATTTAAAAAGTAGTAGCAGAAGTAGAAAACATATTTAAAAAGTAGTAGCAGAAGTAGAAAACATATTTAAAAAGTAGTAGCAGAAGTAGAAAACATATTTAAAAAGTAGTAGCAGAAGTAGAAAACATATTTAAAAAGTAGTAGCAGAAGTAGAAAACATATTTAAAAAGTAGTAGCAGAAGTAGAAAACATATTTAAAAAGTAGTAGCAGAAGTAGAAAACATATTTAAAAAGTAGTAGCAGAAGTAGAAAACATATTTAAAAAGTAGTAGCAGAAGTAGAAAACATATTTAAAAAGTAGTAGCAGAAGTTGAAAACATATTTAAAAAGTAGTAGCAGAAGTTGAAAACATATTTAAAAAGTAGTAGCAGAAGTTGAAAACATATTTAAAAAGTAGTAGCAGAAGTTGAAAACATATTTAAAAAGTAGTAGCAGAAGTAGAAAACATATTTAAAAAGTAGTAGCAGAAGTAGAAAACATATTTAAAAAGTAGTAGCAGAAGTTGAAAACATATTTAAAAAGTAGTAGCAGAAGTAGAAAACATATTTAAAAAGTAGTAGCAGAAGTTGAAAACATATTTAAAAAGACTCAGGTTCATTCTGTTCATGAAAGAAATAACATCAGGCCAGAAGAATACTTGGATACATTAAAGCAGAAGTTAACATTAAAATCACAACGGTTAGCTAGGTACATAAAAGCGCTACACAGGAGAGAAGACAATAAACTGTTTACAACAAATGAGAAAAGCTTTTACAGAGCATTTAAAACCGATAGTACACACAGTAATGAGAATACTGAAATGCCTCAAGTAGATGATCTCAAAAACTTCTGGGCTGATTTATGGAAAAAACAAAGTGACCATAATGACAATGCAAAATGGATAGAAAGTGAAGAGAGCAGGATGGAAAGTGTTGAAAAAATGGAACTTAGAGATCTTACTAGGGATGACATAGAATCAGTTACACAAAGGATGAAAAACTGGAAAGCGGCAGGCATAGATAGCGTACATAACTTAGAGATCTTACTAGGGATGACATAGAATCAGTTACACAAAGGATGAAAAACTGGAAAGCGGCAGGCATAGATAGCGTACATAACTTAGAGATCTTACTAGGGATGACATAGAATCAGTTACACAAAGGATGAAAAACTGGAAAGCGGCAGGCATAGATAGCGTACATAACTTAGAGATCTTACTAGGGATGACATAGAATCAGTTACACAAAGGATGAAAAACTGGAAAGCGGCAGGCATAGATAGCGTACATAACTTTTGGTATAAGAAGTTTTTCATACTACACGACATTTTAGCAAAAAATATTTCAGATCTAATTAAAGGAGATCAAGAAATGCCCAAATTCATGACAAAAGGAATTACATACATGTTACCAAAGAGCAGCGATACCATAAATCCTTCACAGTACCGGCCCATCACATGTCTGCCGACAATTTACAAACTTATTACATCACTAATTACGCGTAACATAAACATACATTTAGAGCAGAATAACATCCTATCCGAAGAACAAAAAGGGTGCCGGCAGAATCACATGGGATGTAAAGAGCAGCTTGTAATAGATTCAACAGTTTTAAAACACGCCAATACACACAAAAGAAACCTACATATATCATATATTGATTATAAAAAAGCTTTTGATAGCGTCCCTCACTCTTGGTTAATTCGAGTCCTACATATATACAAAATTAATTCCACCATCATTAACTTTCTGGAAAATGCTATGTCTGACTGGACAACTAATGGTACTGGCGCGATCACAACAGATGAAATCCGTATTGAAAATGGTATTTTCCAGGGAGATTCTCTAAGCCCACTGTGGTTTTGCCTCGCTCTAAATCCACTGTCTAGTGTCCTGAACAACACCTCTAGCGGATATAAATTAAACAGCAATACATCCATTACCCACCTAATGTACATGGACGATATCAAACTTTTTTCAAAGTCCGATAAAGGTCTCAAAAACCTAATTGATATCACCGCACAATACAGCCAAGACATTAAAATGACGTTTGACTAGACTAATGCCGAGTACTTCACATTCATAGAGTGAACAATAGTGATAACACAGACGAAACCAGAACATTTGCACAAATGGATCCAGCAGATTCTTATAAATATCTCGGAATACAACAAGCTAATTAAATAAACAGCTACTTATATCTCAGGGTACTTATATAGTTTTTTTTTGTTCATATTATAATATACTTGCGTCTTTATTTATGTACTTTTGGAAGTCAGCTCAATGGCGTCCCATAAGTTGAATTTATTTTATCAAAATGTTCGCGGCTTGCGCACAAAAACATTGCAGTTTAGACAGAATATACTTACGCATACTTTTGACGGCATTCTAATTACTGAAACGTGGATTTCTGATAGTTTTTATAAAGGCGAACTGTGTGATGACCGCTATGATGTTTTTCGATGCGATCGCAGCGAAAACACATCGACTAAAAAAACAGGTGGCGGAGTTATGATATGTATGAGGCACGCACTGAATGCGCGGGAGCGGCCTGAATGGGCGTGCGCTGGCGTCGAGAGCGTCTGGGCCACTGTGCCGGCGCGCTCGCTCGGTACCGGTGATAAGCGAAACCTACATATAGGTGTTGTCTATATACCACCCGACAACTTACAGCCATCGCGACTCTTAACGTTTACCAACTTAATGTTAAGTGTTCTCACTTCATGGCCCGACGATCATTTCATAATAGCGGGTGATTTTAATCTTTCTGGTGTATCTTGGTCATCTATGGGACCAACACCTTGTAAACGCGGTAGCGCGGAGCTTCGAGAAGCAACAACTGGCCTAATCGATGCTTGCAGTCTATCTGGTTTGGTTCAGTACAACTTTCATGCAAATAGTTGTAATAATATTTTAGATTTAGTTTTCAGTGATACTTCCATAAATGTTTCTCGCTCTTCTACTTCTCTTGTAAGGGAAGACACATACCATCCCTGTTTAGATCTAGACGTGTCAGATCTTATGATACCCTGTTTTAAACATCAAACAATTAGTAAATTTAGTTTTTATAAAGCCGATTATGATAATATAAATATTTGTCTTATGAATATCGATTGGGACACTCTGCTGGATGGAGATACCATTGATGAAATTGTACAAATATTTTATTCCCGGATTCGTAGGGTAATAGATGATTATGTGCCAAAAAAGCGTTGTACATGTTCGAGTAGTTATCCTATCTGGTATTCAAGATCACTTATACATATAATTAAAGATAAATTTGCTGCGCACGCTCGTTGGAAGTCCCTCGGTAACCCGCGAGACTATGATGAATTTTCCATTTTAAGATCTAGACAGAAGAAGATGCAGAGTAAATGTTATAATTCATATAAGGAAAGAATGCAGTTACTTCTAAAAAATAAACCAAAACATCTGTGGTCCTACTTAAAATCATTGCGTAATAATAACTCTGGATACCCAAACATTCTCACATTCGGTGATAAAGTGTACAGGAATGATTCAGATGCCAGCAGTGCCTTTAATAAATTTTTTGAGAGTGTATTTCAAAAACCAGCTTCTTCATATAACAGCAATTTGTTATCATATACAGAGCCAAGCGATATAGTGCATCAATTACATATTACCGAGTCATCCGTTCTCAAATTACTAAATTCAATAGAAACCAACAAAGGCCCTGGCAATGACGGTATTCCGCCAATTTTTATTAAAAAATGTGCTATATCCTTGTCTAAACCATTGCACAGAATATTTTTGTTATCAGTCAACGTATTTGGTGCTTTTCCTGAGATGTGGAAGGAAGCAAGGATCGTGCCAATTCACAAGAGTGGTTCACGAAGCCAAATTAAACATTATCGTCCTATATCAATATTAAATACATTCAGTAAAATTTTCGAGAAGATTATTTATCAAACTATTAGTAGAACTGTATTCAATTCAATCCCAGAAGACCAACACGGCTTCATGAACAAACGCTCTACTGTGACGAACTTGACCGTATTTACTAACTATGTTTTTCTCAGCATGGATGAGAGGACACAGGTTGATGTGATCTACACTGATTTTGAGAAGGCATTTGACAGAACAATTTTTCAGACATGCATTGGGAATACGGGGAGACCTTCACAGATGGTTCAGCTCGTACATCATCAATAGGCGACAAGCGGTGGTAATTGGTAGTGCACGTAGCGACTATGTGTCTATCAGTTCTGGAGTCCCCCAAGGTTCTATTTTAGGTCCCTTGTTATATAATGCTTACCTTTTTGACATAAATACTTGCTTCACCAACTCTAGATACATTATGTTTGCCGATGATAAAAAAGTTTTTTAAAAGTTAACAAATATTGAAGAATGTACAAAGATTCAAGACGATCTTAACAATCTTAACCTTTACTATATTCTAAATAGAATCTCTGTTAACACAGCAAAATGCTTACAAATAACATTCACACGGAAATCTAAGCCTATTCATTTTACCTATCAAATAAGTAATGCTCTTTTTAACAAAGTTAGCACTGTACGTGATCTAGGCATAAAATTAGACTCAAAGATGATGCTAGTTGAACATATTGATACCATTGTTGGTAAAGCTTACAAGCAATTAGGATTTATCAAGCGGGTATGCAACTCTTTTACAAACATAGACTGCATTAAAGTTTTGTACTTTACCTATGTCCGAAGTATCTTAGAATATGCTTGCAGTGTTTGGTCCCCATGTTATATTGTCCACATCCAAAGACTAGAATCCATTCAAAATAAATTTATAAAATTTCTGAGCTTTAAAGACCACAAAATTTTTGATTCTTATTCTGAAGCTTGTTTACATTTTGGTATAGATTCGCTTGAACAAAGGCGTAAGCAGTATGACGTCGTTCTACTCCACGATATATTATCTGGGAAAATGGACAGCTGTGAACTATTGTCTAATATAATGCTGCGAGTACCATCTTACCGAACACGGCATACTCCACTCCTCCATGTTCCCTATGTCAACACTAATTATGCTAAACATTCTGTCCTATGTCGCGCTGCCCGAACTTATAACAAACATTATTCTGACTTGGACCTGTTCTATTTATCCAAAAATACCTTTAAATATGAAATTAAGAAGTTGCACCATCTCAATCAATTGATTTAATTTTATAATCTTCATATAATAAAACTTCTCAGATTACCATTAATATTTATGATATTAAAATTTATTATGAGTGGAACAATATTTAATAAACCTAATTTATTTTCTTTATCTATATAATGTTTATTTATTATTATATTTTGTATATCTCTCACACACACACACACACACACACACACACACACACCCTCACACACGTTTAAATGCATAAGTATTAAAATATATAGCCTCGTATTTCACTTATTGTATTTCTCTTATTTTGTTATTGTTAATATCTAAAACTTATTATGTAATCCTGTTTTGGCCTAATTTTAAGTCTATTTATGTTTAATATTTCTGTAACATCGCTGTTGGATTACTAAATAAATAAAATAAAATAAAACACCACAAGTACTTACAAATTTTTAAGTAAAAAAAGTAAGTTCTAAAGAACTTCACGGCCGACATATGCATGACTTGGAACAAGCTCATGTTGACTTAGATGCTTCAAATAAGTGGCTGAAATTAGGCTCTTTATTCCCAGAAACAGAAGGTTTTATGATCGCATACAGGAACAAGTTATAAATACTAACAACTACAAAAAGTTTATTCTTAAAGACGCTAGCATTCAAAATGACAAATGCTGAAAATGTCATCGCGCGTCTGAAACCATTCAACACATAACCAGTGCCTGTCCAACCCTAGCCCAAACAGATTACACCCACAGACATAACCAAATAGCCCACATAGTTCATCAAAAACTAGCCATTAAGCATAAACTCATACTATCTAAAGCAGTACCTTATTATCAATACGTTCCAAAACCAGTGCTGGAAAGCCAGAGTTACAAGATGTACTTCGATAGAGCAATATTAACAGACAAAACAGTTCATAACAATAGACCAGACATAACCGTTATAGATAAAATAAATAAGCAGACATACTTAATTGATATTGCTGTTCCCAACACCCATAACCTACAAAAAACAATTACCGAAAAAATACACAAATACACCGAATTAAAGGAAGAAATTATTAGAATCTGGAAATTGAAGTTTATATCGTGCCTCTGGTGCTTTCCAGTACTGGAGTCATACCCAAACATCTCACTCACTACTTACAACAGATTGACTTGCCTAGACATTTATTTATGACTATGCAAAAAGCTGCAATCCTTAACACTTGCCGAGTCGTACGACATTTTTTGCAGGAAGATTTGTCAAATGAAACTAATTCCCAAAATGAACTTCACTTGGCTTAGGCCCGTGGTGTTCAAATTTATAAACCGAAATTCTTTAAATTTCGAGAATTAAAAACCTTTAAGAATAATAATAATAAACACTTTATTGCACCAGAATTAAGGGGAAAAAAATAAATACAAGAAATCATTTTAAAAACAGGCACATTGGGCGGTCTTATCGCTAAAAGCAATAATCAAGCTAATAATAAGCTGTAATCTATCTATACTCATAATAAAGCAGTAGGTACCAAAGAACCCGTACAATGAAGATAATTAAAAGAATTGGTCTAGACTAGAGTATTTAAAAGAAGCTACTGAACAAGAATATAACATTTTTAAAATTCGTTTGTCTGTATGTTTGTTCGCGCGTCACGTAAAAACTACTGGACCTTCTGCTTTGCGGTTGGATAGCTTATGGTTTGACTTAAAAACTGATGTCCTTGGTATCTCAATCCGATGAGCAGAAGCCGAGCAATCGATAAAAAACTATTTGACTTTACTATAGGTACTTTTGGTCTTGGAATACCACATTGGTTACTTCTAACTCACCAGAAATGTCCACGCGAGCAAAGCCGCGGGCACAGCTAGTTAGGAATATAGCTATACTAGACGCACGACGGCTGGCCGGACACAATGTCCAGCACGCACTAATCGAATACATAATGTAGAAATCAATATGACCACAATGTCGAGCACGCACTAAAGGAATACATAATGTAGAAATCAATATGACCACAATGTCGAGCACGCACTAAAGGAATACATAATGTAGAAATCAATATGACCACAATGTCGAGCACGCACTAAACGAATACATAATGTAGAAATCAATATGACCACAATGTCGAGCACGCACTAAAGGAATACATAATGTAGAAATCAATATGACCACAATGTCGAGCACGCACTAAACGAATACATAATGTAGAAATCAGATATGACCACATTTTTAGTCTAATTTCTTCTTGGGATCTCTTGAACTATCTCAATCTTTGCTGCAACCTCGGCGGCCACTTCAGCCCGCTCTTATCAGCCACATCGCGGCGATAACTACCTATCTAATCGAGTAACGGTGCAGTTGCACAACAAGGAATTTATTAATAACAAACAAACCTATAAATAAACACTTCTACGATTGATTCCCCATCAAACGAAATGTTTCACACCTCCACCCGTGTTAATGCGAAGCAGAAGGAGGTAGTATTGTAAACACGCAATAGATCTTGTTAAACCCTGAAGAGACAGTCTCCTGGAACTTTTGCATTGCATTGAACGCTATTAGGTACGTACCGGCTAGTTTCGACCAGCTTCGTCAGTAGGTCTTCTCGTCGTGCATAGCACAGTGCTTTAAGACAAAAGTCTATAATGCGTGCGTCCTACCAGTCATGGCCTATGGAGCCGATACGTGGGAACTCACAGTCAAACTAGTCCACCAATTTAAGGTCGCTCAGCGAGCTATGGAGAGAGCTAAGCTTGGAGTTTCTCTGAAGGACAAGATTCGTAATGAAGATATCCGACGGAGAACCAAGTTAACCGACATAGCTCTAAGGATGAGCAAGCTAAAGTGTTTTTTATATATTAGTATATTCCTTATAATACTCTTATGTATTCTATAGTTTTAAATTAATATTTATTCATAAAATTTTAGTTTATAGCTCCCTTTTTCTAATCACTTTACGTTGTTTTCTTGCACTTCCAGGTTGACTGTTAGAAAATGCTACTTAGCATGAAGTCCTTCTTGTACATTGCATTTGTGTGCTAAAGAATCAATAAATAAATAAATAAACTGTTGGGGTAGACAAGTTCTCGAGCGAAGACCACGCTTACGCAAACGTAGTGTAGGACTTCCAGTGGCCTGATGGAGTGACGATCTGCGAAAAGCGTCTGGCAGGAACTGGATGCAGTTCCAACAATGAAAACCGAGCCGAACTGAAGGCCGAGCTTAGTGGCGTGCACTCAGCCTACGTCCAGCAGCGTTCGATCCAGTTCCAATTCAAATCTTCCTTTTTTTTCTTGTGTATTTGATCTGAATTTCGTAGAACTAAGATCGTTCGTTTATCTGTGTTATATTGCAGCGGCGGAAGAACTGAGCACGGCCGGCCCATGCGGCGTGGGCGGGTGCCGCGGGTTGGGCTCCGCGCGCGGCGGCGCCCACAAGCAGCACGCGGCCGCCTCCGCCTGCCCGTACCGCGCGCCCGAGCCCGCGCCTCCCGCGCCCGACCGCCGCGCCTGCCTCGACGCGGAGCGCGTGCTGCCGAGGGAACGCAGGTGAGACACTGTCGTACCAAGTGTCGCACACTAACTGAACCGACACGCAAGATGCAATCATTTGTGTGATGAGCAGAAATGTTCGTTTCCGAGTCATGGATGTGTGATATTCGTATTTATGTATGTTTATCCGTTATCTAGTGTCCATAGTACAGGGTATCCTAGTTTGGGGCTAGGTAATTGGTGAGGAATTGTTCCGAATATTTCTTTATTTATCTAAATATTAGATATGTTAATGCTAAAATCATAAAAACATTACATTTAGGCGTTATCTTTACGAAACGAAGATAATATATTCGGGACAATTCACACCAATTACCTAGCCCCAAAACTAAGTTATTTGCAATATTAGCTGTGTTCGGTTGGTCAGTTCAGAACATTGCCAATACATGGCTTTACTGTCCCTGTAAGACGGATTTAGAAACTGAGGGAAAAATTTGGATGATGATGTAGTAGTGGTCACGGCAGCCGAATTGGTTATAAGCTGCACAGAGGCATGGATGATGCGAGTTCGAATCCCGTCCGTGATCAATTTTTTTCCTATATAAAATGATAAGAAATGTTTGTTAATGCGATATCTCTTTTTATTTATTCACTAGCTGATGCCCGCGGCTTCGCACGTGTAGTCATTTTAATACATAGCCTATGAGACTCATAAATAACGTGGCTTTCTATTAGTAAAAGTTTTTTCATAATCGATTTGTAGATCCAGAGATTACTCCCTACAGCCTACAAACTCACAAACTTTACCTGTTAATAATATTATAGTATAGATTAATACCGTTATTAGTTCTAATAATACAATAATACCAGTGAGCCAGTAATAGGTTGTAGGTTGCCAGAATGTTTTAAAAAGTAGTTAATTGTTATTAATACCGTTATTAATTCTAATAATACAATAATACCAGTGAGCCAGTAATAGGTTGTAGGTTGCCAGAATGTTTTAAAAAGTAGTTAATTGTTATTAACTCTAATAATACAATAATACCAGTGAACCAGTAATAGGTTGTAGGTTGCCAGAATGTTTTAAAAAGTAGTTAATTGTTATTAATACCGTTATTAATTCTAATAATACAATAATACCAGTGAGCCAGTAATAGGTTGTAGGTTGCCAGAATGTTTTAAAAAGTAGTTAATTGTTATTAATTCTAATAATACAATATAATACCAATGAGCCAGTAATAGGTTGCAGGTTGCCAGAATGTTTTAAAAACTAGTTAATTGTTATTTTGTTGTATTTAGTCAATGGCACTAGGCCGTTTAATAAATACAGAATACATTATATGCATGCGATCTTTTAACACACAGATGCTAAATACCGGTCGGTATTCAAATTCAAATTATTTATTTGCTAGAATGTAGGCATTACAAAGTACGATGGTAAAGAATCAAAATAGAACCTGGTACATTCTACCATAACAAATGGTGTGCAAATATAAATTAAAATAATAATATAAAATAGTCTAGTTAAAAAATAATGAATGATTAAATAATTGAACGTTACACAAAATTAATTAATAACACTAATTAATGTAAAAAAAGTATGTAATGTCAGTATTATTGCAATGCGACTGTCCTAGTCGTCATTGCGTCTGTGTTAATGTGAAACATAGTCCTTGTATATTTGTATGATACAGCATGTGATTCCCATACAGTTGCGAAATACCGGCCAGTAAACTTGATGGAGTAGTTGTACGTGTGGTCAGAAAATATTGTCGTGGTGTAGTGCGGTAGAAGTGCAGGAGTATAGTCTTGTATATTTGTATGATACGGCATGTGATTCCCATACATGTGCGAAATACCGGCCAGTAAACTTGACGGAGTAGTTGTACGTACAGAGCAGTTCCGACCGGAATCTACGATAGAGGGGAGCCGCAACATGAATCGGTTTTGTATCAACGTCGGTATTTCGTTTGAAATTCCGGCCGGTATATCGTACTTTTTTTTCGGCATATTGATGGGATTGACTTAAGAGTATCGTCACAACACATTAGTAATATTAAGCAGAGATCTGATGTTAATAATAATAATAATAAAAATTTATTCATTAAAAAAAATTGTACAAGATATACAAAACCATCAAAATACAGTATAAAAGGAATTATGGTGATCACTAGATTAGGTAGGTTAAGTAAGGTTAGCTGCGGGCCCCAAACTAGGCAATGCCTGTATCTTGGGGACCCAGGTGAAAAGTATTACCAAAAATTATGAATACGCTTGACGATCTATACATGTTGACTTAACAGATAACGGTCCATATCAATATAGTTTTGTTTGTATGCCGTATGAGTGCTGACCTTTGGTGTCAGAGATTATCAGTCCGCCGGAGGGCCTCTGACATGGCTTAACGACTTCTATTAATCAATAACAGCCGGGACCAATAGTTTAACCTGCCCTCCGAAGTACGGAGCGATGGAAAACCGCACGTAATTTAGTCTCGTCATTGGTGCGGAGTTTGGGGCCTGGTATTATTGGATTCTAACTCGCACTAGGCTACCATCGCTCTTGGATACAATGAGACATCTCATATCGAATGCTTCCATAATATCCCATTCTAACTCGCACTAGGCTACCATCGCTCTTGGATACAATGAGACATCTCATATCGAATGCTTCCATAATATCCCATTCTAACTCGCACTAGGCTACCATCGCTATTGGATACAATGAGACATCTCATATCGAATGCTTCCATAATATCCCATTCTAACTCGCACTAGGCTACCATCGCTCTTGGATACAATGAGACATCTCATATTGAATGCTTCCATAATATCCCATTCTAACTCGCACTAGGCTACCATCGCTCTAGGATACAATGAGACATCTCATATCGAATGCTTCCATAATAACCCATTCTAACTCGCACTAGGCTACCATCGCTCATGGATACAATGAGACATCTCATATCGAATGCTTCCATAATATCCCATTCTTACTCGCACTAGGCTACCATCGCTCTTGGATACAATGAGACATCTCATATCGAATGCTTCCATAATATCCCATTCTAACTCGCACTAGGCTACCATCGCTCTTGGATACAATGAGACATTTCATATCGAATGCTTCCATAATAACCCATTCTAACTCGCACTAGGCTACCATCGCTCTTGGATACAATGAGACATCTCATATCAAATGCTTCCATAATATCCCATTCTAACTCGCACTAGGCTACCATCGCTCTTGGATACAATGAGACATCTCATATCGAATGCTTCCATAATATCCCATTCTAACTCGCACTAGGCTACCATCGCTCTTGGATACAATGAGACATCTCATATCGAATGCTTCCATAATAACCCATTCTAACTCGCACTAGGCTACCATCGCTCTTGGATACAATGAGTCATCTCATATCGAATGCTTCCATAATATCCCATTCTAACTCGCACTAGGCTACCATCGCTATTGGATACAATGAGACATCTCATATCGAATGCTTCCATAATATCCCATTCTAACTCGCACTAGGCTACCATCGCTATTGGATACAATGAGACATCTCATATCGAATGCTACCATAATATCCCATTCTAACTCGCACTAGGCTACCATCGCTCTTGGATACAATGAGACATCTCATATCGAATGCTTCCATAATATCCCATTCTAACTCGCACTAGGCTACCATCGCTCTAGGATACAATGAGACATCTCATATCGAATGCTTCCATAATAACCCATTCTAACTCGCACTAGGCTACCATCGCTCATGGATACAATGAGACATCTCATATCGAATGCTTCCATAATATCCCATTCTTACTCGCACTAGGCTACCATCGCTCTTGGATACAATGAGACATCTCATATCGAATGCTTCCATAATATCCCATTCCAACTCGCACTAGGCTACCATCGCTCTTGGATACAATGAGACATCTCATATTGAATGCTTCCATAATATCCCATTCTAACTCGCACTAGGCTACCACCGCTCTTGGATACAATGAGACATCTCATATCGAATGCTTCCATAATATCCCATTCTAACTCGCACTAGGCTACCATCCCTCTTGGATACAATGAGACATCTCATATCGAATGCTTCCATAATATCCCATTCCCGTTGATTATTTTGCTCAAAATAGGCTTGTCTGTTTCTCATTTAGACTTGTTGATTCCAGGGTGCTGAGCAAAGCTTCAAAATCAATACACACCAGTACGCCCACGAGTGATCCGCCCAAAGACAGGTATTATATTACATTTCTAAATAATTTCAACAAATATTTTTGAATATTTCTGAGTTTTATTTTATGAACCCCGGAACTTCAGAAAAGAGGGGTGTTATAAGTTAAGGGTGTGTATCATTGTATGTATCTGAGTGTTTGTCTGTGGCATCGTAGCTCCCAAACGAAAGGACCGATTTTGATTTTGAAGCTGATGTGATCTTCTTAGCTATAAAGGGGATGGGAGTCGAGGGTTATATAAATATTTAATTTGGGCTTGTGTTAAAATATCTATTGCGACAAAGACTTGCCCTAAGTCTCGTCTAGATAGGGCTCGAAGTCCGAGAACCGAGTGAACAAGCGCGTAAATATCGCTATTTTCCGGGTGAACATTATGTCGTCATGATTGCTGTAACTCGCTCTTTGACTGGGTTGCAGGCCGCGAGGTCGACCGCCGAAGCACAAGAGAGTCGAAGAAGTCACCAAGAACGACGTAAGTAAATGTTTCATTGTTGTTCGTTGTGTCAAAGAAATACACATTTTAAATATACAATAGTATAAGGTAGGGTTTGTTTGCTTTCTCCGGCTGCTGCCAGTTAACTAACGTATACGTATTGATACGGGTTTATTTGTTCGCCAGGCGTCGGACGACGAGTCGGTGTCGAGCGGCGGTGGCAAGCGCTGGCGCGCGCCCAGCGAGCCGCGCGCCTCCTCGATGCGCGCGCCGCCCGTGCTGCTCCACCTGGCGCAGCTGGGGCTGCCCACGGACCCCACCACCTGGACGCAGGTACTTACCCTGAGTAATGCCTGCGGAAGTGTTGGCGCGCGCCGACTCCGGCGCAATAAAGTGGCAACCGGATAGTGACGTAGCACGGTGTCACTCCCGGAGTGACGTAGCACGGTGTCACTCCCGGCTCCCGGAGTGCGAGACCTTGTTTTCTTGGATCATGAGACTTGTCATATGACGAAATGTCAATAATGATACTGATATTTCGTCATATGACATGATGCAGGATCCCTGGATTATGGCCGATGAATACGGCCATAATCAACTTAGAGGAAAGAAATAAATTCTGCTTCATACAAACTCAGAACACATTAAAATTCTAAGGCTACACTTCCGTTGCCAAATTTACCATTAAATTAGTTCTAAGTCTGTAACGAGAAAACGATGTTACAAGACCGCGTGGAACAGAAGCATGGTAGTTTTGTTTTTCAGAAACACTCCATAAAAACTAAAGGCTCATCTTGCTTCGGAGCCATGTCTATAAGCTGCTTTCGAGGTTAGTCTCGAATCGTCTAGCGAGAAGACTTGATGAGTTTCAGCCTCTGCAGCAGGCTGGGTTTGGAGGGGGTTACGGGACCATGGACCACATCCACACAGTGCGGCAGGTTATACAGAAGACTGAATAGTATAACCAGCCCCTGTGTCTTGCTTTTATAAACTATGAGAAAGCCTTTGACTCTGTTGGAACCTGGGCTGTTCTCAAATCCCAGCAGCGATGCCAAGTGGACTGGCTATACATCGAGGTGATGAGGTGCTTGTATGATGCCGCGACTATGTCCGTTCATGTCCAGAACTGGCTGGCCCCGCACCGATGACTATTAAGGTGTCTAATAATTGATAGGCGGCCTGACAAACTGACACCAGTGGATGGTATGTATTGCCTATTTCACACAATGCAGGCAGTAAGGCAGAGCAGTGGACTGAATAGTATTGATACCATTTCAAAGCGCTTTCCAAGACAGGACATCTAGTAGTGCAGAACAGTTAATAGCTGAGCACTTTATTTGTTTATGGTAGTTTGCTCTATATTTATTTTTTGTTTGACAGCGGGACACAGATCTGTCATCACATCACTGACATTTCTTATTGAGGCTTTCTCTTTAATATTCTCTACAATTTAGAGAAGTAGCTTTACCTGGGGTTAAAGCTTCCCATAAAAATTAAACGAGACGTTTTTGACGTTTTTCAAACGTCTCGTTCCTTTTTTATGGCATTTATGACAAAAGCTGACTGACAGTAAGCGAAAACGGTTCCTTTTAAAATATAGGATCCTGCCATTAGAGTTCTTGATATGTTTTCGCTTTGTTTATTGTAATTCACTATTTTAGTATAATCCGTGAACTTGCGAAATTCGATTCTACTAATAATCATAGTAAATTGGGCTCCACTCACAAGATGTGCGTCCATATGACGCTATCGTCCACGTGACGTGGGCTCCACCCACAAGATGTGCGTCCATATGACGCTGTCGTCTACGTGACGTGGGCTCCACCCACAAGATGTGCGTCCATATGACGCTGTCGTTCACGTGAAGTGGACTCCACCCACAAGATGTGCGTCCATAGCGCTGTCGTTCACGTGAAGTGGACTCCACCCACAAGATGTGCGTCCATATGACGCTATCGTTCACGTGAAGTGGACTCCACCCATAAGATGTGCGTCCATATGACGCTATCGTTCACGTGAAGTGGACTCCAACCACAAGATGTGCGTCCATATGACGCTGTCGTTTATGCTCCCTGTTCAGTCCTTCTTTTCTGTCCTACTCTGTCTACTCTTTCTCACTGTGATCTTGTGGGAAAAATACATTTACTTGTTCAAATCATTTGAATTCAGAATGGCGGTCGCATTGCCAAATCAGAAATGAAAAGGTCCATGGGAAAGGTGTAGGTGTCCCCACGTGTAGCTTGCCAAGCGGACTTCATCATCATCATCATCAACATCATCATCATCATCGTGTCAGCCTTTAGAAGTCCTCTGCTGAACATAGGCCTCCCCCAAAGAGCGCCATGACGAGCGATCTTGTGCCACCTCCACCGACTTCCTGCAATGGCTACAATGTCGTCGGTCCATCGTGTGGGGGGTCTCCCCACACTTCGCTTGCTTGTTCGTGGTCGCCATTCGAGAACCTTTATTCCCCAGCAGTTGTCGGTTCTGAGAACTATATAGCCTGCCCATTGCCACTTCAACTTGCAAACTCTGAGAGCTATGTAGGTAACCTTCGTTCTTCTACGGATTTCCTCATATCTGATTCTATCACGTAGTGAAACACCGAGCATAGCTCTCTCCATTGCATGCTGCGCAACTCTGAGCTTGTGTATGAGACCAATAGTTAGCGACCACGTCTCAGTGCCGTATGTTATCACTGGCAACACACACTGATTATAAACTTTCGTCTTGAGGCTCTGCGGTATCTGCGACGAGAAGATATGGCGTAATTTTCCGAACGCTGCCCATCCGACTTGGATTCATCGGTTGACCTCTTTTTCGAAGTTGGATGTTCCCAGTTGGATCGTCCGACCCAAGTAGACATAGTGATCAACAGCTTCGATAATATCGTTCCCAACATAAACCGGCATGGGTACGACATGGGCATTTGACATGATGTTCGTCTTGCCCATGTTCATTTTAAGACCCACCTGTTGGGAAACAATATTGAGGTCACTGAGCAATGTGCTTAATCTTCCAGGGTTTCTGCCACGATGACTATATCACCAGCAAATCGAAGGTGAGTGATGTATTCGCCATTGATGTTAACACCATATCCGTTCCAGTTCAGAAGCTTGAATATATCTTCCAGTGCAGAGGTAAACAGTTTCGGAGAAAAAACGTCTCCCTGTCTCACCCCTTTTTGCACGTGGATAGAATTCGTGCTCTGATCCTGAAGATGGACTGTCATGGTGGCCTTGCTGTACAAACACTTCAACAATTCGATGTACCGGTAATAAATCTGGCACCGCTGTAATGACTGTAGCACTGCCCAGGTCTCGACTGAATCAAAGGCTTTTTCGTAATCCACAAACGCTAGACATAGTGGCCGATTATACTCTTCGGTCTTCTGTATAATCTGCCGGAGCGTATGGATGTGGTCAACGGTATTAAAGCTTTTCCGGAATCCAGCTTGTTCGGGAGGCAAAAAAACAAAAAGACGGTTTGTAACTACTCTCGAAAACAGCTTATACACGTGGCTCAGCAGCGAAATGGGCCTATAATTCTCCAAGATGGTTTTATCACCATTCTTAAAGAACAAAAACACTACACTGCTGTGCCACGCCTCTGGCGTAGTACGGAGTTAAACAGCTTCTGAAGGACTTAAAGTACCGGTGTTCCACCCGCTTTTAGTAGCTCTGTCGTTATTCCGTCCTCCCCTGGTGCCTTGTTGCTCTTAAGCTGTTTGAGAGCCATTCTGATCTTGTATAGGCTGACGACTATATCTTCAGTAAAATTTCGGGCTAACGGGCTCTTGCATCGCTAGTCGTGCTAGGAGGACTACACGATGAGGTGTATAATTGTCCATAGAACTTCTCGAGCTCATTCAAAATCTCTGGCTTCGAAGAAACGATGCTGCCATTGTCGGTTTTCAGCTTCGTCAACAGGCTTTGCCCAATAGTCAGATCTCTTGCGAACACTTTGGAGCCCTTGTTCCGCTCTATTGCGTTCTTAATACATGTAGTATTATAGGAACGCAAATCGTGTCGCATTGACTTGGAGATCTGTGGCAAGCTGTAACTCCACATATCCACTTAAGACTGCAGCCTCATCTCGCCTTGTTCTTCCATAAGTTTGAGTGTATGCTCAGAGAGTTTGTTTTCCTTTTTTTGCGGGAGGTCTTAAAGAACTCCGACCGGACCCGGGGCCGTCTTTGTGGTGTGTCTATCATATGTAGGGTTTGCCATAGTCACCACGCTTGACAGGCGGATTGGTGACCGCAGTGTAGCAAATATGTGCTCGGAGGACGCTGCTGCCCATCTTCCGGTGTGTAATCCCTTAGTCGCCTCTTACGACATCCACGGATTGGGAGGGGTCTTATTAAAATAAGACCCTTCCCAATCCTTCCGTGACCACGGCTCCGAGTCTGCCACGGCGGACAAGCGGACTTAAGTGTGGTTAACTCATGATCCATAGGAGGAGGTGTGCGCGCTGGTGGAGCGCGTGGGCGGCGGTGGCGCAGCGGCGGGCGCGGCGGCGGCGCGGCTGTGCGGCGCCTCGCTGCTCATGTGCTCGCGCGAGGAGCTGGTGGCGGTGGCGCGCCTGCGCCTGGGACCCGCTGTCAAGGTAACTACAGCTAAACGACGTAATGCACACGCGCTGACGACGTCTCGACGCGAATTGAAATGAACCGAGTAGTGTATAACTACGGGACACTTCGAGTCCTTAGACTCGGGCGCAAAAACCGACAGCGATCGGGAGTCGCCCGAGCCGAGCTGAAGTTGCACGAAGCGAACCTAAGTGCCCTTCTGCACTCTCAACCTGACTCAATCTGAACTCTGTGCAGAACACACTTGATGCTCCCTATGCTATGCTCCCACTACACTACTCGCGAAGTTAGCCGAGGACGAGAGTGCGGGCTTGCTCGTGCTTTTGTACCTTGCCTCGACTCTTCTCGGGAGACTCCCGTTATCCTTCGTGTGTCGGGTTTCGCGCCTGAGGCAAAAGGCCCGAAGTTCAAACACTGAGTCAAAACTCACTATTACGCATACAAATGATTATACAACGTGTCACTGAATAGCCATATAAGTACGCAGCAGGTTTGTTTCGTTCAAGCATGTAAATTCTTTTACGTGTGCAATGGTTGAATACATATTATTTAAAATTCCCATATAAAAGTAAAAAATAAAAATTTGCGTCAGCCCTAAATATTTGTTACCACTTAGCACAAAAAAGTAGGTATTTACTCGTACATACAAACTGCTCCGTCTGCGGTGTCAGGTTGCTAGGACACTTCTCGCTTGCGCGCTGGTGGAAATACCCCGATGTGCGGAGATTGTTAACCAGTTCGAGCAGATGTGGATCGAGCCAGCCTATTGTCTCTCAGCACGCTGTTACATTATAGCTGAAGAAAACACCGAAGGCTTAAGAAACGACAATTTTATTTAACACTTGAAATTGATCACAAATCTAAATATCTATCTGCATTTCAATATGTTCGGACTGTCCCGAGTCTGCCGCGCGGGACGTGCTCGGCGTAGCTGTGACGGAACTAGTTCGGCTGCCCCTAGGCCACCGCTGGCACGAGGGAGTAGCACTGGCGGTACTCCCGGTACTCCTGCGGTCGTACAACCTCTCTCTGTCGCCTTTAGGAAACTCCAAAAACCTCGAGCGACTGATCGCCCGCTGCCTGTCGCTCAAATGCCTCTTCCTCTCTTCAATCACAGGCTTGATGATCTCATCCACGTTGATACGACGATCTAAACCTCGTGGGTCGGATGTTCTTTACAAAGAGTGTACCGAACGTGAACTCTGTGAGGCTTCGACTCTATCTTGTTCAAGTAATCTCCCGCGCCGTATTCGAATCGCTTCACTTCATCCAGTTTTCACCCGACTCGTAGAAGAAAAGATTCACTTTAAACAAAATAATAAATAAAATTCTATTCGACGTATTTTTACTTTGACATTCAACTGACGACTGCGCATTGCGCAAGTTTCAATTAAAGTTGTCAGACAGAATACAGTCCGACTAATTTATCTGTGAAATGGCGAAAAAAGGAACTACAGCCGCCACGAATGAGGTTCACATTTTCTGTATTTTTACCTGACTACGGTGAAGCAAGGGAAGGGTAATGAGTTTATCAGTCTATGTATGTATCTATGTCGTCTTTATTTATGAGTGTCATAGGCAATTTTTTTACCCGACTATGGCGATGCATTGGAAGGATTATGTGTTCAAACTAAAAACTTGGTTCGATTTTAACAAGCGAGGTATCAATCGATTCGTCTTCATCGCAAGAGTGCCATAGGCTATGTTTTACCCAACCGTAGTCTGCTTTTAATTTTTGAACTTATTTCTTGTTCTGTTTTTTTGAGTGGTAGACCATCGATTCGATGGTCGATATCGATTGACTGGACCACTCACGCCACCATTCAGTTCACAGATAATTTGGTGGCACTGTAGCAGAAATTCAAGGTCAAATGTGGTATTGATTTTTTCCCCAGCTGATTATTTATTCTGTGCTACTACAGGGTTTGATGTAGTGTTTTTTGAGAAATCTTTAAACGTAAATTCATGAATGAAAAACTTCGAAATCTCAAAGGTCGATTAACTAACGTTACTCGCCATGCAGCACCTCATACCCCAGCCCGGTTATTATGTTACATACTGTATAAAGAATCTGACACAGTTCTTCGAATTCAACCCATTCTATTCTTTAAAAGATATGGATATTCATGGATATATATCTGACTGAATGTTCATTCTTGTACGGTTAGAAGTCATAATATAGTAGTTTATGAAACCGTTGCCTAATGAAGGGAATTAAAACACGAGAGCGAGTTTAAAAAACGAGCCATAGGCGAGTTTTTAATAGTATTACTCGAGTGTTTTAATACCTAGTTATGTGCCGTTTCATACAATACTTTATCTACACTCATGCAATAGTAACTTGTAATGAAAAAAATAAAGACGTAATCTTTTCTTGATTTTGCCGGTAAAAGCTCGTTCGTAATGTTAGTTGCTGTTCCGTGATGTCAGGTGGAGTCAAATTCTCCTCACGAACACTGTTTTCACATATTTAACACATCTTTGTCACATTTTTAATCAGGATAAAACATTTGATCACCATAATAAATCACATAAAATTGGTTAGGTACTAATGTAAAGTAAATTATGGCGCCAAAATCCAGTCCACAGCGAATTCGCGCGCATACGGTCTAACTTGCGCCGCCATAGATAATAAATAACGAAAACCCTCTTAGGTGCGGAGCCTTAATGGTGCTTTAATGGTAAAAAAATAACATCGTTTAGTTCAAAAAAACAGTGTTATAACTTTTTTTTAAACTTATTAGAGACGTGCCGTGTGTAATGTATATCATTATGCCACCATTTTTGAGTTCATAATCCGGATTTTACGATATGAGTGTAGATAAAATAATTTAGAGTAATGAAAATTTGAGTTCGTTGTTATTTTATTTTATTAGTCTAAAAGTTACTGTCAATATTTGTTTTATTATCTGTAATTTCATTGGATGTACAAAATTGACTTGCCTCGTGTAACATTATCGTTATAAGGCTAATAAAACATTCTATTCTACTCTGCCTATTTCGGACCATGTCGGAGCAGTATTGATAACTATACCAGATTAGTATCACTAGTTTTATTAATAAAATGTAATTTTAAATTAATGTATTATTATCAGGTGTACACGGCCGTCCGGCAGCTGCGCGCGCTCGCCTCATGATGCCGCCCGCACGCACGCAAACACGCACGCACGCGCGCCCGCCACCGTGCGCGACGCTGAACTTCTATCATTGAGCGTAATAGCGCAATAGTGCATCCTCACTTTGAAGTGAACCTCTAGTGCAGTGAACGCATATTTCTCCCCGAACCGAAAGGCGCAAGACTGTCCCGTATCTGTTGTAAATACGTTTTAGTTATTTTCCACGTTCAGTTTAAAAAAGTGATGTGAAAATTGTAGTGCTCCTGCTTTGTACATATATCTTAAGCTCAAAGCTTTTGAAGTGATTCGGTGCAAGAGCGTGGTCGGTGGATCTATGAATTATTTGACCAACGGTTTCGTTTTGTTTACTATTTAAGATGACAGCATTTTTATTTTTACCTGACATGTGACGTGGAGTCGCTGTGAGTCTCGATGTTCTCGTTCTATTGTTCAGTTTGCAAAACTAAAAAGACTACTTACTGCCAACATTATAGTATTTTTTCAAGTGATCGGTGAGTAAGGTGACTCACATACACTTTGTGTGGTTTAAACATTGTTGTACCATGTACTTAATAAGTTGTGATATCAGAATCACATTGCAGGCTATTGTTTTATTACTATTAGGTTTTAACTCGAAAGTTACCATTTTGCCAGTTCATTCTTGTCTTGCTGCAAGTGTAACAATTTATTTTTAGTATATTTATAATTTCAGACAGGTCGTCGCGTCGCAATTTCTTCAGACAGGTAACGCGTCGCGTTGCGATATCTTCAGATAGGTAACGCGTGGCGTTGCGATATCTTCAGACAGGTAAAGCGTTGCGTTGCGATATCTTCAGATAGGTAAAGCGTCGCGATATCTTCAGACAGGTAACGTGTCGCGTTGCGATATCTTCGTGGATTTGTCGTTTTCAGCACGTTATGACGTCACACGTTTTCTGCAAGAAATTTCGTGTGGCATAACGAATAAGTGCCCCGTCATAAGAAAAAAAAATGGAATTAGAATCTAACAGCTGAAAAAGGTAATATGTTGTACGGAGTTCACCAACAAGCTTGGATAAACCTTGAAATAGTCATTCATTTAAAATATAAATGAGTTTACTAATAACATGAGATGGAACTTTTTTATATTATTTTAATTTGACTGGTTGTATGAAATAGATGAAATATATATGGCCGATGAAATAGTTATATTGTAGCGAACATAAGAATCAGTCAATGTAGGTGTAAGATGTATTATATAAAACTGACAATATTATCTCTACAAATAAAGTATTATAATTTTGTTTAAATTTGATTTTCAAAATTAGCACAAAATGGATGAATCAAAATGAATCATGCTTTAAATACGAGGGTTGTGATGTAGCTCTATTTTGTGTATTTTTCAATCTTCGCGGATGTACATACTTCAAAGTTTATTTGTACAGTAGAACCCGACTGATACGATTTTAAAATTATACCTATCTACTAACAAAGAGTGAAGCAGGATTTTTCTTCTTACGGATCTTTCTCTTGTTATAATATAATTTTAATGTGTTATCTGGGTTGTACTATACTTATAACGAAGTATTTAAATAACAATTGATAATTTACAAAAGAAACTGATTTTAACAATCAAGACACTCAACATTTCATTCAAATGAAAGTTACAAAAAGAACAATTATTAATTTTACAAACATTTCAAAATGTTAAATGCCATGTTTACAAAGTATTTCCTCAATAATATTGTTTTAATATTACGAACACTTAACCTAATGTAAAGTATAATGCTAATTTTAAGCTCAGTGCAATCGTATGTTAAGAAATATGTTATTTTTATCATTATTATAACTGAATGTTTTGTCACTTCGCTATCGATTTTAAATATTTAAGTTATTAAGTTTTGACAGAGAATGGCCGGTACGAGTGCGGATGTAACACATTTCAACTGAAGACCTGCAACTTTAGCATGACGCATAATTTTGAATCGTTAGTGAAGCGACTGTTTTTAATTTAAATGGAATTTATTTGGAAGATATCATAGATGTATTCAGTAGGCTAGGATTGAAAATTTTCTTTAGAATAATGATTTATTTTATAAAAGTTGGTGAGGTATCCTTAATTTGGAGGATATATTAAAATTGATTTATCCGTGTTTTAGGATAATGTAGTATCATAGCGTACATAAGCATTGTTAGAGAAGTCGGTGTTTTTCTGTCTATCATAGAATGAGGATACATAGTTATTTTGTTACTCCTGTACGAGAACAGACCACGACTATATTGTGAAGTGGATCTGTGTGAACATAAATAGTACCTACCTACATAGTTTTTACATGGACGGCTATTACTGGAGCTCTAATGTGCCATTTTTTCGGCAATTCTTTAAAAGTTGTTCTTTGAAATAAATTTTTAAAATAAACTGTTTTTTTGTTCATAAAGTATAGCAGGTAGGGGAAGCTGCCCCCCCTCCCCCTCCCCCTCCCGGGGAGGAACTCTATAACCGGGTGAACGCTCAGCAGTATCAACACAGTATCGGGTTTCTCGTCCACAAGTCCCTCGTCAACAACATTGCGAAGATCGAAAGCGTTTCGAGCAGGGGGGCATACCTTATACTCAGAATAACGGAACGGTATTCGTTGAAGGTCTTACAAGTGTACGCCCCACACTCAAAACATCCGAACGATGAAGTGGAGGCTATGAACGTATGACGACATTTCCCCGAAAACACACTTCGCAGTGGTGATTGAGGACTTCAACGCACGGCTGGGTATGAGGAATAGCGATGAACTGAGAGTGGGGCAGTTTGGATTTGGACAGCGGAACCAAAGGGGTCAGTGATTGGCCGACTTCATGGAGAAGGAGGGACTCTTTATGATGAATCAAGAAGTGTCCGCTTAAACAGCCTCTGAAGAACTTTAAAGGAAGGACTCCGTCATCCTCGAGAGTACACGCAGAGGCGTGGCACAGAAGCGTAGTGGTGTTGCTCTTTAAGAAAGGTGATAACACCCTCTTGAATTATAGGCCCATTTCGCTGCACGTCTATAAGCTGTTTTCGAGAGTAGTTACAGTCTCGCTCGTATGTTTGACGACTAACAGCCTCCCGAACAAGCTGGATTCCGGAAAGACTAGCACCGTAGACCACATCCTACACTCTGGCTGATTATACAGAAGACCGAAATGTATAATCGGCCACTATGTCTAGCGTTTGTGGACTACGAGAAAGCCTTTGATTCAGTCAAGACCTGGGCAGTGCTACAGTCATTACAGCAGTGCCAGATTGACTAACAGTACATCAAAGTGTTGAAGTGTTTGTACAGCAAGGCCACCATGACTATCCGTTTTCAGGATCGGAGCACGAAATCTATCCATTTGCAAAAAAGGGTGAGACAAGGAGACGTTATTTCGTCGAAACTGTTCACCTCTGCACTGGAAGATATATTCAAGCTTCTGAACTGGAATGGATATGGTGTTAACATCAATGGCGAATACATCACTCTATTCGTGGTCATCACTCACCTTTGATTTTTACGGACACTTATACGCTTCGCATGCTCCTCGGCCAGAGACTGTTTGTGAGGATTCAAGAGCCACGTTGACTCGCCTCTATACTGATGAGCTACCAGACGTCAGCTTAGAAGAGATGGAGATGGCCCTGTGATAATAAAATAGAAAAGCCTCCGGTGAAGACGGAGTTACATAGGAGCTATTAAAGGTAAACCTATTCTCAAGGAGTTTCAGGTCTTCTTTAAGTCCGTTGTCAACTGTGCAGAACACTCGAGGCATGGCACAGGAGTATACGGTGGTACTATTATTCAAAAATGGTGATAAGACCTTGCTTAAAACGTCTATAAAGTCCCTAGATTACGTAGGTACCTAGGTGTTTTATTAACAAGCCGGTTAGATACCTACGTAGATTAAAGTCCCTGGATTAGGTTGGTACCTAGGAGTTTTATTTGATTGTACATTATAAAGTCTGATGTCATTCAGTGTGTACCCATAGGTAGGTCTGAATATACCTAAGCAGGTACCTAATGCTGACGTCAGACCTGAATTTCTATTAAAATAAGTACTACTTAACTAGTGTGGTTCAAAAATGATCTGTTTACTCACGTTCACGTAGTCTCTTCATTGTTTTAATTATTTCACCTTGAAAAGTGCCCGTGGTCCACCCACTGAGCAGGTGGACCACGACTAATGCCCGACGCCTAGCAATTCCGCCGATGGCAGCGATGCGCTTATGACCTATTTCGCCGACTCGCCGCACAGATATTTTCGTGGAACATAGTCGCTGAGGCGTCAGTGGCCGTTTTCAACGGAAAAAATCGGTTGCACTGGCGTTAGTGGCGGTATTCGTTGGAGAATATTGTTATGTGGCTGTTTGCGTAAAACAATTTTTTTTTCTTTAAATTAAAATAAGGTCAATTATTTTTTTTGCCTTTGTCAATAGATGCATATGCATAATAAGATCCCAAAAATGCAATAAAAACATAAAGACCTAACGGCCACTGTGGCCCCATTCCACGGATAGGGCGATTTGTGCAAGAAACAATTAATAATCCGTCTCGAAGCAAAATGGTTGTTACACCACACGGTCACCACGGAAGGCAGATCTGATGGGGTATAGGTCCGGAATTTAGTATGGAAAACTCACTTGGTCTGCCGTTCATGCCCTTGGTTTGTTGACGGCCGATGTCGAGGGCTGATATCGAGCTGATACGTTGAGGTGATTATGTGGCGAGCTGATGATTATGGGCTGATAACACTTCACACACACTGATCACTTAGGTTTATTTGTATATAATTATCGCGCGCGCGCGGCTTTCGTTCGCTTCTCGTTTGCGAGACGACTCATCGAGTGTTAACTTCGTCCAGGCGCAGCCACAGACGTTTGCTGCTAACGTCACGCTTTGGCGTGATCAAAACGACTTCAGGAACGGAATTAAATGAAAGTTTCGAATCTGTAGAGAGTGTGGAGAGTCCCGAGACACGTCCTGAGGAAGAGTTTGAGCCACCACCGTTCTGTGCCTCATCAACCATAACGGTGGCAAATAGTGCATCACAAGATAGCTCCAAAGAAGACGTCCTAGCGAATCAAATAGCTGACGCACAAAGGCAGTTGGCGGAGTTAACGACCACCAAGCATGAGGAGCCAGTAAACTTCGATTGTGATTTTTCACCTAGCACGACAGAGGAAGAACCCAAACTGGCAAAGGCAGACCCTCGAATTGCTGAACAGGGCCGCAAGTGCCAAAGGTTAGGAGACGATGGATGGAAAAATGTGCGATTTGTGAACGTGCAAAAATCCTTCCACGCCACACCAGTATTTGGTCCACTAAAGGTAAATAGCCTCCTCGCAACAAACACTCCATCTTGGACCTCAATGGCACAGCTGGAGAAGACAGATTTAACCCAAGGTGCCAAAACGCATGGCCTACTACTCCAACGGGATGCTTTTCAAAAAGCTTGTACTCGTAAAGAGTTAGATCCTAAGACCCGACAAGAGATTCAGGGAAACCTGCTTGCAACTGATTGCCCGTTTAGGAAAATTTCTGATGGACTTCTTCAATATACGAGTGGCAGAAGGGCTGAAGTCAAACAGACTCGACGAGAGACCTATAAGCCCGCTCATAAAATTCTGAGTATCATACTGCACGTAATTCCACCATCAGACACACATCTTTTCTCGGTGGAGAAAGTTGCGGAAGCTATAAAAGATCAGGGGTAACGCATAAGATTTTCCCGAAAAAGATTAATTATAAAACAGGAAAGAAAACTCCTGCCGCAAAAAATACTAAGGCTCCTCCGCGTTAAACGAAATTCATAAACCCTTTCATTCTAAGTTTTTTCGACCTAACACTCGCAAGTCTAGCAAGCAACAGCAAGATGTCGGTAACAAAGCCAAAACCACCCCCAAAGTGGAGGGAAGAAATCTTAAGGTCTATAGGTATTTTTACTGTAGGCCAACTAGCACTTAAAATTAATACGTGGAAGTCGCTAGGTGCACCAAATACAATAATTAATGTTTTGAAGGGCTATCGGATACCTTTCATACGAGAACCACCTCTTACAACATTATCAAAAACTAGGAGGAAAATGTTTGATTCCAAACCATCAAAAGCCATGTCACATCAAATTGACATAGGAGCTATTTCTATAAATAATTTTAACTGTGGCTATTTGTCACCAATATTTTTAAGAGAAAAATCTAATGGCTCTCATATATTGATTTTTAATCTAAAACGGCTATGTTAATTCCCCAAGGTTCCGGCTAATAAGCCTACGAAACGTATCTTACAGAAAGGAGATCACATGGTCAAAATTGACATATCCAACGCTTACTATCATATTTCAGTGATGAACCCGCACAGAAGATTTCTTTCACATAGTTTTGAAGGAAGAATTTTTAATATGAATTGTTTACCGTTCGGCCTCTCAAAAGCCCCATCGATCTTTAGTAAGTTATCAAATTGGGTAGCATCTCTTCTACGTGAGAGAGGAATTAGAACTGTCGTATATTGAGATGATTTTCTGCTCTTGAATAAGGATGCTAACAAGTTATCTCTTCAAGCACAATGGTCAGTCAAATTCCTAAAAGACCTGGGCTGGCATATTAATACATCGAAATCTCATTTAAACCCTAATTCTAAGATTAAATATTTAGGCCTTTTATGGGATTCCATAGAAAACAGGAAAAGCTTGCCCGAACCAAAAGTATCAAATATCAGAGACGTAATATCACTCACATTGAACAAAGACACGTGGGACTGGTTAAGCGCTAAACGACTATTAGGGAAACTAAATGTCGCGTCCAACGTTGTACCACTGGGTTTTCTTCATTGCAGATCTATAAAAATACCAGCAAAACCACTCCCAGACACGCAAAGATACAAAACGTTCCAGTTACCAAGCCTAGTAAGAGAAGAGCTGCATTGGTGGCTCCAAAACTTAACCAAGTCGTCAACTATCCATATCGCCCCACCCTCAGCTTTCCTGGCAACATATGCTTCAGACATCGGATGGGGAGCAATAGTAAACAACAAAAGGCTCTCAGGTCACTGGAATATCTCTCAAAATCACTGGCATTGCAATCAAAAGGAATTGTGGACACTCTACGAAGTCTTAGAAAGAGAACCGAAATAACTTCAAGGAAAGACAGTCATGTTCCAAATCGACAACCATACATCAGCAGCCGGGCGGAACAAAATCTCGGGAACTCCTCAAGATAGCTTCGAGAATCCTGAACCTGGCTCAATCGTACAACATCAATATATTACCAAAATACCTACCAGGCAAGTACAACAGTCTTGCGGACAGCCTATCCAGACAAAAGACACAACAGGAGTGACACCTCGACTCAGAGACCCAAACACTGATCTTCCAGAAGATGGGAACACCGGACATAGACTTATTTGCTTCGGGAATGGCCGCAGTAGTCCCAAGGTATGTGAGCGAGGATCTGAAAGACGCCAACAGCGAATACACAAATGCTTTCAGCAAACCGTGGAACCACAGATTAGGCTGGATCTTCCCATCTCCAGCTCTGATACCACAAGTTCTTCATCAACTGAACCTCTCCTGTGGCCGCTATATACTAATAGTACCGAAATGGGAGAGGGCTCACTGGAAACCGGAAGTACAGAGACGTGCACTGGAACCTCGAGAACCTCAAAGCCCATCTCCGGGATCTTTGCACGAATCTTCCACCTCGAGACACACTGAACCTCTCCTTAGAAGTCTGGAAAGTACGGGCTGGGCCCATTTGGTGACAGACTGGAAAGAGCCCGAACGCAAACTTCTGCAGTCTGCGTGGAGACAGTCTACATTAAAGACTTATAAACTGGCTTGGAAATGTTGACTTCAATGGGCCAAGGATAATTAAATCTCACCTTCTATGCCACATCCAAAAGACTTGGCAAGATATCTGATTTTCCTCCATGAGGTCCGGAAACTAGCACCTAGGTAAATCCTTGTTCATAAATCGGTAGGTGCTACCTTCACCAATTCATCAAACAAATCACTTGGAAATCATCCATTAGTGAAGAGAGTTGTAAAGGCAATCATGTTGAAAAATCCCCCAAGTCATAGCCTCACAATATGGAATGTTGATGACATCCTACCCTCGACCGGCGTGCGAGTAACTGCAGTTCAATATCGCTCTGTTAATTTTATTCATTTTTGACAGTTTAATGTAGTAATTTCGTACAAAATTGGTTTATGTGACATTATAGGTGGTCGCCGTGATACAGTGAAGTGTTATATATATCAAAATAACGTATCATAAAGTGATAAATACGTAATTGTATCATCGATTGGAATAATAAGTTGAGTACGCGTAAGCGACGAGTTCTGCATGGCGCTTACGCTCTTTTGATGACGGCGTGGATGTTCAAATCGTAGGGTACCAGCAGCCCGATTCCATAACTTGGCTTCAATCGAATTCTCAGTATCGCAACCACTAATGCCTTGCGCTAGAGTCGAATTTGCTATGAAAAAAGTGATAATCCGATTGTAGCCAAGTTATGGAATTGGGCCACTGGTGACACGTATGCGCTGAAAAGGCTTTCTTTGACCAGGACTATAGGGAGTGAATGAAAGGATCTCGAGGCGTATGTGCATATAAATCACTTAGGCATTTATTGCCGCACTGAGGGCTTCCTCCCCGGCGGGGTAACTAGCCTCGCTCCCTGAATGCAGTAAACTAAAGCTTCACTACGTAGGTACACCATTAAGCGTGCCTCATATCAAGATCTACTGTCATCAAGATTTTTCTACGTTTGCGACTATTACAAAAAAAAAAAAAAAAATTGTGAACATAATCTATACAGAGATGGATTCTCAAGAAAAGAATATTACTCAGAGAAGGCAACTGCTTAGACAAACTGTGAGATTCAACGATAGTGATTTGGGTGTGAATATTTCTTACCAAAGTTTACCTGGCAATATGAGTAGTGAACAGGACGAGATTAAAGAGCTAAAAGTTGATGTGGAGAAATATAAACTGGAGCTACAGATCGGAACTGGAGAGATAAACAATTTAAACGGAGAGAACAGCAACCTACGAAAAAAATTGTTAGAATCTCAGAATTTGGTAAAACTATTGAAATCAGTCGGAATAGGTATCAATGAAAACAAAAAAACATCAACATCAGCTTAAATTCTTCTCACCACAACTATGTCATCGTTTTAAGGCTACCAATTTAAAGATGGGCTTCCCGAGAGCATCTCCCAGGGAATTCACTGTGAACGCCTTAGGAAACTTTAGCTCCAACTCCAGCAGTTCGGGTTTGTCGCACACCGGAGACACTGAGAAAAAGATTGAATCGCCTAAAAGTCCTGGAATTCAACAACTTGATGAGCTACAAAACTTTCAACTCAGCGCAGATCCCACTGAAAATGGTTTTGCAAGTATCGCTTCAGATGAAGACGTTTTTATAAATATGACTAAAAGTCAGGGTAAAAACCAGGGCGCAGGTGGTTACGAAGTTCAGCAGCGCTCTTCAACTTTATACCAAAACATGAACAGCCGGGCTCAAGTCCGTAGACTCATGATGTTTGCAGATGAAAACGGTAGAGGTCTGGGTAAACGTCTACAAAAACTTCTTGGAGAGGAGTTTACGGTTATGTCGTCTACTAAGCCGTATGGAAGCACTAAACATATTTTACAGTCAAGTGATATAATTTGTAAGGATTACACCAAGTATGACTTTGTGCTAATACTGACGGGATCCAATGATAGTAATCCACTAGATTTTCAGTCATCACTGTACTATCACATAAGAAACCTGTTGCATACAAACGTTCTCCTTGGTGAAATCCCTATAAATGCTCACTTTAATAAAGTGAAACTTAATAAGCTCATGCAAGCGACAACTGCGGGCTTTACAAATCTAAGAATATTACATTTTCAAAACTATGGAGCGGATAAGAGCAACAATATTTACATGTGTGATAAGAACTACGTTAGCAGGTTCATATTGAGAGACATTCTACAAATTAAATACATAGACTACCACAAAAATAGGACATCTATAGCACAAAAAGAGTACAAAGATGTCTCTACACAAACAGATGGGAGACCAGAAGCAAATGTGATTTGTGCCAGCTCGCAAACTGAGTCTGTTCCTGTTCAAGTAGAGACATTTTTTCGAGACTTCCAGAGTGAATAGTACCGCCACTTGCTCATCCAGCCAAATTGACCAGTCAACCGCAAAAGAATTTGTTTCTCAATATGACTGTCCTGTTACCAAGATCAATATTTTTTACCAAAATATGTGTGGATTATTGAACAAAAGAGACGAGCTTAAAATTTATTTAGATAGCCAAAACTTTAGCGTTGATCTGATTTGCGTTTGTGAGCATTTCTTGAATGAACAGACTATATCTATGTGTGATTTGGAAAATTATAAATTACTTACTTATAATACTAGACTAAATAAAAAGAGGGGAGGAACTCTGATATTAGGTCTAAAAGAGAAAAATATTGTAGAGCTACTTTTTTGCAAAGAGTTGTATAAAATAAACAGTTTCGAGATATGTGGCGTTAAAGATACTGATTATAATTTAAATATTTGTTGTTTGTATAGAACGCCTGATGACAAAAACGTTAATGATTTTATCACAAGAATGGAAAGATTGATGGAACACTTTTTCAGCAGGAGACTTATAATTTTTGGTGATTCTAACGTAAATTTCTTGAAGCAGAGCAAAAACCAGACTGAGTTATCGACGCTTTTAAAATGTTTTATTTTTAGACACCTAATTTTTTCGAAGACCTTTGTCCGTAATGATTCAGAATCATGTATTGACAATATAATTACTAATATATCAGATATCAAAGATAAAGATAAAGATAAAGATAATTTATTCATTAAAACATGGTATACATACAAATCAGCATGCAAGATCTTATTATAATAATTTGTTCACATGTTTTTGCCTTTAGGGCATACAAATATTAAAATACAAATTAATGAAAAAAAAAAAAAACATGCAATTTATAAATCAAATAATATAATAATATGTCAATTAATTAAATCAGTCGTTATTAATGAAAAAAACAAAATGCAATTTATAAATCAAATAATATAAAAATATGTCAATTAATTAAATTAGTCGTTTAAAAGGCTTATTCCATAAATGCCTTTCCACAATTCCCTGCGAAGGGGTTTTTTTTTGACATATTGTCCAGAAATCCCCTATGCGTCTTCTTTGCATGGCGGAAGGTTATTGGAGGTAAAGTCTATCTATCAAGTGATTCTACTATTCATTCAGTTTTTTTTATCAGCTAGGAATTCATTGATATCATAATAACATTTTTCCGCCAGTAAATTTCTTAATTTCTTTTTAAACAAATTACTATTTAATACTTTAAAAGCTTTAGGTATTTTATTGTAAATAGTAGGAGCCATGCCGAAGACACTTTTCCGCACTAATGTCGTCTTAGATCGTAGAACACAAAGTCTGGTTTTATCGCGCCTATTACGTACAACAACATCAGACAGACGACGAAAAAGTTCTGGATTTGTTTTTACAAACGTTGCAATTTCTAAAATGTACAGCGCTGGAAGTGTTAATATTTTATGTTCCTTAAAATAGGGCTTACAACTATCAGTCTGATTTAGATGAAACATTGCTCTGATGCATCTTTTTTGGGATTTAAAAGCAGCATCTTTATCAGTAGAATTTCCCCAAAAAATAATTCCATAGCGTAACACGGACGCCACTAATCCATGGTATGCCGTTATTAATGCATTTTTATTTATCAACGATGACAATTTATATAGTGCATAGGCTGACGAGCTTATTCTTTTATTTAGAATCTCTATGTGAGCTTTCCAGTTAAGTCGTTTATCTATGGTCAAACCTAAAAATGTTGTTGATTCAACTTCATTTATAATTCTCTCATTGTATTGAATATTAATGTCACTTAAATTTGCACGCTGGCTGAAATGAATTAAATTTGTCTTGTCCAAATTTATTTTTAAATTATTGTTATCTAACCACGCAATCACCGATTTTAATGTATTATTTATGTCAGATTCATATAAGTCCTTATTCTTACAATTAATTGTTATTGTGCTATCATCTGCAAAGAGAGTCGTCGGATAATTAATAGTTTTAGGTAAATCATTTATATACAATATAAATAGGAGAGGGCCTAGAACACTGCCCTGCGGCACTCCATAAGTAGGAGTTCTTTCTCCGGATCTAAAAACTTCTTCCTGTTTCTTGCGAATGTTTATTTTTGCAATTTCCGTGTATTGTTTCCTGTTGGTCAAGTAAGACTGAATAAGATCCAAAACATTACCTCTTATACCATAAGCTTCAATTTTTTGTAGAAGTGTTTCATGGTTAACATAATCAAATGCTTGTGTCATATCGCAGAATATGGCACAGACAGGCGAAGTCTTATCTACATTTATCATAACATTATATAAAAACTCGTATATGGCCATATTTACTGTTCTGTTTTTTCTAAATCCTTTTTGTTCGCTACAAAGTATTTTAGTTTTCTCTAAATAGTTGTGCAGTTGAAAGTAAATATATTTTTCAAAAACTTTCGACATTATAGGGATAAGTGAAATGGGCCTATAGTTGTCTAAGCATTCTTTATCTTTTTTTTTATGTAAAGGTTTAATAACTGATACTTTAAGCGCTTCAGGGTAAGTACCTGTACTAATACACAAATTAATAATGTGACTTATATGACTACATATGTATTCTGCAACATGTTTGATGATTTTTGTCGAAATACCGTCATAGCCTACACTATTCGTATTTTTTAATGCATTTATTATCTTAAAAATGTCATACGCCAAGCAAGGAGCAAGAAACATGGAATTATTTATATTTGATATCAAGGAATTCACTTTATGTCCTGAATTTTCAATCGGTTTGATTTTATCAATGAAGTGATTATTAAATGCAATAGAAATCTTCATTGGATCATTAATAATGTCATCATTAATTTTAATTTGACCAATGGAATCTTTTGGTACATTGAATTTTGAGCTATTGATTATGTTCCAAGTAGATTTTGACTTGTTAGTTGAAGTTTTTATCGCGTAGTCATTTTGTGCACGTTGTGTAAGCTTTTTAATTTTTTTAAATAGTTTCGAGTACTTTACTAATTTTATTTTATTTGTAATATTACGTTTCATTCTATACTGCCACAACATTTGGCGTTTCTTTTTACTACATAGTTTGACTCCACGTGATATCCACTTAGGCTTTCTAATTGTATTAATAGTTTTGTATTCATATGGGAAACATAAGTCATAAAAAAGTTTAAAAATGTCAATAAAGTAGTTGTATGCGTCATTGGGATCGTCAAAGGTGTACAGTTCAGAAAATGAAAGATTCTTTATACACGATTTAAATTTAATTATATTATCAAAGTTATAATCACGACGTTTTTTACGCCAGTAGTTAATTATGCATTTCTTTTCCACGGGGCATTTCAGTAATTGTGCTGTGTGGTCGGAAAGTGCAAATTCCACTACTTCGGCTTTGCAGTTAGTTTTGAAGTTATGCGCAAAATTGTCAAGGCATGTTCGGCTCTGCATTCGCGTTGGCTGTCTAAGAGACAATTTGAGATTAAAATTTAGTAGTAGACATTCTAACTGTTGCGATGCATTGTTATTTTTCATCAAATCAATATTGTAGTCACCAGCAACTACAATATGTTTATATTGCTGTTTACACAGATTAGTCAAGATTTTCTCTAAAATGTCAAAACTTACATTTAAATTACTCGCTTTGGGTACCCTATAAATACATACAACAACTATTTTATTGCAGGTTAATTCTATGGCACAACATTCAAAAATTCCAGTTACGGATAAAGTTGCTATATGTGGCAGTTCTCGGCATTCATGTCCATACTTAATTAAAATACATGCTCCGCCTCTCTTACTATTCTGTCTACAGAAACATGCAGCTAACCGATAATTTGGTATCACGAGATTGTTTTCAAGCCCTGACATAATAAAATACTCAGAAATACAAATTACGTCAACATTAATTTTTCTTTCTGATAGTTCATCAATGCAAATGGTAAGAGCATCGGCTTTATTCAACAATCCCGCGATGTTTTGATGCATAATATACATAAATTTATTCACGAAAAAAATCTGTGCCTGTTGATTGCGTTTTTATATTATTACAATAATTTCTCTCAAAATCATTGCAGTTCATTAATTGCTCAGATAAAGGTTTGTCTGAACTATTTTGAGAGCTATTTTGAGAGCTTTTAATGTTCTGAATAACCGTTGACAAGTTTTTGAAAACAGTCCGTAAACCAACATTTTTCATTGTTCCTGAGCGTGTGAAAAACATGCTACTATCATATGATAAACTTAAATTAGAGTCCAAAATAACTGCGTATTTGTATGCCATATTGTCTAAATACAGTAATTTATTAAATGTGTCAATACTATGTGGCCCTCTCTAGCGGGAGCTAATAAAAGTTAAGATAGGAAAGAAGAAAACAGGCTTTTAGCGAAGTTACAATTATTATTTAATCTAAAATGACTCAGGGTCGGGGCCTAAATTCACTTTCAGTATCTGTCACGCCTTATCACCATATCACTCTCCTTGCTTGTTGAGCAGTTGTGCGGTGTGCGTTGGTCAATCCCTTGCGGACCGTAGCCGACTCGACGCAGCGGGAATTCTGTGTAATTGGTACTCGACGCAGCGGGAACTTGCAGCGATGGAGTAGGACCAGCCTTATGTAGGTATTGCAGTTTAGTGTGCCGGTGCGGTAGTCCCCTAGGGGGGATGACACAACACAACACTTTATATACAGTACAATTAGCACGCAATTTATAGCAAGATTTATTTGCATTTAGAGTGCAATATTTGAACAAAGCAAAGGTACGTGAATTCACACAAGTTCGCTAGTCGTTCTCCCGCTCCAGGTAGTCGACCGCACGAAGCGCTCACGTCTTCCCCTACCACTGCGCGTGACCATGTTGAGAAACAGGTTTTGCGCCTAGCTTTGTTTACGTGGTATAACTTTATTTCTTATTTTAGGACAGCCTTATAATAATGTGTGAATGTTTCTAAATTGTAATTATATTTAAGTTTTTAACGAAATCGTTACATATCCCCCTTTTTAGACAAGGATTTTCCTAAGATAAATCCACTGAACACTTACACTAATTTAATTTAAAATCTTTGATATGCCAGGTACCTAATTGTTGGCCTGCCATATCTTCTAGTTCGTAAATAAGATTAGATTTTTTACTAACAATACGACATTTAATGAACTTTGGAGCTAATTTCTTTGAAAATCTGGCATCTTTATCACTTTGATAAAACGTACGTTTCCATATAATATCTCCAACATTAAAATCGACGTTCTTTCGCCGAAGATTATAGCGAGAGCTATTCCTTGAATGAGCCTTTATAATTGCTGTTTGCACTGTGTCAAAGGTTTTTCGTAATACACCTAAATTTTCTGCATAAGCGTCGCGAGGCGTAAATATGAGTTGGGTTTCAATATCAGTGTCTATATAATGCGAGCCACAGTTAACCAGTTCGCGGCCAAAAACTAGAAATGATGGTGTAAAGTTCGTTACCTCGTTTATTGAACTATTTATTGCAAACTGTATTTTAGGGATGTTGACATCCCAAGACCTATGGTCGTTTGCAATGAAAGTAGATACAGCCGTCATAATTGTTTTGTTGTATCTTTCCACTGAGTTTACCTGAGGGGTATATAATGGTGTATAGTATACGTTTGGTATTTTATAGTGTATAAATAGATTTTTCATTATATTACTAGTTAGTTGTTTTCCATTGTCCATCAATATTGTACTGGGTATTCCGTGGACCAGAAAAACATTATCCTCTAAGATTTTTGCAATAATATCAGAAGTTGCACGTCGAATTGGGAAAAGTAAACAATATTTCGAAAAACAGCAACTAATGACCAACAAAAACGTGTTTTGTTTTCTACTAATAGGTAACGGACCAACGAGGTCTATGCTCAACATTTGGAATGGACGAAAACAGTCTTTAGGCCTGCCCATAGTTCCAAGCACAGCGTGATTCGAGTATTTATAAGAGCGACAGATATCACAACTTGATACAAAGTTTGTGACATCATGGATCATCCTTGGCCAGTAATATTTCAAGGATAGGCGCTTATATGTCTTAAAAATACCGAAGTGTCCAGAAGTCGGTTCGCAATGATTTTGTGCAATTATGTTTTGTCGCTGTTCAGACGAAATAACTTCCTTCCAAGCAAATTCCCTAGTTAGAGGATTCAAGGATAATATATGGCGATATAATTTACCGTCTATGACTTGGTAGTTGATGAAAGATGTGGGTGAGTTCAAACAGCCTTGAAAAATATTCAGATACCAAGTATCGCTAGTGTTAGGAATTTGTGTATCCTGATTAACAGAAGGGTCGTTAATGGCTGCTACCGGAACAGAACGAGACAAACTATCCGGGACTAAGTTTTCCGAGCCTTTCCTGTATCGGATTTCAAAATTGTAAGCAGAGAGACGTACCCCCCAGCGAGCTAATCTCCCTGTTGGGTTATTTAGATTTAGGAACCACTTTAAAGAAGAATGGTCCGTATAGACCGTAAAAGTGAATCCATTTTCTAAATAACAACGCCAGTGTTCGATAGCTGATAGTACTGCTAAGGCCTCCCTTTCAGTAGCGCTGTAATTACGTTCCTGTTTAGATAAGGACTTGCTCATATACGCGATCACTTTTTCTTCCCCATCTAGTGTCTGAGTTAGAACCGCACCGATTCCGTAGTCACTTGCATCTGTGTGCACCTCAAAAGGTTTGGAATAGTCAGGACACATTAGAATTGGTGCGGTTACTAAATAGTTTTTCAGTTTATTGAAAGCCTCGTCAGCTTCTTTTGACCACAAAAATAGGGGTGCATTCTTCCCCTGAGAGGTTAATTTGTTTAGAGGTGCTGCTAAACTACTAAAGTTTGGGATGAACCTTCGATACCAAGAAGTCGTACCTATAAAACGACGAACTTCTTTACGGTTAGATGGAGTTGGATAGTTTGTAATGGACTCCACTTTTTCGGGATCTGCATGAAGGCCGTTTGAATCCACTATGTATCCTAGATATTTTAATTTATTTCTAAAAAACTGACTTTTTGTAAAGTTTATAGTTAAGTTGGCATTTTTTAGTTTATCATAGACACGCTTTAGCAAGGTCATATGTTGATCAAAAGACTGCGAGACAACTATGACGTCATCAATGAATACGAAAACTTTATGTTCAAATTCTGGCCCGTAAAATAAAATGTCCACCAATCGCTGTTGTGTGGCAGGAGCATTCGTCAAGCCAAAAGCCATAGATTTGAACTGAAACGTGCCTCGTGAAGGTACGTAGAATGCTGTTTTGCACCTGTCTTCTTCGCGAATAAGAACTTGCCAAAAGCTTCTAGAAAGATCTAGACTAGTCAGATATTTAGCATCACGTAAATTGTCGAGGATTTCAGCAATATAGGGTAGACTATATGCATCTTTTATAGTGACCGCATTTAGCTTTCGACTGTCTAGACAAAACCGTAGTTCCCCATTTTTTTTTTGGAGTTAGAAGAACTGGAGAAGACCACGGGCTCTCGCATGGCTCAACGACGTCTTCTTTGATCATTTCGTCTAAATGTTCAACCAAAACCCGTTGTTTTTCGGGAGACATACGGTAGTAACGTTGACGTATGGGGGCAGCATCCCCAGTGTCGATAGGATGTGTAATCACCGAAGTGCGACCTAAACCACACTCCTCATAGGAAATACCGTGAAATTGGGCAATTACGCGATCAGCCGTTATCTTTTGATCTTCAGTTAAATTATCGTAGGACGATAATGAAGCGCAGTTTTGTTCAACTGTTGATATCTCATTGGTATCACGTTGACCAAAATCTTTGTAATAGGTAATGGCATCTAAATGCTTAGGAAACAATCTAAAAGCTCTCCAAAAGTCCATACCCAAAATAAGGGAATTGGTAATACTGGGTACCGCGTGTACTTTAAGAATATGTGTTTGATTTTGGAAGGTAATAGGGAGTCTAATTGTGCCAATAGAGTTTAATTTCTCTCCACCCGCGGCAACAAAATTAGTGGAATCTTCATTCTGTAGTTCCAAACTGGCATTTAAAAGACCCACATGTGACTTATTTCCTAAAATTGTTACGCAAGAGCCTGTATCAAGTAGCCCGTTTAGTGACTGGCCATTAATATCAACCATGACATATGGTCGCAGTCTGTTTGATTTAGAAGTAACATCGTTCCGGATTGAAGAAACAGAGGTGTATGTAAAAAATCTAGAAATAAAGTTAAGCCAATCATTCCACTCCGTAGCATTGCAGTGTGATATTACAGATGAATTACACCTTCTGTCCGTCCAACCCTGTCTACCTAGTTTTTTGTAAAAGAACGTTTGTGAGTGGGATTACAATCCGGGCATTCTGGATAGCGTACATCTTTTTTTCCGCATCTAAAGCATATCAGGAAACGTTCTTTATTGCAAGCACTGAGTGCGTGGCTGTTGGATCTGCACCTCGGACAAAACACTGGTTTTGACGGAGCAGCAGACAAAGCAGCAATGGCGCTATCGCAACCAGTTTCAGAGTCAGAATCAGGTTTAATCGCAGTCACGGTAGCATTACTAGATTTATGTGAATGATTGTAATTAGAATTCGTGAATATGTTCTTAGTTTGATATCTGTTGTTATTATCATACTGATAATTTCTATTATACTTATTTGGAATTGAATTTGGAGCAAAGGTACTTGGTTTGTATGCAAATTCTGATCCTAACGTACTACTTGTAGCCTTAGGAGGTTCGCGAAAATGCGAAAATTTAGCCTGAATATTTTCGTAATTACGGCACACTGATTTAAGTACACAAACGCTAGTTATTTCAGGCGAAGCTGCCAAGGTGTTCGCGTAGCATGGACGTATATTGTGCATTAGGATGTCTAGTTTCTCCTCTTCCGAAAATGGTTTGCTTAGTCTAGAAAACATACCATGCATTATTGAGAGGTAGATAGTGATGTTTTCGTTTTCTCCTTGAGTGCGTGCTCGAATTTCAGCGGCAAATCGATAGTCAAAATCGGGTGTACTGAAGTCTTCTTTTAATAGTTCGCATAACTCAGACCACGATGATACATTTTTTTTATTATAGCGATACCAATGTAAGGCATCGTCTACAAATATTTCATAAGCCAGTGAGAGTATCTTATCGTACGAGATACCTCTAGATAGTACAAATTCCTCTACTTTTAGAATAAAAGAACGTACACATGTTTTGCCTGAAAACTTTATTTTACTGATTTCCGAAGTAAGATTACGCTCGCAGGAAACTGAAACAGCCATAGGTTCACTCGAACCGTCGGGAGCACTAGACACTGGTTTTATTTGAGATTCCTGTGATGTTCTAATAGAGTTTAATTCTTTATATTGAGTCTTGAAGCTTGACGCGCAGATTTTATATGTTTCCAAAATATCAGCAGTGGTGTTAATCCTGTTTATCCTATGGTAAACATGATTTAACAATGTCTCTGTCCTATTGTATAGATTTTTGTCAAATTTAGTCTTTAGTAAAGTGACATTGCTCTGTGATTTTAAAAGGGACTCTTTCACTGCTTTTAAATCGTCACTCGGATCTAGATGGGATTCTAAAATATCCTCCGATGGTAGTTGGATGGACAGTTTCACGATTTGTTTACGCAATGACTGCACGGAATCACTCGTACCTCCGCGGAGTTCAACTTCATATTCAAGTTCGTTTCTTTGTAATGAAAGAAACTTAATAGGGTACGACATTTTGTGTAAAACCTTGTGTGGGTGTTGCAAAATTTCGAGTGATAAATAATTCAGTAGATTGAGAGCGTTAGATGTTAATAGAGAATTAACTGACACGAATCTGTGTTTCTATATTCTATTTCGGAAAACTGTTTTTATTTTATTTTTAATTTATGACCTTGTTGTTGAAGGTATCAGACAGTGTCAGCCAACTCAATTAAGTAAAATTTAACTTAAATATAAAAATTTTAGCCAACACCAAAGAAAACTGAAATTGACAAGTAGACGTAGCAAATAAGTTGAAAGTGAACTTAACCTTTAGTTAGGCGCCAATGTGGCCCTCTCTAGCGGGAGCTAATAAAAGTTAAGATAGGAAAGAAGAAAACAGGCTTTTAGCGAAGTTACAATTATTATTTAATCTAAAATGACTCAGGGTCGGGGCCTAAATTCACTTTCAGTATCTGTCACGCCTTATCACCATATCACTCTCCTTGCTTGTTGAGCAGTTGTGCGGTGTGCGTTGGTCAATCCCTTGCGGACCGTAGCCGACTCGACGCAGCGGGAATTCTGTGTAATTGGTACTCGACGCAGCGGGAACTTGCAGCGATGGAGTAGGACCGGCCTTATGTAGGTATTGCAGTTTAGTGTGCCGGTGCGGTAGTCCCCTAGGGGGGATGACACAACACAACACTTTATATACAGTACAATTAGCACGCAATTTATAGCAAGATTTATTTGCATTTAGAGTGCAATATTTGAACAAAGCAAAGGTACGTGAATTCACACAAGTTCGCTAGTCGTTCTCCCGCTCCAGGTAGTCGACCGCACGAAGCGCTCACGTCTTCCCCTACCACTGCGCGTGACCATGTTGAGAAACAGGTTTTGCGCCTAGCTTTGTTTACGTGGTATAACTTTATTTCTTATTTTAGGACAGCCTTATAATAATGTGTGAATGTTTCTAAATTGTAATTATATTTAAGTTTTTAACGAAATCGTTACAACTACTATTAAATAAATTGAGGTAATTAATTGAATTAGGTTGTTCGGTATATTTATAAGTCGGTAAGCAGATAACGAAGTTCGTGTGTTTTAATTTATGAAGGGCTTCTCTTATGTGATATATAAGTTTGATATGATCGCTATCCACTTTAAAGTCTTCTTCACCAATGAATATGACGCAATAGTCATTCATCGTAAGGTTCGAAACTTTGGTTTCTATTCCCTTCATTAACTCATGTATGCCCCCATGGGGTGTGAGGTAGTGACGTAGATTTATGTATCCATTCAAAGTATTTTCGGCTATTTGCAGCACACTATTTTGCTTATTAGCACTGATTAAAATAATATTATTGGTTGGATTCTGTGGGTTTTCTGTTCTTTCTGTGATGTGTACTTGAATTTTATTTTTGTAGCTTGTATTTATCTTTTCAATATTGATTAAGTCTATATTTTCAATTTTTGCATCTTTAGCATTTAGTAATTTTACTTCTATCGGTTTGTCAACACATTTATTTTCTAATTTTTGTAAAGTTTCTGTCTGTACTTTTTCACTAAGACTTTCTGTGTTATCTAATGCTTCTGTCTGGGTTTGCTTACTTATATTTCGTGGTGTGTTTCGCTTCTTTGGTGTTGGTATTTTCTGTTTTATAGGGCTTTGCGTGATTTTTTTGTACACATCATTTTTCTTCATTAAGTCATCGTTTATGCGCTTAAGTTTAGTATTTTCTAATGAAAGTGCCTCTATTTCCTTATGTGCACTATCTAATTGAACTTTTAGCTCTTTTAATTGCTCGTCTTCATCATCGGATATGTCCGGTAAGCTATTTGTAGTAGTATTTACACTTTCTGTCGTGATCTGACTTTCATTAGCTGTATTTGAATCTGAAGATGTTCGTTGACGCCGAAAAGTAATGTTCTCTAGAAAATTCATATTAAATATACAAATAGTTGTTCAAAAAATGCTATTCTGTAACTATATTTACTTGATGCTGCGTGCGCCACAGTGTAGGCCAAGAGTACTGCAGCCAACCGCGTTCGCTGCCACAGATTAGAGTAAGAGTACTGCAGGCGTTTGCGTTCGCGGGGCGACACAGATACCGACTCTTTCCAACTAGACCTCAGGCGACACAGTGCTCGACCGTTTGAGGAAATAACCGTCAAAATCAAAATTGATTTGATGATAACTTTTATCCGAAGTTAAAAATCAATTGGCACATATCACTAATGTTTCACTTGCACACTGTTCTTTGAATATTAGTATGTGGTTTACACCAAAAACAACTTTAAAGATATATGAGCTATTTAAACACTGCGAGCAAAGATAAAACGTCTGTTAGGGGCGAGGCGTGTTGTTGTGAATGATCAACATTGACAATTGTGTGGTAGATCACAACAGACTGGCGGACGGACATGCGGGACTATTTTGTAGTTTAGTTTTGGAACATTCCTTACATAATAAGGAATTAGAATAATTTGTGACTATAAAAAGTAGAGCATATACCAAGAAAGCAAAAAGTAATTTTCGAGACGCACTGATAAAGAGCAGTCTTAGAGAATGTAATGTTAATAATTTTTTGAAGAGCCTAAAATCCCTCTTTTGAAAAAACTTTATAAAAAGAGCCAAAAAAAAAATCTTTTCATTTTGCCAGCAAAATGAAAAGATTTCTGAATTCTGCGAACAAATGTAGATGCGATGAGACTATATTGACATACAGAAATAACTACACTAAGATTTTCAAAAAAGTCATTAGTGGATTGAAAAAAAAAGCAGTTCAAAAGGAGATAGACAAAGCTAATAATAAGATCAAACAAATATGGAATGTAGTAAATAGACATAGAGATAACGGTAAAATTAAGAAAATGGATTTTACTATGCTTAAAATTAATAATACTATCATTAACGACTCACAAGAGATAGCGGACATTTTTGCTGAGCAATATGACTATGGTCATAGTAAAAGTAACTCTCCCTTAGATAAAAGTGATGCTTTGACGTTCCTACAAACACACTCTACGTGAAGTGAGGCTGAAATGAATCTACGATTGACTAATGAAAATGAAATTCGTAAAATTGTTTGTAAAATGGAATCGAAAACATCATTTGGTTATGATGAAATACCAATAACTGTAATAAAAGACAACATAGACATCTTAGCAGAGCCACTGGCAAGCTTTTTCAATAATTGTATTAATTCTGGATTTTTTCCCGAACAGCTTAAAATTGCTCGAGTTCTGCCTATTTATAAAAAAAGGAAGTAAAACTGATCCTAAAAACTATCGCCCAATATCATTATTACCCGTTGTATCCAAAATATTTGAATATATTCTAAAAGACAGATTGGTATCACATCTTAACCTAAATAATATCCTAGATAGACGCCAGTTTGGTTACCAAAAATGCAAAAAACTGTAGATGCAATTGATTTTCTAGTAAACGATGTGGTGTATAATCTCAATAATAAATTAAAAGTAGCAGGAGTATTCCTTGACCTGAGCTCTGCATTTGACATGGTAGATCATAGTATTTTACTATCTAAATTGGAGCACTATGGCGTAAGGGATAATGCACTGCACATTTTTGTGTCGTATTTAAATAATAGAAAATACTTTGTTGAATTAAAAAATTCTGTTAACAGATGCGTGCTAACAACCAAATCCAGTTTAATTCATATTAAACGTGGGGTTCCGCAGGGTTCAATCTTAGGTCCGATATTGTTTATAATATTTGTAAATGATTTAATAAAATATATCGTCGACACTATTCCTGATCTTCAGGTTGTGGTCTACGCGGATGATACGACTGCAATCATGTCAGCTGATACTTTGCAAAACTTAGAAGCCAAGGTAACCTGTGCACTCAAAGCTTTTGAAAAATGGTTTGGCGCGAATAACTTAAAGTTAAATACAAAAAAGACCAATACCATACTCTTCAGATCCACTTCTCAAAATTACCGCACAATGAACATTGAGTTCAATGGAAAGATTGATATGGTGGACTGTGTCAAATTTTTGGGGGTATATATTGACCAACTTTTAAATTGGAAGAACGAACTTGAAGCGGTCGATAGTTATATTAGCTCAGCGTGCTACGCTTTGAGGAGTCTACGTGACGAAGTGACCATTAAACAGCTCAAATAGGTGTACCACGCACTTGTCGAATCCAAGTTAAGTTACAGTATTCGATGTTGGGGCAATAGTTACGATTACAACATTAAAAGAGCCTTTGTTTTACTTCGTATACCACCGTGGGAATCATGTAAAGAGTATTTTAGGGATCTTGACATTCTAACGGTTCCTAGCCTGTATGTTATGGTTCTTCTCACAGACGTTATCAAATTTAGAGACAAATACGAAACAGCTGAACAAAAAAGCAGGAGATTGGAGACTAGGAGAAAAGATTTAGTGTTGCCATTTGATTTCACTCCAAAACTTAACATTGCAAAGCATTGTTCCAGGCAGTTAAGCTATTTAATCGCTTACCAATAGAACTGAAGACAATTGATAGTATAAACATATTTCAACAAAAATTGAGGGGGCTCTTGCTGAAATGGTGTTTATATTCGATCGATGATTTCAATTCTAAATAATTTGAATTCTAAATATATGTATTTTTGATTTTATATTAATTTTATAAACATGACTTATTTGTAAAAAATTGTTGACATTTTAGAGATAAGTAGTTTTCTTGAAATTATTTTAGAACTGTTTTATTTTGAATTTGATGTTTTTGTAAAGTTGTTGACGATAATTTAGATTGTATGTATTGTTTTAATTTCATTTTTGTGTTAATCTTTTAGTTTCAGACACAATGTAATAATTGTTAATGAATAAATTATGAATTTATGAATGAACCTCTTAAAGAAATATCGACGAATTCAACGTTTTTCAAGTTTCCCAGCATGTGGCAACCTTATTACTCCTGGCAACAGGACGAAGAATTCATGAATTAACGTTGCTGCACATTAACCCCGAACGTTGCCAGATTACAAGGGATAAGATTATTCTTTGGCCAATTTTTGGATCAAAAAACCGACAATCAAAGACCGACAGTACCAAGTCCCGACAGTCGGGATGGTGCCTATCTAAACATGTCGACCCGTGCTATTGGATCGACCTGTGCTATTGGATCTCAGTGTTAATTAAAACAACAAAAAATCGGCGAGATGCGACACCAAATTTAACAAACTTATTCATTACAACGGGAGGAAAGGTCAAGGCAGCATCCATTGTGGCAGGATGGCTAAGACGAACAATGAAGGATGCCAATATTAAATGTACCCCTGGCAGTTTCAGATCTGTGGTAGCCACGGACAATTGGTCCCAAAGAAACCTTGATCTAGATGAAGTACTTCATAACGATAACTGGCGTAGCTCTTCAACTTTCTTAAAATACTACTTTAAAGAAGTCGCATCAGTAAAACATGGTTCTCATATTAATTCAGTGTCAGAAGTCTTCACCACATTAAAAAGTCTGATTGTTGATATAATATTTGATCAGTCTTGAATCTTCACTGCTTATAAGTGTAAATATATCATTGACTAGCTGTACCCGCGGCTTCGCACACGTGTTCTTTTCTTTAGATCCAGAGTACCATAATGTGCTATTCCAGGACCAATATACTAACATTTGAACAAAATTTCTTCAGCCGTCAGAAATACTTTATCAATTACTCGGCTTCTAACTCACCGGATTGAGATACCAATTACACCAGATTTAAATCAAACCCTAAACTATCTAACAATGAAAACCGCAGTGCAGTCGATCATGTAGTTTTTACGTGATGCGTGAACAAACAAACATACAGACAAACAGAAAGAAAGACACGATTAACAAAAAAAATATTGTTCAATACCTTTTTTAAGCACCCAAGAGCATTTTTTCATTTGAATTCACTTAGTAGTTTGGGTGCGATGCGCGGTCAAGATACGGACAAACAGACAGACAAAATTAAAAAGTAAAACAGTTTGGCTTCAGTATCGAATAGTTATATAGAACCAACCAAAAAATATTTTTTATTACTTATATATTAACATAACTTTGGACCGATATCCCGCAGAAACCATATACTTTTTTGGGATAAAACGTGTCCTCAATTTTAAGCCATCATATAATTTAAGACAGTGCCAAGTTGCATCAAAACCCGTCCATTACTTTCAGCGTGGTACGTGTTCTTTTAAATAAGTTTCAACCCTTAAATAATAACCCATACATTTTTCGATATGTAAAGTATCCTATGTCCTACCTCGTAGTACGAACTCAAATCATACCAAGTTTCTTTTGAATTCATTCAGTAGTTCCGGCGGCGTGATGAGCGGCAAAGATACAGACTGACAGACATACAGACAAAAATAAAAAAACATACAGTTTAGGCTTCATAATCGAATATAGAGAAACTTAAAAAAAAACCACTGTATCTTTAATGTACAGAATTTAGACCCATATCCCACAGGAACCCTTTATTTTTTCGGGACAAAATGTATCCATAATTTTCACCTACTCGTATCTTATAGACTATGTTTGTGCCAAGATGCATCAACATCCGTCAAATAGTTTCAGCGTGCTAAGTGTTATTTTAAATAATTTTCCACCCCTATCCTGCAGGAACACTTAATTTTTCCGGGATGAAAGTATCCAATGTCCTACCTCGAAGTGTGAACTCAAATCATACAAAATTTCATTTGAATTCATTGAGTATTTTCGGCGTGATGCACTTCCAAGGCACAGACAGACGGACAGACACAGAAAGACAAAAATTTAAAAAATACAGTTTTGGCTTTAGTATTGAATATAGAACGGAGCCCAAAAAAAAAACGAAATATCTTTAATTTACAGAATTTGGGACATTATCCCGCAGGAACTATTTATTTTTTCGGGATAAAAACTATCCTCAATTTTAACCCATCATATAAACTATGACTGTGCCAAGTTGCATCAACATCCGTCCAGTAGTTTCAGAGTGGTAAGTGTTTTTTTAAATAACTTTCAACCCCAATCCTGCGGGAACCCTTTCACTTTTCGGGATGAAAAGTAGCCTATGTCCTACCTCGTAGTATGAACTCAAATCGTACCAAGTTTCATTTAAATTAATTCAGTAGTTTCGGCGTGATGCCTAGCCAAGATACAGACAGACAGACAGACAAAAATGAAAAAAATACAGTTTTGGCTTCAGTATCGAATATAGAGCAAGGCCCAAAAAAAAAAATTCAAAATATCTTGAATGTACAGAATTGGACCCGTTACAGTTTTATTATAAGTATAGATTGTTGTTATAATTTATCAGTGTCAGGTCTTCACTGCATTATAATTGTAAATATATAGTTAATTGTTGATCATTATATTGCTTTTATTGGCACTTCCAGTATTTCGGATATTTCTGTTACCTAACGGATTATTATCACAGTACATGGGTGTCAGCACCGGCAGATATCAAACACATCTCATTGGCTCGAACACCTAAATATTCCCGTTTTTCCCCCGAAGTGTATAAAACGGTTATTTAGGTTTCAGCCGAAAGGCTTGACCCATATAAATAATTACTTGCCGGCTTCCGCCTCGCCTCAATTAATAAAAAGTACTGAATAATGATGGCGGCTGACTCGTCTCGCCGCGCAGCCCCCCACCAACACAACGAGAAATGACGTAAAGATGACAACTCACCTACTGTAATGTCGACACAAACTACTAGATGGTGCTGATGATGTTCAAGAGGGTAATCTCATTGGGTCAAGCCTTTCGGCTGAAACCTAAATAACCGTTTTATACCCTTCGGGGGGAAAACGGGGATATTTAAGTATTTAAAGATTAAAGACAAATTATACCCTATCTACGTACAAAATTTAATAGAAATGGTTTTAGCCGTTTTGATGTGAAAGTGAGTAAAATCAATCTACCAAACGATGCCCCGTTTTCTCTTACCATCTCCAAATATCTCGTAAAATGCTCGCTAGCTTGTCGTATGCGGTAGTGCTAGTCTTTGGTGTATTGCTTGACAGTGACTGCTACTAATCAATAACTGCCAGGCTTTGAATATTTACCATACCTACTTTATGAGATATTATATTCATATACATAATGATATAAATATACAGTCATAACATATTTCAACAAATCAATCAATAATCTACTTGGAGCTCTTCGATCCTCCCATATTTTATACCGATTAAATTCATTCTGGTATTCTCCCTTATTTTTCGGAATACGACTTACGTGACATTGGCGTAATTGTGGAATGGCAACTCCACAAATGCCATAAAACAAGAAGTGAAGTGAAGTACGCTGCAGCGTTGCCGATTTAGCTCTTTTAGAGCTAAATTTAGCTCTATTTTCAATTAATCAGCTCCATAAAAACGATGTTAGCTCTTTAGCTCTTTAATTTTAAAATTTCAGCTCCATTCCAATGCATGAAAAACAAACTTCTGTTCTTCAAAATGTTAGGTGTGTATCCGAATTTCATGCAGACCAACGAGTAAAATAATACATCGAGCCATATTTAGTCTGTGATTTGAACTACGGGCGGGGAATTACCGTATAGTTTTATTTCGTTCGTTTCATTTATGTACTTACTACGTTTCGTTCGATAATTCATTCTTTGATTTTGGTAATTGGTGTACGATCGTGGTGGAGTACTGTGTTGATTATTTGTGTAGTTGTAGTGCGAATTACAATAAATTAGTATATGAAAGTGCAACAAGCAAAATGTCATCGAGTAAGCCATACACACAAAAGTTCCGTAAAGAATGGCTCTCCGAGACTGCTTTTGAAGGTTGGTTGAAAGAAGTTAGTAATGACAAAACCAAAGCGTATTGCTGCTATTGTCGATGTGAATTAAATGCGAAAAAAAATGATTTATTGAACCACATTACACGCAAAAAACATATCAAAGCTGCAGAGCCATTTACATCACGACAACAGAAATTGGTCTTCCAACCCAAACCTAAATTTGACGATGCAAAAAGTTCAGCTGAGGCTTGTTTATCATTATTCATAGCTGCTCATACTTCTATATTGTCGGTAGATCATCTTGGAGTTCTTTGCAAAAAAGAATTCAAAAGCGAAATTAAAATCCACCGAACTAAGTGCACCGCAGTAATAAAGAATGTACTTGCACCACATTTTATTTCTGTCCTAAGAAATGATATGGGAGATGGACCATATAGCTTATTGCTTGACGAGAGCACCGATATAAGTGTAACCAAGTTACTAGGAATAGTAGTGCAATATTTTAGCAAAACATCATTCGAAATTGTCACTTCCTTTCTTACGTTAGCAGAGTTAAACAAAGGGGACTCTGAATCTATTACAGAAGCTGTAAAAAATACTTTGCTGTCATATGGACTTGAGATCAAAAAACTTTGTGGTATTGGAGTTGACAATGCAAATGTTATGACAGGAATACACAATGGAGTATACCAAAGACTGAAATTGGATGTACCTCATCTTATTATGATCAAGTGCTCTTGTCATTCTATACAACTCGCTGTTTCTCATGCTTCTGCCGAACACTTACCCAGACATTTAGAATATCTAGTTCATGAGACTTATAATTGGTTTTCAAAGTCCTCAAACAGGCAAAACGAGTACAAAAATCTTTATTTGACAATAAATGACGAAGAACCTTTAAAAATAACTCAAGCCTGTGCCACGAGATGGCTTTCAATAGAACCAGCAGTAAAAAAAATATTGGACCAGTGGACAGAATTAAAATTACATTTTAACCTCACGAGACGTAGTGAAAATTGTTACGCCGCAGAAACTCTATACAACCTATACCAAAATCCTACAAATGAAGCGTATTTTCTTTATATTCATTCTGTTTTGGAACATTTGCAAAGTCTCGTGAAAATATTCCAATCGAACAATATTGACCCTAGTAAATTATTAAATGGTTTCTTAATTACCATTGAATCTCTTGGTAAAAAGGTCCTTAACCCCAACAGACAAATTGATATATTCGAAGTTCAACATTTAGAAGATTTTTTGATTCCACATCCTTATTTAGGATACAGAATAGAGAGCAAACTCCAAGAGATCAGAAACACTAATCGATTTTCAGCAGAAGATGAAAAACAATTCCGAGAGAAGTGCGTAAATTTTACGATAGCGTTAATTAAACAGCTCAAACAAAGGTTGCCAGACAACTACCGTATTTTAAAAAAAGTGAACCAATTATCAGTTTCAAACACTTTAAAACAAGTCAAAGAGAATATTGCACCACTGGTGCAGGAAATGGGCCATGATGAAGAATTTATCAGTAAAGTAGAAATGCAATGGAACAGCATAACCCTGGTGCCATGGCAAAAGAAGGAGAACACAATTGCATTCTGGACTGAAGTTTTCGAGTACAAAAATGCGGCTGACATAAATCCCTTCAAAGAACTTTGTTCTTTTGCTCTTGCAATGATTTCATTGCCATGGTCAAACGGAGAAGTAGAAAGAGTATTTAGCCAACTAAATATTGTCAAAAACAAATCTAGAAATCGACTTAAAAATTACACCACCAATGCGATTTTAACTGTCAGATCTGGATTACGACGGACAAAAAAATGCTGCCACGACTATGAAGTGCCAAAAGAAGTCATAAATAAAATTGGTACCATGGCAACATATGATGTGGAAAACTCAGGACCAAGCACAAGTGGATTACAATTAGTAAACCACAATTTCGATAGTTCTGACGACGAATAAAATAAACTCTCATTAATGTAACAAAAAATAATAACAAGTTATGTTTTTCTATATTAATAATTAAAATGTAGATTTTTAAACTTTCTTTTATTTTAGCTCTTTTTTTTTCCAAAAATTTAGCTCTATTTTAGCTCTTTTTCGAAGGTACTCTAGCTCTCTTTAAAAAACTGAGTTGGCAACACTGGTACGCTGCCTTAGTGTAAATATTCTAAGCTGCTGGGACTGACGGCCGTACTCTTCGATGTAAAAAAGGCATACCTAAGCCATTCATGAGTATTTAATTTAACGCTGAATATTTTTAAAATTGAATGCCGAGGACCTAAACCGGGTTCTTTAGATTCTAACGCACACAGTATACCGCTCGGCTACCATAGCTTGTAAAGTAGGTAAACCACACAAATTGTACCTATAGGTAATATTTTTAAAATTGAACGCCGAGGACCTAAACCGGGTTCGTTAGATTCTAACGCACACAGTATACCGCTCGGCTACCATCGCTTGTCTTTACAAGCGATGGTAGCCGAGCGGTATACTGTCATGCTCATGTTGTCTAGGTAGACCACACACCTAGACAACATGAGCGAAGTCGCGGTCATCAGCTACTAAATAAAATGAATTACCGTGTTATTGAATAAACCTGGATAAGTAGGTGGGTAATAATTGTTTTGGGCGGACCCAATGCTCAGTTCATTTGATAATCTATAGATTTGATAATGATATCGAGTGTTCTTTGACAATGACATTTTATTTTATTTTGGTGCACTACAAAATGGCTAATGGCGTCACGTTGACTATGTTGCCAGACTTATAATAAAGCAACAGGAACAAAAAAGTCTGTACAAAGAAGATAATTAAAAAAGAAATTGTCTAGGGTATATAAGAGGTATATAAAATAAGCTACTGAACAAGAACATTTTAAAAATTCGTGTCTGTCTGTTTGTCTGTCTGTATGTTTGTTCGCGCATCACGAAAAAGCTACTGGACCGATTGCGATGCGGTTTTCACTGTGGGATAGCTTGGGGTTAGACTTAAAAACGGAGGTACTTGGTATCCTAAAAACTCTAGATTTCTATTAAACCAAAGCCGCAGGTACAGCTAGTTAATTATAATTGTAAACACAAAGAGTGATCAGAGCTGTATGTCTTGGGAATGGCTGCAACAATTCCAATACCAACTCTAGAATTATATTAAACCAAAGCCGCAGGTACTGCTTGTTAACTATAATTGTAAACACAAAGAGTGATCAGAGCTGTATGTCTTGGGAATGGCTGCAACAATTCCAATACCAACTCTAGATTTCTTAATAGAAATACCCCAGTGTTACTTTATATTTCAATCCGATGTGTAGAAGCCGAGCAATCGATAAAAATATTTTTAACGGCTGAAGGAATTATAATAAAATGACTGTTTCAAAATCAGATCTACCTAAGATGTCTTATCAGTTTTGTACAAGTAGGTCATGTGTTTTAATCTAACCTACGGTCGCCTGGAAAAGATTCGCTGCTTAGCGAAAGGCCGCCGATTGTAATATTCTTAATACTTAAAATAAAAATGATCTATCACAGTTAACATTGGTGCTGCTTTTCAATATAAGGATAAATTGAGATAACTTTTTACTTTATTATCTAAAGTTATTTTATACTAATTTGGTCTTTTCTGAGGTCATGATTCATAACGGTGGGCCGCGCCCGTCCCGCGGCGTGGAGGCAGGTAGACGGTTTTGAACTCCAAGTTGTCCAGTGCAGGGATCTGTCTGTGTTTCGAATTCACCATGACGTTCGTGCCCGCCAGCTCGATTAGTTCTTCCACGTGGTATTCGTGCGCATGCTTCCTGAGCGTGGCGCACAGCTCCTGGATGTACCACGAGCCCGTCTTCGGGTCGCGGTACGACTGGCAGCCTGCCAACAATTCAATGGTTTCATTTAGTACTTAATCGTACAACAGAGAAAAAAATAACTATATAGCTGGATGTAAAGTAGGTACCACAATATACCAAAATTATTCAAACTTCGTTCAGACGTCAAATTGTTTTTTTACTAGATTTCTTGGTTTCTACTCATTGTACTCATTGTACACCAAGTACCCCAGTTTTTAAGTCAAAACCAACAGTTAAAACCGCATCGCAATCGATCTAGTAGATTTACGTGAATCGTGAGCAGACAAACAGACGCATACACCTTTTTTATATTCTCGTTCAGTAGCATAAGTACCCTAGGCCATGTTTTGTTATCTTTTCTTCTGTGTACAGACTTTTTATTAAATAATGCGTTATTATAAGTACTGTAGGTACGGACCAGGCTGCGTGGCAAACGCCAGGAGCATGTTGCTAAAGAGCGGTTTTCCGTCTTCGCCGATGGCGCGCGACCATGCGAGGTCAGGCTCCACGGGGCACTGGCTGTCCTCGCTCGTCTGGTTCGGCCCCCTGCACACAGAATAATACGTGAAACTTTGTGCAGGTCTCCTGTATAACATAACTGTTAGTACTGAGAGCGGTGCTGACCTGCAGATCTGGAAGATTAACACCTTGGGTACGTTTCGTAGGTGCGGCAAGCGGCGGTTGCTGCAGGCGTCGTAAAGGTCCAGTAGCGAGACGAGCTTGCCGTCGCTGCAGCGGAAGTAGGTGTCGTGCGAGCCGCAGCGCTTGACCCCGTGCGAGGACACCACGATGAACACGCACTCCATCTCCGAGTGCAGTACGTCCTGCAGCTCGTTCAATTTCACCACCGTCTCCTGCAAGACTGCGAGTTAGCTCGTGGGACTCCTGTCACTTGGCGCGGGTTGATCAGTTGTTGCTGTTAGCGAATTCCTCGTGTGAATCTCGGGGTTTGTAGTGGGACCGATTATGTTCAGGATACAGATATGATATTACAATAGAAACTAACGTGAGCATGATTTATAAAAGTACTAGTGGTTACCCTCTGATTTATCTGCCAAGTATCGCGATAAGAAAATAAGATTATATTAATTTATTTGCATAAACACGTGCACAACAAAACACCTTTTTTTTAAATTTAATGGATATTATTTGTATTGAGTTTCCGATATTTCGGCACTGTTACAAGCGCCATGATCACAAATAACTAAAGTAACTGCGGGTGGAATAGTTTATAAGGGCAGACAAATGTTCTACCCTCATTCTCACTCTTTTATTACGCGGGACACCAGTACCACTGTTCACACTTTCGTTAGTAACTCACCACACAACACTAACAATATCACCTCGCGTATTAAGGACGACATTTCTTTTGTTTTAATATAGACATACCAATGGATTCCAGACACTCGACAGCTTAAACCCATCCTCGTGATTGAAGTTTTTGAATTTGGTAATTTCAATCGCTTCTCTAAACAATCTTGGTATGTAGTGGCGTTCTGTGGATAGTATCTGAGGGTTATGTAACTCGATCCAGTGGTTCGACCTTGACTCCAAAAGATGTTAAGCGATGGCTGACTTCGGCGTGTCATTGTTCTTGACTGCCCTAATGTGCTCTTTATGCGGCATGAAACAGTCCGTTTAGTCTGGCCAATGTAGGAGCTCCCACAACTACAGTCAACTTTGTGAACGCCTGGACTCTCCAAGGGAAAACTGGCTAATGTAGAAGTTCCCACAACTGCAGTCAACTTTGTGAACGCCTGGAATCTCCAAGGGAAAACTGGCCAATGTAGGAGCTCCCACAACTACAGTCAACTTTGTGAACGCCTGGACTCTTCAAGGGAAAACTGGCCATTGTAGGAGTTCCCACAACTGCAGTCAACTTTGTGAACGCCCTGGACTCTCCAAGGGAAAACTGGCCAATGTAGGAGCTCCCACAACTACAGTCAACTTTGTGAACGCCTGGACTCTCCAAGGGAAAACTGGCCAATGTAGGAGTTCCAACAACTGCAGTCAACTTTGTGAACGCCTGGACACTCCAAGGGAAAACTGGCCAATGTAGGAGCTCCCATAACTGCAGTAAACTTTGTGAACTCCTGGACTCCAGACAAAAATGAAAAAACATACAGTTTAGGCTTCATAATCGAATATAGAGTAACTTCCAAAAAAAAAACAATATAACTATCTTTAATGTACACAATTTGGGCCCATATCTATAAGATATGGGCCTACTATGTTTGTGCCAAGTTGCATCAACATCCGTCCAATAGTTTCAGCGTGCTAAGTGTTATTTTAAATAATTTTCCACCCCTATCCTGCAGGATAGGGATATACACTTAATTTTTTCGGGATGAAAAGTATCCAATGTCCTACCTCGAAGTGTGAACTCAAATCATACCAAATTTAATTTGAATTTATTAAGTATTTTCGGCGTGGTGCGCTTCCAAGGTACAGACAGACAGAATGACAAAAATAAAAAAAATACAGTGTTGGCTTTAGTATTGAACATAGAACGTCCTCCAAAACAAATTACATAATATCTTCAATTTACAGAATTTTGGACATTATCCCGAAGGAACACTTTATTTTTCCGAATAAAAAGTATCCTCAATTTTTACCCATTATATAAACTATGACTGTGACAAGTTTCAACAAAATCCGTCAAGTAGTTTCAGCGTGATACGTGTTCTTTTAAATAACTTTCAACGCCTATCCTGCAGGAACCCTTTAACTTTTCGGGATGAAATAGTATGAACTCAAATCATACCAAATTTCATTTGAATTCATTGAGTATTTTCGGCGTGATGCACTTCCAAGGTGCAGACAGACAGACAAACAGAAAGACAAAAATAATAAAAAAACATTTTTGGCTTTAGTATTGAATACAGAACTGCCCCCAAAAAAATATTACAAAATTTGTTTAATTTACAGAATTTGGGACATTATCCCGGAAACACTTCTTTTTTTTTCGGGATAAAAAGTATCCTCAATTTTAACTCGTCATATAAACTATGACTACGCCAAGTTACATCAAAATCCGTCCAGTAGTTGTAGTGTGGTAAGTGTTTCTTGAAATAACTTTCATCCCCAATCCTTTCATTTTTCGGGATGAAAAGTAGCCTATGTCCTACCTCGTAGTATGAACTCAAATCATACCAAGTTTCATTTAAATTCATTCAGTAGTTTCGGCGTGATGCTTAGCCAAGATACAGACAGACAGACAGACAGACAAAAATGTAAAAAAAAATTTGGCTTCAGTATCGAATCTAGAGTAAGGTCCAAAAAAATATTACAAAATATCTTCAATGTAGAGAATTGGACCCGTTACAGTTTTATACAGTTACACTATAAGTATATAGATATATAGATATTAGCGACCTTATCTGTCACGCCTTTTGCGTGGGGTAAATACGCTGGCTGTCATTCGACCTTGTACTTAAGAAGTTTAGCTTTGTGTCTATTCAATTTCAATTTATTTATTGCAAAAACATATGTAAATAATAAACACAGGCATTAAGGTGTAATTGTCAACATATTACCCCTCACAGGGTATAGCAAAAAATAGCAAGCACTCGGTCTGCTTGCTATTTTTTCTATCATATCAATTATATTATCATTATATATTATATAAATTAATTATATGTTTATATGTTTATATATTTATCATTTAAATACTCGTCAAGGGTATAATAGCATTTATTAATTAAAAAGTTGTTTATGTTACTATGGAATGTTGTTTGTTTTTCTTCTTTATTTATTATATCGGGTAGTTTATTATAAGTTTTTACTGCCATTTTATTCGTTCCAGAACTGCCAATTTTTAATTTGGAAGGAGGTACAACTAGATCATATCCATACCTAGTTGCGAATCTTCTAGGCTGGTCTACATTATTAGAAAAGAATACTGGGTATTTCCGTACGAAATTGCTCCATTATGTAAATTGATATTAATGTCAAAAGCTTATAATATTTAAAATGTGCTTTACAACTGTCGGCTACTTTTATATTTACAAGAATACGTACACATTTTTTTTTGTAAAATAAAGAGGTCCGGTGCGTCAACACTGTTGCCCCACAGGATGATGCCGTACCTTAGCCACGAGTATGCATACGCATAATACGCAGACAAGGCAGTGTTGAGGTCAGTCGCCCTTTTCAGTTCCCTTAGTGCATATGTGAAGCTCGACAGTTTAGCTTTAATCTTTTGGACGTGACATTTCCAGTTAATATTTGAATCTTTTGTTAAGCCTAGCAAAGTACACGCGTCAACACATTCCAATTTAGTATTATTATAAGTTAATGTCAAGGGGTTTTTTTGATAAAGTCTTGTCACGAGGCGATCCTTGGGTTTGGGTTTATTCCACTAGCCCAGGGATCAAACCTCAGTGGATACAAAAGTACAGGAACAATTAGGAGCACAGGAACAGGAGGAGATGTTCATAAACAGAGGCTTCACCTTCGTGGACTCGTTGTAGTAGAAGATGACCATGTACAGAGATAGCTGGCCTATCAGCAACGCTTGCAGGACTCTGCTAGTCGAGCTGGTCCTTTCTTACTGAACACGAACACGCCCCAAGCTAGAAGTCAGCATTTTGGTGGGCATTCTATTGGCCGTTATTTTAGGTACGTGGTATTTAAGCAGTAATTTAAACTGGCATATATAGGTAGATAAAATAATAATTTATTTACCACTTTTTATCAGATATTTTGTAAAAACATAATATGGATACGAGCCAAAGCATGACAATGTAAGAATGACAGGTTATTTGAATTTAGAATTAATAATGACAAACTATCAAATGGAATGAAATGAATTATGAAAGAATTAAGAATTTATGAAAGAGGTTTCACACATCGTCACAATACCCCGCCTCCCAGGCGTTTTTTTTTTAATGAAATAATACAAAAAAAAACTGTTGTTGTTTGGTATGTATTTTTTTAATGTTATTGGTATCCCAAAACATTAGGTTTATTAAAAAAAGAAGAAAAAATAATCTCAAATAATATAAAGGTTACTCGTGGAACCAATACATACGTATAGGCTTATTTATACAGTCACTACCCGCTGATTAGGGTGATTATGGTATGTGTATGTGTGGTGAGTGTGTGGTGTGTGATGTGTTAATGTATGTATGTGTATATTTATATACAATTAGTTTGCCAAAATGGCTAAACGTACCTTAGGGTACGACATGCATGTAGCACGTGTATGTACATAGTAAACGTTGTGTTAGAACGTTAAAATAATATAAGTAAGGTAGGTAGGTAATAGTATATTAAATATAAGATAATATGGTTTTTGACCTAGGCTTGGTTTATAGAGTAATCACAAATGCCGCTCTTTTCAGTGTTGGAAGTTTTGTGTGTAGGTGTAGTAAATAATAATACATGAAACTGGTTCCGCTTTATTTTTATTTTTTGTTGAAGCACGAAAAGTCTGTGATAATAATGCTCCTATTGTTCCTGTACTTTTGTGTCCACTAAGGTTTGGTCCCTGGGCTAGTGGAACACTGGCGCCCTCAACGTGTCCTTACCCAGCCCTGCTCTACCTGACTGACCAGTCATCATGCCTACAAGTTCCTGATTTCTCCGTGTTTTTTTAATCCATGTGTTTTATTTTTTGAATCAGTGTTCAATTTTTAAGTCGTCCCACAAAATTCTAAAAGGCACTAGGCCATCTTGATTTAATTTTGGAAATATTTGGCAAACCCAAAAACAGTTTTTTATACTAAAATGTATTTTATAATTGCATCCCAGTCATTCATGTAAGTAAGACATTTTCATTAGTACGTACTTTGTATGAATTTCACTATCAGCCAACCTAGTTCCGAATTACGCTAAACTTTGACGCGTTAATGCGTGACGCATTAACGCGTCATACTTACATTATGTATTATATGTATTATATGTTACATTGCTTTCATATTCCTGTACCTTGCCATATATTTAAATACCTACTTATGACCATTGTAGGTTCCCTACTTACAAATAACCTTGTATTTAAATTGTAAATAATGTAATTTTAATATAGTTTCCCTTTACTGAGTAATGTCTAAATTTTAAACTTATGTTTCTTTTATTCACTTCATTAACTTGTCGGATTTATTATGAATATTGACTTCAAGTCCCTACGTATTGCCTTTCAGTGCTATTTTACATACTACATACTTTTATTCTTTGGTACTAACAGTAGTTAATACCCTACTTGTTGGCTATGTACTTATTTATTTACAATCATATTGTTCAGTATAAAGCGGAACCAGTTTCATGTATTATTATTTACTACACCTACACACAAAACTTCCAACACTGAAAAGAGCGGCATTTGTGATTACTCTATAAACCAAGCCTAGGTCACAAAACCATATTATCTTATATTTAATATACTATTACCTACCTACCTTACTTATATTATTTTAACGTTCTAACACAACGTTTACTATGTACATACACGTGCTACATGCATGTCGTACCCTAAGGTACGTTTAGCCACTTTGGCAAACTAATTGTATATAAATATACACATACATACATTAACACATCACACACCACACACTCACCACACATACACATACACACATACACTCACATAATCACCCTAATCAGCGGGTAGTGACTGTATAAATAAGCCTATACGTATGTATTGGTTCCACGAGTAACCTTTATATTATTTGAGCTTTTTTTTTCTTCTTTTTTTAATAAACCTAATGTTTTGGGATACCAACAACATTAAAAAAAAAACACCTGGGAGGCGGGGTATTGTGACGATGTGTGAAACCTCTTTCATAAATTCTTAATTCTTTCATAATTCATTTCATTCCATTTGATAGTTTGTCATTATTAATTCTAAATTCAAATAACCTGTCATTCTTACATTGTCATGCTTTGGCTCATATCCATATTATGTTTTTACAAAATATCTGACAAAAAGTGGTAAATAAATTACTTATTATTTTATCTACCTATATATGCCAGTTTAAATTACTGCTTAAATACCACGTACCTAAAATAACGGCCAATAGAATGCCCACCAAAATGCTGACTTCTAGCTTGGGGCGTGTTCTTGTTCAGTAAGAAAGGACCAGCTCGACTAGCAGAGTCCTGCAAGCGTTGCTGATAGGCCAGCTATCTCTGTACATGGTCATCTTCTACTACAACGAGTCCACGAAGGTGAAGCCTCTGTTTATGAACATCTCCTCCTGTTCCTGTGCTCCTAATTGTTCCTGTACTTTTGTATCCACTGAGGTTTGATCCCTGGGCTAGTGGAATAAACCCAAACCCAAGGATCGCCTCGTGACAAGACTTTATCAAAAAAACCCCTTGACATTAACTTATAATAATACTAAATTGGAATGTGTTGACGCGTGTACTTTGCTAGGCTTAACAAAAGATTCAAATATTAACCAATCAGCGAAGCACAAGAAAGATTATAAGATCGGTTATCATGCGTAAGAACAACACTACAGCCTATATTTCTTGAGTAATTAATCAAACATTACAGAAAAATAAATCGTAGTTTTGACTGACGCCTTATTGGTTTAAAACGAGATGTGGGCGTACCGCCGCATGCTCCGCATAAACTGGACGGATAAAGTCACCAACGTTGATGTCCTAAAACGAATGATGACAAACAAGCCCAAACTTGTAACAAAAATAGAGCAGAGAAAAGTTGCGTATCTGAGGCACGTCTTGAGACATGACCGTTACCAACTGCTGCAAACAATAATGATGGGAAAAGTGGCCGGCAAGAGACGTGTAGTAAGGTTGAACATGTTCAAGTTGTCCTTGGACAAAGATAAATTTAAGCGGATGACTGCTGATATTAAGTAGTGGAGAGGCACTTGAAGAAGAAGAAGAAGAAGAAGATAATGGTTAAGGGTTGCTAGGTTTTGAAAAAAAACTTTGCCGTTTTTAGGGTTTAGTTGCTATGTGTTAATTATGTATTGACTTTTGTTGATACATTAATGGTTTGATGTTGCTAGGATACGAAATGCCAATTTTTCGTTTGTTGTTGGTTTTTGTTGATTATCCACACCAATATATATATGTAAGTAAAATCGTTTGTTTGTTTGGAGAGTTTTAACGCTATAACGGCTGGACTGATTTTAATGAAATTTGGAATGGAGATAGCTTATACCTTGGAATAAAACTGTCGGGGCTGGTTGTTATTTGGAATAATGTTCAGTCTATGTCTTCAAAATAATTGATCTAGCCCAATTAAATAAAAACACTTGAGTTAAATCGCATAGTAGTTTTAATCACGTTTGTATACAAAGACTTGGCGGAGACGACTGCCGACGGAGGGGGGCGCTCGGACAGCCGCTCTACAGTTTTGCTTAATGTGCTAAATATAATATGTCACTACACATTCCACCTCTTTAATTAAAAAAAAAAAATTAAGGGTAAATTCCATAAACTTCCAAAATTACATTTTCATAACAATATTTTTTATTTTTTTTTGATTGAAGCTTAAAACATTCAACTTAACTTAAAACAATACGTATGCATCTGAAATATGGGTGGCATCATGTTGTATATCATGTATTATACGGGATTTGCTGACGGTGTCGTTGCGTACGGCGGAGCGGTCGCGGTGGGTGGCGGCGGCGCGCCGGCTCCGGCTATCTGCCCTCGCAACCACGCTGCTATCTGCCCTTTCAGCTTTCTCCAAATCAGTAGTAAAATAATAGTCGCGAACAAACTCAAAATCACTAGTAACATAATGTTTTGATTTGATAAATGCGATTCCATATTTACTGTTCCGTTTTGTGCGATAACGACCTCGCCTTTCTTCTCTTCTTTACTCTGCTCCTTTCCCATATTATCACGACGAAAAACAAACGTTCGTATGGAAAGCGACTGCACAAAATAATGAGTGGAAACGCGGTAACATGAATATGACCCATATTTCTGCACATACAACCATTTACTTAACATTAAATACGAGTAGTTACATGCTAGAATTACTAATTGCAAAAATGCTAACTAAAGGAGTTTATAAGTATGCGGCTTTGTAAAGATGCCGATTATACTTATAAATACTATGAAGTGTTCGTGCATCTTTTTACAACTAAACTAAATTACGATACATTTGCGATACATTTATACGTTATTCAATATACTACTCGAATTATACGTCATTTTGAAAACGGATCGGCGTTCGTACGGCTCGTCCAGATCTAGTTTTCCTGCTGGCTGCACCGGAGGCATCTGTGTTGGTACCGCCGGTAGTGTGGCTCTGTGGTACAGGGCTCGACGTGTCTCTCTCTGCATTAGTTGATGCACTAGATCGTTCCTCCGTGCCTGGGATCTTTAGCGGCACGGGGCTCTGTGAGCCTCTCTGCGAAACGATCTGTTCGCCGTCGTCAGCTAGCAATAGATACGCTGGTTTTAATCTATCTATTGATATACGCGTGGTTTTGCCGTTGATGTTCAGTACGAAAACCTTTTCCCCTCTATTTATTACGGGATATGGGCCGTCATAAGTGGGTTGAAGAGGTTTCCTTACCGCATCATGCCTAACGAATACATAATTTGCCGTTCTTAAATCGGGATGCACGAAAACTGCACGAGAATTGCTATGACTTGACCTTGGAACCGGTTTGTATTTTCTAATCGAATCTCTAATGCGGTCGACTAAAGTCGCGGGATCGCTTACTTGTTTGGTGACGTCAAAAAATTCGCAGGGAATTCTTATTGATTGACCATATACCATTTCTGCTGCGCTTACCCCGCTGTCACGTCTGATAGCTGATCGCAAACCTAGTAAAACCGTCGGTAACTCATCTACCCACGACGTACAGTCTAGGCGTGCAGTAAGGGCAACTTTGAGAGAGCGATGCCACCGTTCTATCATTCCATTACTTTGTGGGTGGTATGCGGTGGTGCGAAACTTCTCTACCCCCATGTACTGCATCAGACGAGTAAAAAGCGTACTTTCAAATTGACGACCTTGGTCGCTAGTGATGCGATGACATATACCAAACCGTGCTATCCAGCCGTCATATACTACCTTTGCGACTGTGTTAGCAGTTATATCCTTGACCGGGAAAATCTCGGGCCATCTAGTACATCGGTCTATTATAGTGACTAAGTACTTGTAACCTTCCTTTGTTTCGGGTAATGGGCCTACTATGTCTAAATTGAGGTGTTCAAACCTGGCAGACGGTAGAAACTGTTGTAGGTCGGAAACCGTGTGCCGTTGCACCTTCGAACGTTGACATTGTACACAAGCTTTAGCCCATAAACCTATATTTCGATTCATTCCTGGCCAAAAGAATTTTTGAGTGATCATACTGCGTGTCGTCCGTATACCTGGGTGACTTAGATTATGTATAGCATTAAAGACAATCTTGCGAAATGACTCGGGTACATAAGGTCTGACGTTGCAAGTAGATACCTCGCAATATACCTGTGAATTGCATCCGGGCAAGCTGACACGTTTCAACTGAATGTTACCTGATATGTTATTCGAAGTAACATACTCGTCGTGGGACTGTGCTTCTGCCAATGCTGCATAATCGATGGCTGACGGGCAATATACTGTCTCTACCCTAGATAAGGCATCTGCACATTGGTTATCTGAACCGACTATAAACCTTATGTCCGTGGTAAACTCACTTATAAACATCAGCTGCCGTGTTCGCCGTGGCGTCTCTTTGTCTGTACCTATCTTTTTGAATGCATGTACTAGTGCTTGATGGTCGGTATACACAGTAAGGGTACGACCTTCATGCATGTTCCTAAAAAATTGAATGGCCATGTAAATAGCCAACAACTCACGATCGTAAGCAGAGTACTTACGTTGAACTGCTGATAGCGCTTTGGAAAAGTATCCCAACGGCTTCCAAGTACCTTGATGCAGCTGCTGCAGTACTGCTCCCACACAGGTGTCAGATGCGTCGGTCATGAGCGCTAATGGGACCCCTGGTAAAGGATGGAACAACATACAAGCATTTTTCAAGCTCTCTTTACATTGTTGGAAAGCATTCTCCGCTAATTCAGTCCATTCAATTTTAGTACTATCATTTTTTTTAACTCCATGCAAATACGCATTTAATACCGACTGATAAGACGCGGCCTGTGGAAGATGAGCGCGGTAAAAATTTAACATTCCCAAAAAACGACGTAGTTGAGCTACTGTCTGTGGTTCCGGGTAATCTTCTATCGCCTGCACCTTATCTTCCAAAGGGCGTATCCCCTCAGTTGATACTTCGTAACCCAAAAAATCTAGTTTATTTTGGCCAAAACAACATTTAGATAGATTGATAGAGATTCCATACTGGGTAAATCGTTCTAAAACTTGAGCTAAGTGTCGTTCGTGGCTGATGACGTCAGAACTGGCTACTAACACATCGTCGATATAACAGTATATAAAATCTAACCCTTGCAGCACCGTGTCGTTCATAAAGCGTTGGAATGTTTGAGCCGCGTTCCTTAGACCAAAAGTCATGCGTGGGAACTCAAACAAACCAAACGGCGTTATGATAGCGGTTTTTTCTACATCATCAGGCCAGATCTCAATAAAATGATATGCACGATTTATGTCTAGACGCGAGTATATAGTCTTATTAGCAAGTACATAGGTAAAATCTTGCAGTCGCGGTATAGGGTAACGATCCGGTTTTGTGATCGCGTTGAGTCGCCGATAATCGCCGCAGGGTCTCAACTCACCATTCTTCTTGGGAACTACATGCAATGGACTGGCCCATGGACTTTTGGAGGGCCTGCAGATTCCCATCTCTTGCATGACGCGGAACTCTTCCTTCACCTTGGCATACCTGTCCGGGTGCAGTGGTCTCGCTCGAGCGTACACTGGTGGGCCGGTGGTCTCTATGTGGTGATATACAGAGTGCTTAGATGGTTCCCTGAAAGAAACTGGTTTGGTTACATCCGGATATTTTTGCAAAAGTTTGGCATACGGATGCGTAATGTCCACTGCATATATCGGTGAATCACTGTAAGGTACTATTGGCGCGATAACACACAAATTAGTCGTTTTGTCCACTAACTTTTGTTCACTTATGTCTACCAATAGTTTATAGTGTTTTAGAAAATCAGCACCAAGAATAGGCTGTTTCACGTCCGCGATAATGAATGTCCAACGATAAGGTCGTCTCAGCTTGAAATTTAATACCAAAGTCCGAGTACCGTAAGTCCTTATCTCTGAGCCATTCGCTGCATATAGTTTATAGTCCGAAACTGCACTACTTGTAAAAAGTTTTTTTGTTACCGGAATTACCGAAACTTCCGCACCTGTGTCCACTAAAAATTTATGTCCACTAGTTAAGTCTGTTACACAAAGACGGTGACTCTCCGCTATTGTACAGATTACCGCCTCTATCTGTACACGACCTAGTTTTCCTGGTTTTTCCAGGCGCAGGGCTGAATGCACTTCCTAGCGCGTGTCTTGAAACGGTAATGATAGAAACATAACCAATCCGGGCTCCTTGGATTGCGCGAGTTGCTGCGGGTTCTTGGAGACACACGTGAGGTCCCGCTGCTGTCCCTTTGTCTGGCTCGCCCTCGCTCCAAGTTATTTAGTCTTAGGTTGATTTTTGCAATCTCCGCTAAAACTTTATCTAGGCCATTATTGTAGGTATGCACAACCTCGGCAATTTGCACAGGCCGAGTTGTCTCCACGATCTTGTCGGCTATGACACTTAAGTTCTCTAACTCCAAATTGTCCGTGACCGCCAGCACCGCTCTGGCTGCTTGAGGCATATGACCTTGCCACAATATGCGCAGGGTATCATCGGGTATTTTGCCTCGTGCGAGATCTCTCATCCGGTGTAGCAGTTGGGATGGTTTCTGGTCTCCCAACTCCATTTCTCCGATAAGCTTTTGTATTTGTCTATTCTCGCTCTCTTCATACATCTGCAACAAGCGGTTTTTCAAAGCTTCGTACTTCCGATCGGGCGGGTTAACGATCAAATCTGTCACTTGAGTTATCGCGTCTTTTGTTAATTTGGATAGTATCACGTTGAATTTTGAGTCGTCCCCAATTTTTTGTGGTGCTAAAATCGCTTCGGTCCGTATAAACCACACTCTGGGCTGATCCTCCCAAAAATCTGGTATTTTCTGAGTAAGCGACAAAGCTGAACAGGTAGTCCCCGGCTGATCCATTTCGTCTACCTTCGGTTGCTGTGGGTCGACCGGTGTTTCGAGTGCTGGATTCATTTTGTAACAATTAAATATGAGTCACTGATTTCACAACAAAAATGTTCACTAATATAAAAAAAAAAGTTTTTGCGTATTCACTATAGTCTGGGGTCACCAATGTCGGGGCTGGTTGTTATTTGGAATAATGTTCAGTCTATGTCTTCAAAATAATTGATCTAGCCCAATTAAATAAAAACACTTGAGTTAAATAGCATAGTAGTTTTAATCACGTTTGTATACAAAGACTTGGCGGAGACGACTGCCGACGGAGGGGGGCGCTCGGACAGCCGCTCTACAGTTTTGCTTAATGTGCTAAATATAATATGTCACTACAAAACAAAGGATACTTTTCATCATAAACATCATCACTTAAACGACATTTATATTAATAGAGTGACAAATAATAAAGATTTAGGAGTAATTTTTGATCGCCGCCTCACTTTTCACGTTCACATTGTAAGCATTGCCAAAGAATCTTTCCGTCGCTTGGGATTTGTTCTGCGAAATGCTGAAGGATTTCCTGGATCCGCAGGTGATTCGTACCTTGTTTAACAGTCTTGTGAAGAGCAAGTTAGAATCAAGTTCATGTGTGTGGAATCCTTACCATGTTACATACACGTTGATGCTGGAAAAAGTGCAAAAAGCCTTCTTGCGATCCTTGTATAAGCGACTTTACGGTTACTACCCATACCTCTATCCCACTAAGTTTTTGCTTGGTCAGCTTGGTTTTAATTCACTTGAAGTGAGAAGTTTATCAGACCAGCTCACAATTTGCTGCAAGGTTCTAAGAGGGTCCGTAGACTCCACTAACTTGCACGATCATCTGTGCAGGTTGTTCGTTCCGGACAAAAAACCGGTAATCCGTTTGAGAGTGAAGTATGATGATGATGATGAAAAGTATCCTATGTGTTATTCTTTAGTATAAGCTACCTCCATCCCAAATTAAAAAAAAAAAACCGTAGTCAGTTTGAGAGTGAAGTATGATGATGACGATGAAAAGTATCCTTTGTGTTATTCCAGGGTATAACCCATTTCCATTCCAAATTTCATCACAATCCATATAGCCGTTTGAGTGAAGTATTATGATGATGATGATGATGATAATGATAAGTAAGTAAGTTATTTCAGGGTATAAGCTATCGCAGGAAGTCGGTGGCACAAGATCGCTCGTCATGGTGCTCTTTGGGGAAGGCCTATATTCAGCAGTGGACTTCTAAAGGCTGACATTATGATGATGATGATGATAAGCTATCCTCCATTCCAAATTTCATCAATATCTGTTCAGCCATTTGAGAGTGAAGTATGATTATGATGATGATAATTACGGTGATGATGATGAAAGTATCCTATGTTTTATTCTAGGGTATAAGCTATCTCCATTCCAAATTTCATCAAAATCCGTTCAGCTTTTTGAGAGTGAAGTACGATGATGATTCAAATTCAAATTAATTTATTGTAATAAGAACGGTGAGACCAATTAAACATTATTACACAATAATTTAACAAATAAATCATAAACATATTTCAAATCAATTAAGAAAATTATAACATAAAGTATTACAAATAAAATAATCAAATGTCAAAAACCTTAAAAATCAAATATAAACTATAAATTAAATGTCAGCAGATGTCAGGTCAAAATTAAAATATATAAACAATAAGACAATGATCAGTCATGGATTAAATCAATGATAATAAAATTCCAAAATTAAATATGTTCATGTAAGTCAATATCAGGGTTGACAACCAGGAGTGCATTGAGGTTACTCAGGGACCGGCACAAGGGGAAATTGGCTCGGGCCACGGTGTGGCAGCCAGAGACAGCGAACAGCCTGTCTTCTACTGGGCCTGTGTCGCACATAATTGTCCGGAAAGAACAACCTGCACAGATGATCGTGCAAGTTAGTGGAGTCTACGGACCCTCTTAGAACCTTGCAGCAAATTGTGAGCTGGTCTGATAACCTTCTCGTCAGTCCTTCTTCTCGGTAGAGTCAGAAGGGTATTTCCTTCTCCAGTGTGAGATTTAACTCTGTTGGCACATGAAAGGGAAATTTCCTTTTCAAACTCAAAGAATACTTAGTTTATCTAAATTTGGATTGATTTGATCTTTTTATAATATTTTATGTACATCTCTTTGTTCGGGATATGTTAATTTTGACTTGTAAAAGTGCTATTATTTTTGCCTATTTACAATAAAATACTTTGACTTTGACTTCTCACTTCAAGTGAATTAAAACCAAGCTGACCAAGCAAAAACTTAGTGGGATAGAGGTATGGGTAGTAACCGTAAAGTCGCTTATACAAGGATCGCAAGAAGGCTTTTTGCACTTTTTCCAGCATCAGCGTGTATGTAACATGGTAAGGATTCCACACACATGAACTTGATTCTAACTTGCTCCTCACAAGACTGTTAAACAATGTACGAATCACCTGCGGATCCAGGAAATCCTTAGCATTTCGCAGAACAAATCCCAAGCGACGGAAAGATTCTTTGGCAATGCTTACAATGTGAACGTGAAAACTGAGGCGGCGATCAAAAATTACTCCTAAATCTTTAATATTTGTCACTCTATTAATATAAATGTCGTTTAAGTGATGATGTTTATGATGAAAAGTATCCTTTGTTTTATTCCAAGGTATAAGCTATCTCCATTCCAAATTTCATCAAAATCAGTCCAGCCGTTATAGCGTTAAAACTCTCCAAACAAACAAACGATTTTACTTACATATATATATTGGTGTGGATAATCAACAAAAACCAACAACAAACGAAAAATTGGCATTTCGTATCCTAGCAACATCAAACCATTAATGTATCAACAAAAGTCAATACATAATTAACACATAGCAACTCAACCCTAAAAACGGCAAAGTTTTTTTTCAAATCCTAGCAACCCTTAACCATTATCTTCTTCTTCTTCTTCTTCTTCAAGTGCCTCTCCACTACTTAATGTCAGCAGTCATCCGCTTAAATTTATCTTTGTCCAAGGACAACTTGAACATGTTCAACCTTACTACACGTCTCTTGCCGGCCACTTTTCCCATCATTATTGTTTGCAGCAGTTGGTAACGGTCATGTCTCAAGACGTGCCTCAGATACGCAACTTTTCTCTGCTCTATTTTTGTTACAAGTTTGGGCTTGTTTGTCATCATTCGTTTTAGGACATCAACGTTGGTGACTTTATCCGTCCAGCTTATGCGGAGCATGCGGCGGTACGCCCACATCTCGTTTTAAACCAATAAGGCGTCAGTCAAAACTACGATTTATTTTTCTGTAATGTTTGATTAATTACTCAAGAAATATAGGCTGTAGTGTTGTTCTTACGCATGATAACCTTCTTGTGCTTCGCTGATTGGTTATGACACCCTTTCACCGCACAAACCGTAATTTTTAACGAAAAACGCGGGAGCTCTTCTCTCGTAAATACGATGTCGTGCACTGACAAGTCGGCGCGATCGCATAGCCTTTTAAGGCTATGGTTGATCTTCTTCACTGTGAGGGTGCCTACCTACCTTCTGTCCCTAGTTCTTCTATGCATTAATTATATAGGTGTAAGCTTCTTGTTATAAATGTACATTTCGAAAATGCCCACAACGCCATCTCATCATCACGAACGCAGGGATTACTGTCTCCTGCAGTGCGATTACGTAATGTTGATCATGACGGTTTCAAGCCTTCAAATTCAATAATGCTCTGCGATAGAGTCGATTTTGCTATGAAAAAAGTGACAATCCGATTGTAGCCAAGTTCTGTAATTGGGCCACTGCTACTTTGAGGCAGTTCGTTTTGATGCATTGGGCGAAAATAACTGTTATAAACGCTAAATATGACCACATTTGACGTTCGCGTTGAACATTTGTGGGCGAATTTAGCGTTCTGAAATGTTTTCGATCACCGTTCGTTTTGCATGTTTAGATGACATGACAGTTAAATTTGACAAAGGAAAAGCGACTTTGTACCTTTTGGGTATAGAATCGTTTTTCATTTTGTTTGATAAGGATCGTTAGTGTCAAAAGTTACAAAATTCCAAAAGTGTTGAAAATGTTCAAAGCGAACGGCTTGTTAAAAATGATGGCGGTCATCTCGAACGCAGGGTTGGTTGATGTCCATTTGGTCCATTTTGATTTTTGTCATATTGTCAACATTGTTATTTTTTATGCGTTTTAGCCCGTGTTTTAGCCGCTATTATAAAGAAATATAATAAAAACTAATAAAAATGGCTCTGTATTGTGCAAGTAAGTGTTTTACTACAGTAAATAAATTAATGCCTATAATATATGTTTAACAAATCCTAGATACCTACAGCTAATTGCCGGGACTACAAATTTTGGCTTTGTGAACCCTTGTCTCATATTTTACGGCTTGAATACAAGTTCATAACAAGATTTTTGCTTTTCCTAGTTCATGAGACAATTATTGAAGTAAATACTAAACGCTGTATAAAGTGACCCACTCCAACATAACCTAATTTTGTTATTCTAGTATCAAATGAAGTGCCAGAGGCTCCTGTTGTGTCGCCGACCTCGGGAGCAGTGTTTGAGAAGCGGGTAATAGAGAAGTACATAATTGAAAATGGTGTGGACCCCATCAATGGGAAGGAACTACGAGTCGAAGATCTCATTGATATAAAAAGTAAGTTTAAAGTCTCTTTAAAATAAGTTGTCTTGAATGTAACTCGTAAACTTGTCTTCGTAAAGCATCTTAACCTGTGGACGAGTGCGTTTTTCGAGTTCTTGGGCTATTTTTTAAATAAATAATAGTCTGGAGTAGTACATGTACTGCATTCTATTAGGAAACGTTACTCTGCACTGAACTAGAAGAAATGTTAGCGAACGCTAGTCGGACGTCGGTCTATTAGGACTATCGTGTCTATTGTATTGAGATCAATAAGAGAAGAAAACTCATTCACAGAGACAATAGTACTAGGTAGGTACCTACTCAGTCAGTGACCGCATGAACTGTCCGAGTATATTCGAGACAAGACAAAGAAGATTGACAACTGATTGAGGCCCTAAGATTCGTAGAGTTCGTATAATAAGATTATATGTTGTTTAATTTAAAGAGATTGTGAGGTTGCCGTCTTGCGCTTACATATTATAACAAGCTGGTTGCATGTGGTCGCATGTCCATTTTTTGTTTACTAAATGTTCATTACCTATGTATTTGGAAGTTGCTGCGAGCTTGTCGTATTGTGGGTAAAACTTTATTTTTTCTTTGTTATTTGGTTTAATTTCTGATCACGCTTTGAAACGCATGCGCACAAGCAGTATGATAGTAAATAGGTACCTAATTTGTACGAAAACTGTAACCTTAGACCTATTGTATACCTACATTCAGTCTTATTGCTAAGCTACAGAGACATTCATCATTGAATATATGCCTATTGGTTGTCAAAATGAAACCTATCTCGTGCTTATGACCGCCGGGGTGCAGCCACGTCCATTTCCTGGATGGGTGCTTCTTGAAAGAGAGGAGTCATCATAAAGAGTCCCTCCTTCTCCATGTTGTCAGCCAATCGCTGTCCAAATCCAAACCGTCCCACTCTCAGTTCATCAACATTCCTCTTGCCCAGCCGTGCGTTGAAGTCCCCCATCACTATTGTGAAGTTTATTTACGAGGCATGTATCGCATTAGAAATGTTGTTATACATAGCCTCCACTTCATTGTCCGGGCGTTTTGAGTGTGGGGCATTCACCTGTATGACCTTCAACAAATACCATTTGGTAATTCTTAGTATAAGGTATGCCACCCTACACGAAATGCTTTCGATCTTCACAATTTTGTTGACAAGGGACTTGTGGAAGAGGAACCCGATACCTTGTTGGGACTGCTGGTCCCCCTGCCGGTAATAGAGTAAGTTAATTGAGGGTCATTGTATCCTCTCCCTCTCTTCGGACTTCTGATACCCCAGCACAACTTACTACTTCTTCCAGCTCTATCAACTTCTCATAGATTCTCAAGCTGCGCGCATTATAGGTTGCCAGCTCCAGAGATCATGGAGGTTGGTAGCTGGGTCTCTGCCGGGTATTCTTAGCACCCCCTGCTCCGCCGTTACCGTGGCTGCTACCTGTACCAGGAATAACGGAGCTGCCGGGGACTAGGGGCCGTCTTTTTGGTGTGTTTGCCTTAGTCACCACGCTTGGTAGGCGGATTGGTGACTGCAGTGTTACAAATATGTACTCAGAGGAAGCTGCTGCCCATCTTCCAGTATGTATTCCCTTAGTTTCCTCTTACAACATCCACAGGAGGATTGGGAGGGGTCTTATTCTAAGCCGAGACAGCCACAGCAGGAGGAATATATAATTATCACCATGCATGCACCTTCTCCAAGGTGAAGTTGTTTTTTTTTTTTATATTTTTTTTTTTTTTTTTTTTTATTGGTGCACAGCTTGAAGTATACACATTTCTTAGTATAAAGTCTTGCATACTATTAAAAAAGCACGGTGTAACTCCTAATATAGTGAACACAACATGCAGTTTGCGGACAATGTTAAATTCAAAGAATATTACATTTCGAATTAAAAATATACATATGTATACAATAATAATCAAAATAATGGTTGTAACTAAAAATCACCCAAAGAAATAAAAACGCTACTCCTTGCCGAGGCCAAAGAACCAGAAAATATGACATATTTAGACCTGATTCCATTATAATATGAAAACATTCTGTACAACGGAGAATGTCGACCAATATTTGTTCTGCATTTAGGCAACTTGAAACACATTCTATTTAACAACCGGCTTCCTGATCGGGTAACTTCTAACTTGACATGCATAAGAATTTCTGGACAATCGATTAAGCCATGAAGAAGTTTATATATGAATATAATATCTGATGCTTTACGGCGAATATTAAGGGACTTCATTTTATAAAAAGTTAATCTCTGCTCATAAGAGGGTAATTTTTTGCAATTGTTATTTACATAGGACAGATGATACAAAAACCTTATTTGAATTCGCTCTAACCTGCCAGAGTGGACAGCATAACTAGGAGACCATACACAGCTATTAAATTCTAGAATACTTCGAACTATACTATTGTACACTGGTATTAGAACTTTGGGATCCTTGAAGGATTTAATTTGTCTCGAAACAAAACCGGACAGTTGTGAAGATTTTTTAATTATTTTGTCTATGTGATCTCTAAAGTTCATGGAACTATCCAGTATGACTCCGAGGTCTCTAATACTATTAACTTCTATTAGTTGAGTATTTTTCAGTGTATATGAAGCAGTTAGAGGACTTTTCTTCCTAGTAACTTTAATATGATAACATTTCCTTACATTTAACACCATTTTGTTACATTCACACCATCCATCCACCTTATCTAGTTCATTTTGTAAGGTTTTTATATCAATGTCGTTTTGCACTCGCATATATAACTTAAGATCATCGGCATACATTTTAAATTTACATATTAATATACTTGCAAGATCGTCAATGAATAAACCAAAAAATAGAGGACCGAGGTGTGTTCCTTGGGGAACACACCTCGATTGGGAGGTGTGTAACCGCATATCTTTACAAGCGGAGTCCGATTTCTTAGGTAAGACTCGCACCACCGGTACAATGATCCATGTATACCCATCTCTGAAATCTTTCTCAACAACAAAACGTGATCTATCAAATCAAATGCTTTACTAAAGTCTGTATATATAGCATGCACTTCATCCCCATTGTCAATAGCTTTGGTAATATATTAACAAATCCACCAGATTAGTATTGGTAGATTTTTTTGGTAAAAAAACCGTGTTGCTCCGGATTGAGTATTTGTTTAACGTGCCAATACATATTTTTTTGCACAATCGACTCTAATACCTTTCCAAGCGCTGGAAGAATGGACACCGGCCTGTAGTTAGACGCAGTATTAATATCACCACTTTTGTGAATAGGTGTCAAGAGTGCTTTTTTCCACTCCGTTGGAAAAAAAACCATCATTGAGTGATTATACAGTATGCACAAGGGCTCTGATAGTGCCTCCGCACAGTTTTTTAGTAGAATATTCGGAATACCGTCTACCGGCACCTTTATTTGGATCTAACTTTTTTAGGGCTGCGATAACTTTCGATTCCTTCAAGAGTAAGTGGCCAAAAGACGAAGAATGGTTTTGGCTATATGAGAATCAATGATTGTATCTTGTGCGCTATTTATTATTTGTGAATTTGACTATATGAGTCAAATTCACAAATACTGACTACTGACTGAAAATACTCAGAAAATAACACATCTTTCATGTCCACCAGTAGCTGTTTCACTGCCTAGAACTAGTTGGTTTGGAATAGAACTACTATTACGTTTCAAATTATTAACATACAACCATATGTGCTTCGGGCGTGTACACAATATTTTAGCAGCATTATCCTTAAACCTTTTATAGCATTTTTTTAACATGATATTGTACCTGTTTCTATGAATTTCTACTACCTCCTTATCTCGGGGGTTGGCATACAATTTATATCTCTATATTTATGCTTTTCCTTTGCACATTTAATTAGCGGGGTGCTAAACCAGATTGGATAGCGTTCACTTTTTGGTGTAACGAGCGGTGTATTTTCTTCTATTATGGGCATAATGGTTGAGTAGAATTTCTGCACATCTGATCTACACTAGAAATGTCTTGACCATGTATTGGACCAATCTATGCGCAAGAGTTCCTCATTGATTTCACTATAACTAGCTTTACTATTGACAAAATCCAATTTCAAGGGCTGGGTGGTGAGAGTCTAGCTTTGTTAAGGGATATAAGCATATATTATATTGTTTCGAAGCATACTTTCACTGTTCGAGGGGTATCAGTAAGTACTAGATCTAAAACTCTATTGTTGTCGTTCTTAACGCAATTACACTGGCTTAAATGATTTAATGATTTGGCTTCATCTATAAAAGTATTTTCCACATTATTATTACCCATATTAGAAGGCAAACATGAAAATAAAGTAGTATCATAATCCCATACAATATTTGTTTTGTTTATTTGTCATGTTAAAATCACCAATGATGATTGAAGATGGCTGTTTAATTTTATTGCTTAAAACATTTGTAAAATTATTGAGAAATAGTATTCCAGACTAACTGGAGGCGGAATGTAAACCGCACAGACATTTAGGCTTTGACAGTTAGGCCCATTACCTAGTGAAACGCTGACCCACAAATCTTCGCATTTTGATACCCATGAAGGCCGCCGGATAGCCTCAAGGCGCTTGTGTACATTTCTCCACACAAAAATTCGTAATTCTTTTCTTTAGTAACGGCCCTCGCCGCTGCGAGCTAGCTTCTTGTTCGTGGGTGACAAGTGTTCCGTCACGTAGACCGGTTGTCTGGTTCCCGAAATTCCTAGGTGCCCCGACTGCAGTTTATCTTTAATATTGGCTCTGTTGAACTTCTTCACCGCTGCGAAGACTTCGTCGCGAACACGAGTGCTAGCCAGTTTCACGACTATTGATTTTGGCCTGGTCACGACTATTGATTTAATTTTGGCACTCTGTGAAAGTCAACAATTTCGCTGTCGCTTATTTCTCGCGAGATCACCTTCCCAAGCTGCTTAATAGTTGTTAAAATATTTTTCACCTCACAAGCTTGGAGAGATTCTGTTTGTCGAAATCTGAGTGCAAAAGTGCATTTTACCCGCTAGCGTGGAAATGTTTTTAAAATTCGAACCTTTCTATTCAATATATTTCTATACCGCCAATCCACTGAAAATACTTTATTACTAATTTATATTATGTTATTATCCGATTCTACTATCCTTCACTCTATTTGCCTCTTTTTGAGTTTATTCGACTCTTATCAACTCTACTAGACTACTCGACTCTACTTGACTCTATTCGTCTCTTTTCATTTTCAATTCTACTCTACTCTGTTCTACTCTGTTCTACCCTGTTCTACTCTGTTCTACCCTGTTCTACTCTTTTCTACTCTACTCGACTACTCGTCTCTTTTCAACTTTAATCGACTCTAATCGACTCTTTTCATTTCTATTTGACTCTTTTCAATCCTATTCGACTCTATTCAACTCTTTTCGATTCTATTCTGTTCGACTCTATTATATTATGTTTACACATCTGCCATGCATCCCGCGACGGCCCATTTTTATTATTATTATAAACACTAATTTAATATATTATTTTAGCTGTTTTTCTTGCACCTAGCATTTTCCTCGCTGTAGTGAGGTGAAAAGTTTTGTGTTGCGCACGGCAGCAAAGTTATTCAGCGTCTCGTACTTTTGAAACCCTCGCTACGCTCAGGATTATACAAGTACTCTCGCCAAAAAAACACTTTGCAGCCTTGCATAACAAATAACTATTCTGATTTGCTCTCCGGGACGCACTGAATCTCAATATTGTTTGATCTAGATTGCTGCTCGATGTGGTTCAGTTGAACATTTACAGCCGACATCTGAGACCGAAGTTCTTTGTTCTGTGACTTAAGACTGTCAATAATTGTCAACTTATCTTTGACTTGTTCACTCAAGTTCTCATACTGAGCAGAGACGTGGCTAATGCTGGCCTTCACTTGCTCAAGTTCCCTGTGAATAGCTTTATTCTCCGAAGCGATCTGTTCTCTAACTTGTGACAGAATAATAGCAGTTGCTGCCTTAAGTTTTGTCTCGAAGCACAGTTTCAGTTCTTCCACCGCAGAGTCACTTAAATTGCTCAGTGTGGGAGATGAGCTACACGGGTTCTGCTGTCTAACAGGGGTATTCGTGTTGCCCCCCTTTCTCTCAATACCTTTGCAATCCGGACACTTCCAGTTGGCCTTAAATTGCTTAGACTCCTTATAAAAGTTTTCAGATGTTACACCTAGACACTGGTAGTGGTAGTATTCAGTGCACAGGGAGCAAACTTTAACGTCCGTTGCTTTCGCAATTTTATTACTAATTATGTATTCAGTTGAAATATTATTTTCTAAGTCCTTGTATAAAGTAATAGGCCGGAGAGGAATCGCCCGCGTGTAGTTGGTATAAGTTTTCTGTCAGGCGCTACCAAGCTAGACAAGTTGATTCAGTAATTTCTCAATGTTGTTGAGGGTACTCTCTGTTATCAAGCCAAAAAATAATTATTTATATGGGCTTTCTAAGCACCGTGAGAGTAGTTCGACTCAGGCAAACACCTGTACTAACGAAATAAATAATCCAGAAACTTATCGCAAATGTTCCACTTCACAAAACTGTTTTAAACACTAATATTGTTTTTTTTTTCGATGAGTATAGTTTAACACGTCCGATAAAATCTAACTATGGTCATTAGTTTTGTTATGTTGCACTTATACATTTTAAAAATTCACAACATCCGTTCCAATATACGTCAGTCCCGTCTCTTCTTACGTAGTATTTATATACTCTTTGCGCACAACACGTAGTGATTATATTCTCTTTGCGCACAACCACAAACTACAAAAAAGATACGGGGATCGCACAACACAAATTGAATCATTTTGAGAGCTAATTTGATTTCCATTTCACGCACACTTCTTATCCACGGGATGGGAGCTGTATTGTTAGAAAGGTGACATCACCCCCTACATAATAAAACCCCTAGCTGTGGTCCCTAGTCCTAAAGTCCTTCCCTTATGCTGCCAACGGGTACTGGGCTAGAATACTAATCGGGCTACCTACAAGCCTGCAATGGCATATGGGTTGTCCAGGTTTTTCAAGTAGTAGTTTTGGGATATTCTCAATTATTACGCTTTTAATACCTGAACAAAATCAGAGAAATAGGCTAGAGTTCTTTTTCCAGCTCCACCAATAGTGAAGCCCAAACCGCCGAGTGCCACATCCATCCCGGCCACACTGAAGAGCATGCAGGACGAGTGGGACGCTCTCATGCTGCATGCCTTCACCCAGCGACAGCAGCTGCAGACTGCGAGACAGGCATGTTCAATTACATAGTGCAACTAACTTTCAAAGAGCATAGAAACAAGTGCAATGCGCCAGGTAGACAGATAGATAGATAGATAGATAATTTTTTATTGCACCTAAAAAGATATTATTACACATAAAATATTTCTTTAAAATAAGTACAATTGGCGGCAGCATTCTGGCTGAGCCTCTCAGATTCATCCATAATGTGGACAAAGTATTTTAAAAACATGTGATAAGTGTGAAAAAAGCCATTTCAATAATGTATGAATATAAAAGTAGAACATCATCATTATCAGCCTATGCTTGTCCATTGCTGGACGTAGGCCTCTAAGGCCCTAATGTATGCGACTGAGCTTGGTCTTCAGCTCTGTATCCAGTTTCTGCCAACTGCTTTTTGCAGTTCTTCTCTCCACCGCCGCATTAATGTATGCTACTGAGCTTTGCTTCAGCTCTGTATCCAGTTTCTGCCAACTGCTTTTTGCAGTTCTTCTCTCCACCGCCGCATTAATGTATGCTACTGAGCTTTGCTTCAGCTCTGTATCCAGTTTCTGCCAACTGCTTTTTGCAGTTCTTCTCTCCACCGCCGCATTAATGTATGCTACTGAGCTTTGCTTCAGCTCTGTATCCAGTTTCTGCCAACTGCTTTTTGCAGTTCTTCTCTCCACCGCCGCATTAATGTATGCTACTGAGCTTTGCTTCAGCTCTGTATCCAGTTTCTGCCAACTGCTTTTTGCAGTTCTTCTCTCCACCGCCGCATTAATGTATGCTACTGAGCTTTGCTTCAGCTCTGTATCCAGTTTCTGCCAACTGCTTTTTGCAGTTCTTCTCTCCACCGCCGCATTAATGTATGCTACTGAGCTTTGCTTCAGCTCTGTATCCAGTTTCTGCCAACTGCTTTTTGCAGTTCTTCTCTCCACCGCCGCATTAATGTATGCTACTGAGCTTTGCTTCAGCTCTGTATCCAGTTTCTGCCAACTGCTTTTTGCAGTTCTTCTCTCCACCGCCGCATTAATGCCGCACTCATCATCATCATCATCAATTCAGGAGGCAAGATTAAAATCATGTTCTATGTCAAAGTTGTATGTACATTATCTATAAAGAGGTTAAAGTTGTTTGTACGTATGTTTGTAAGAGGTAATTTCTGGATCTATTCTAAAAGTTATGTCACTGATAGAAAGCTACACTATAGCAGATGGACACAGGCTACTTTTTTTCTGGATAAATTTAGTTTTCTTTAAATAATCGGAACACTGGGTGGAGCCGTAGGGCAGTGCGGCTATATTTAGATAAATCTTCAGCTACCCATGCAAACCCGGGGCGGGTCACTAGTCAAAATAAGTTCAATTCATTCGATCAGTATTGAAGGTGCAGCAACCCATGGAGAGGCGTATAGATAAGTGATTGTAGGATGTTATAAGAGTTTCCATCACTGATCTGTATGGATTTGCTTTGCCGTACTTTCATTTGTGCTGATTCAAAGCGCCCCTGCCGAGGGTCAAGGAACTAAAATTTACAGTGGTGTCGATTCTTTCGTTTCCAAAAGGTTTGAAAGTGACAGCAATAATTTTAGAGCTGTCAAATTTTGTTTTAGTTTTAATTGGTGCACTCAGAATCGACACCATTGTCTAATCTCCTAACGTTAGTCACAGAATAAATACTAGTACAGGTATGTTAGTTCCGTGGACCCTCACTATTGCTATGGGTGCCAAAATGGCGAAAATCAAATGCTCTCATTGGGACGTTCGTCAAAAACCTGTCTAGAGTACGGAGTAATATTTTGTACTATTATTGACGACCGGTTGGTTGAGTGGCTAGGGATCCTAGGTACGAAATCGAACGGTCGCAGGTTCGAATCCTGCAAGGTACAATCATTTCTGTGATGAGCAGAAATGTTTGTTTCCGAGTCATGGATGTAATATTGGTATCTATGTATGTTTATCCGTTATCTAGTGCCTATAGTACAGGTTATCCTAGTTTGGGGCTAGGTAATTGGTGTGGAAATGTCCCGAATATATTTATTCTGTGGTAATATGCAGTTCTCTATGCCAACCGTGAATGTGTTACCTTTCAGGAGCTAAGTCACGCTCTGTACCAGCACGACGCCGCGTGCCGCGTGATCGCGCGCCTCACCAAGGAGGTGACTGCGGCCCGCGAGGCACTCGCCACCCTGAAGCCACAGGCCGGCATCGTGGCTCCACAGCCTACTCACCAGGTAATGCTTTAACTCATCTTCAGATCACGTGGTATTCTACATTATACTTGGGATCGAGTTTGCAAAACCTGAAAAACTAAAAGAAATAAATCTAGAAAAAAAAACATATTCAGGACACACATACATCACAAAATGACAAGTCATATTCAGGATAGCCAAGTGTACATCACAAAATGACAAGTCATGTTCAGGATAGCCAAGAGTATATCACAAAATGACAAGTCATGTTCAGGATACCCAAGTGTACATCACAAAATGACAAGTCATATTCAGGATAGCCAAGTGTACATCACAAAATGACAAGTCATATTCAGGATAGCCAAGTGTACATCACAAAATGACAAGTCATATTCAGGATAGCCAAGTGTACATCACACCCTACTGTAGATATTTTAACAAAGTTATTTTTTAACTCCCAACGAACACCGAGAGTGTTATGGTGTATGTATGTCTGTCTGTTGCATCATAGCTCCCAATCGAATGGACCGATTTTGATTCGGTTGTTGTGGGGAGCTGATGTGTTCGAGATGTTCCTTTGCTGTAATGGGGGGTCGGGTTTATATTTTTTTAATTTGTGCTGGTTGTTTATTTGTATTTAGATAGTGTTGGTTAGTTACAACGTGTGTACGTGTGTTCCAGCCGGAAGGAGTCCCGGGCGGCGGCGCGGCGCCGCTGGGCATGTCCGGCGAGGTGGTGTCGCGGCTGCAGGAGCGCGCCACGGCGCTCACGCAGGAGCGCAAGCGTCGCGGCCGCACCGTGCCCGAGGGGCTGCTCTCGCACGAACAAATCAAGGCTTTCATCACGCTCGCCTCACATCCGGTAACATACTTTATTAACCTCCGGCACCATTTTTTTAAACATTTGTAGTCGTGCCCTCTGCGCCCCAGCACCTGCCCTTTAAATAACGTCTACGAGGTGTCTCATTATGGGATAAAAGTAGACGAGTACTAAACTAGAATTGTTCAACCAGGTCAGCCCCAATTTTACAATAAATAATTTAACAATTTTTCTTTTGAATAACGAGTCGAGCAGGTCTCTCGCCTGATGGTAAGTACGCCTATCCATAACAGTAGCAGTGCATTTGTGCTATACTTACTTTTGCATTAGTTTTTAATATCCTAGAAGAACATAGGATGCCTTTTTTCGCGATAAACAGTAGTCCGCGCGGACGAAGTCGCGGGCGGGTCGGCTAGTATATTATAAAAGTTAAACGTTGTTTATTTGTTTGGGGAGTTTTAACGACAAAACGACTGATCCGATTTTGATGATATTTAGTAAATAGGTACTGTACAAAATATAGACATAGGATACTTTTATCTCGGATAATTGTAATTTTCCACGGGATAACTGGAAAATATCGACTGTCAAAAAGCATGAAGAATTGGTTGATTGGTGGGTTTTGCATTGGTTTTTATTATCCTAGATGAACAGAGAATGCTTTTTTCGCGATAAACTGAAGTCCGCGCGGACGAAATCGCGGGCGAAAGCTAGTATATTATAAAGGCGAAAATTTGTATGTATTGTATGTGAGTATGTATGTTTGTTACTCCTTCACACTCAAACGTCTGAACGGATTTTGATGAAATTTGGAATGGACATAGCTTATACCCTGAAGTAACACAAAGGATACTTTTCATCATCATCATCATTATCATCATCAGCCTTCACGCGAGTAAAACCGAGGGGCGCAGCTAGAACTTATAATAAAGTAGTAACCGAGGGGCGCAGCTAGAACTTATAATAAAGTAGTAACCGAGGGGCGCAGCTAGAACTTATAATAAAGTAGTAACCGAGGGGCGCAGCTAGAACTTATAATAAAGTAGTAACCGAGGGGCGCAGCTAGAACTTATAATAAAGTAGTAACCGAGGGGCGCAGCTAGAACTTATAATAAAGTAGTAACCGAGGGGCGCAGCTAGAACTTATAATAAAGTAGTAACCGAGGGGCGCAGCTAGAACTTATAATAAAGTAGTAACCGAGGGGCGCAGCTAGAACTTATAATAAAGTAGTAACCGAGGGGCGCAGCTAGAACTTATAATAAAGTAGTAACCGAGGGGCGCAGCTAGAACTTATAATAAAGTAGTAACCGAGGGGCGCAGCTAGAACTTATAATAAAGTAGTAACCGAGGGGCGCAGCTAGAACTTATAATAAAGTAGTAACCGAGGGGCGCAGCTAGAACTTATAATAAAGTAGTAACCGAGGGGCGCAGCTAGAACTTATAATAAAGTAGTAACCGAGGGGCGCAGCTAGAACTTATAATAAAGTAGTAACCGAGGGGCGCAGCTAGAACTTATAATAAAGTAGTAACCGAGGGGCGCAGCTAGAACTTATAATAAAGTAGTAACCGAGGGGCGCAGCTAGAACTTATAATAAAGTAGTAACCGAGGGGCGCAGCTAGAACTTATAATAAAGTAGTAACCGAGGGGCGCAGCTAGAACTTATAATAAAGTAGTAACCGAGGGGCGCAGCTAGAACTTATAATAAAGTAGTAACCGAGGGGCGCAGCTAGAACTTATAATAAAGTAGTAACCGAGGGGCGCAGCTAGAACTTATAATAAAGTAGTAACCGAGGGGCGCAGCTAGAACTTATAATAAAGTAGTAACCGAGGAGCGCAGCTAGAACTTATAATAAAGTAGTAACCGAGGGGCGCAGCTAGAACTTATAATAAAGTAGTAAATACCAAAATTCTGTACAAATGAAGATAATTAAAAAAATATGGTCCAGGAGACTCAAAATAAGCTACTGAACAAGAATATAACGTTTTTGAAATCGTGTATGTGTGTTTGTCTGTTTGCGCATCACGTAAAATCTACTGGACCGATTGCGATCCGGTTTTCACTGTTGGATAGCTTAGGTTTTGACTCAAAAACAGGTGTAGGTTTTGGTATCTCAAAAAGATGAGTAGAAGCCGAGCAATCGATAAAAGTCTATTTGGCGGATAACCAAATTTTGATGAAATGTAGTATATAGTACTTTATAGGTATTTTTGGTCCTGGAATAACACATTGGTATAACACATGTTTAACCCAGAGAATGACCACGCAAGCAAAGCCGCGGGCACGTCTAGTCTATAATAATCTACATTAGGCATAAACATAATATATAGACAATTTAGATACGACAAATCTTCCTATCTCTAACGGGTCTAGGGGATCTCTCCCTTTTAAAATATCACCTCATTAAACTACAATCAAATGGATATTTGGTTCCCCAGGGTCTGCACTCTGCCAGCGTGCCCGGCATCCTGTCCCTGGACATCAACCCGTCGGACCACAGACTACTGCTGACGGGCGGCAACGACCGCAACGCCACCGTGTTCAACAAGGACACGGAGCAGGTGGTGGCCATCCTCAAGGGTCACACCAAGAAGGTGACGCGGGTGATCTACCATCCCGACGAAGACACCGTCATCACCGCGTCGCCAGATCACACCATCCGCGTGTGGAATGTGCCCACGTAAGTTAAACACGGAGCAGGCCATCCTCAAGGGCCACACCAAGAAGGTGACGCGGGTGATCTACCATTCCGACGAAGACACCATCATCACCGCGTCGCCAGATCACACCATCCGCGTGTGGACTGTGCCCACGTAAGTTAAACACGGAGCAGGTGGTGGCCATCCTCAAGGGCCAAACCAAGAAGGTGACGCGGGTTATCTACCATCCCGACGAAGACACCGTTATCACCGCGTCGCCAGATCACACCATCCGCGTGTGGAATGTGCCCACGTAAGTGAAACCGCGCTCTTCACTTGAATTTCAGGTACACTAGTAAGGTTGGCTAAATCAAATGGATCGGAGCTCCTCCCAAACGAATGGACCGATTTTGATACGGTTTTTATGTTTGAAAACTGATGTGATCGAGATGGTTCTAAGCGGTATGGGGGGGGGGGAGGAGTTGAGAAAGGGGGGTGAGAATCATATTTTCCAAACGAATGGGCCAATTTAACTGCGGTTTTTCATGTTTCAAAGCTGAGGTAAACGAGATGGTTCTTAGATACCATAATAGAGGGGGGGGGGGGGGGGAGAATGAGGGTGACGACCGTAGCTCTCAAACGGATGGAACTACTTTTATGTTTGATCGAGATGCTTATTAGCTATTATGGGGGGTGGGAAGACGAGGGTTAAATGTTTTAATTTGTGCTTGTTATAACGCATATTCTGTGAAGTACGGAGAGTCACAGAAGTGCACGTATTGCGATGAAATAAACGCATATAATACAATATGAAATAAACGCACCGCGTTCCACCGCAAGGCAGGACGTGCAAGGCCTAAGATTCCAAGTACCCCTGTTTTTAAATCAAACTTTTAAGGCGTCGTAGTGCGACGGGCGTTAAGGTAACGAATGACGTGCAGCGTGCAGATGAAGCGAAGAAAATACGTAGTTCGTATAAGTAACGTATATTCAGAATAGATAGATCTATATACAGTAGGGCCTCGATAATCCGAACCCAAGCTAATCCGAATGCCTCTATAATCCGAACGATCCACTGTCCCCGCGCATCTGCCGTTTCTAAGTAACTCGCTATGCTACACTCGAATTTTATTGCCGAATTAAACTTTTTAGACGCTACACGTATCGTACTTGAACGCTGTGCGCGCCATTCCGCCATTTTGTTGTGCACAATCTACTAACGTGTTTGTGCGTTTTGACATTGCTTCAACATCCAAGAAGAGAAAACACGTGACGCTTACAATTTCACAGAAGTGCGAGATTTTGGACAAGATTAAGGAAGGTATCTATCTCACTAACAATTCTCGCGCAGAAGTATAACGTTGGAAAATCGACTATTACCGAAACCAAAAGTAATGAGGCGAAAATAAGATCATTTGTAATAAATACAGAAAAGGGTGCAAGAAACACATTAAAAACTCCGAAAAATCCTCAACTCGAGGATGCGTCATTTACATGGTTCTTAGAGCAGCGAAGAAAAAACGACCCCTTAACAGGTGAAATCCTTATGGAGAAGGCAAAATTTTCCCACGAAAGACTTGACAGAGGAGCATTTGTTGCTAGTAGAGGATATTTGGACAATTTCAAGAAAAGACATGATATACGACAGCTTAAAGTAACCGGTGAAAAATTGTCGAACAACGAAGCGGCGGTGCAGCCATTCCAGGAGAAATTCTTAAAAGTTATAAGGGAAAAGGATTTGTCTGCAGACCAAATATACAACGCTGATGAGTCAGGCCTATATTGGAAAGTCATACCAGACAAAACCCTGGCGTCTGGATCGGAAACTAGTGCCCCAGGTTACAAAGTGTCGAAAGAGAGGATCACATTTATGCTATGCGCAAACGCAACCGGAACGCACAAACTGCCCATGCTGGTGGTAGGCAAAGCACAAAGGCCACGTGCATTTGCAACAGTCAAAAAGTTACCGGTTCATTACACAGGTCAAAGAAATGCTTGGGTCACAAAACCAATATTTTTAGAGTGGCTGCAGGAATATTTCATTCCCGAAGTAAAGAATTTGTCTCGAAAAAGAACTCGCCGCTAAAAGGACTTTTACTTATTGATAATGCATCAGCTCATCCACTTAAAGAAGGTCTGCAGTTGATTGACGAAAATTTCACTGTTATGTACATGCCACCCAATTGCACATTACAAGAAAAAACTCCTGTTGCAAGTTTTTGGCCAGCAAGAAGCAGATCCCGAATGCTCAGAATCTGAAGTCCTTAAAAAAAATACAATGAAAGATGTATAATAATGATGGCTGTATAGTAATGGCTGCCAAGACTTGCTCAGTGTTGGCAGCCATTGCCACCAAATCTTATTAAACAGTCCTGGAAGCCTCTATATATGGCCCTTGTTATTTGAATCAGAGGACATTTCTCGCCAAGACATGGAAGATTTTGATCTTGAAGATGACCACACCTTTAAAATTAATAGTTTTTCATTAAATTGCTTGGCTCCTTCTCATCGGAGAGATACCAAGTACACCAGTTTTTGAGTCAATACTTAAGCTATCGCATCCAGTAGTTTTAACGTGATGCGCGAACAGACAGACATTACAAGTGTACTGAGTACTGAGTTTTAAAGGCCAGTGTATGTTAAGTGGGGAATCAATGAAAGGGTATTTTAAAATCATCTTTTATTATTATTCATTTTGAATGATCATTTAGGACGCTAAATTTTCGTCTCCTTTTAGTTTAGATGGCGGTCTGTTTTTTAGCACTTTCGATTACGTGTTGTTGATCGAAAGAGTAATGATTCCAGATCTCAGAGTACGGCGATCCTGCGCTCGCACGAGGGCCCGGTGACGGGGCTGTCGCTGCACCCCACGGGCGACTACGTGCTGTCCACCTCCACGGACCAGCACTGGGCCTTCTCGGACATCCGCACGGGCGCGCTCCTGTCCAAAGTGAGCGACTACTCGGGCGGCGGCGTGTCGCTCACCACGGCGCAGTTCCACCCCGACGGCCTCATCTTCGGCACCGGCACCGAGAACTCGCAGGTAGGGGGCGCCGCCCTAACGTTGAAACCTCCCCAAATAGTCCCTCCGTCGACAATTAAGACTATTGAAGCCAATTAAAATACCTATATTAACACATCACTTTATTTCTTAAAATCAAAGTCAAAGTATTTATTGAACAGGCAAAATGATATAGCATTTATACAAGTCTATACTTAACATCTCATGAAAAACTATGACACAATTTGTTGCCGCACAAATTGTTGTTTTGAGGAGTCCTATTCAATGACCTACTCAGATACCTGTATATATATATATATATATAATATATTTTTCATCTAACTTAGTTTAGAATGGTTTTAAACGAAAATATTATTTCAAAACTACTGGTTGAGCTGACACCCTCCGCTGTACTAACTGTGCAATGGCACGTGACAGGTGAAGATCTGGGACCTGAAGGAGCAGAGCAACGTGGCCAACTTCCCGGGGCACGTGGGGCCCGTCACCTCCATCTCGTTCTCGGAGAACGGATACTACCTAGCGACGGCGGCCGAGGACGCCTGCGTCAAGCTGTGGGACCTGCGGAAGCTGAAGAACTTCAAGACCATCCAGCTGGAGGAGGGCTACCAGATCAAGGTAGCTTTAGAAAAAAGCTTTTATTTAACTTGACTTGTATGTATCTATGTATTTCAGTCCTGGAATCTTGCAACTCAAATTTCGAGCCCTTCCCGATTAGCTATCCAGTTGAAACTTTCGGGGTAGCTCACAACACGATGACAATGCATGAAAAAAAATAAGTTTAAAAATTAAGTCAAAGAAATAAGTTTAAAAAATCATTTAATAACAACATTAAAAGTTTTTTTTTTAATTTATTCTTGTTATAATGGTACATGATACATGGTACATAATGGTACATGGGAACGCCAACACTGCGCTGCAGCTTTGCACGCGCACAAACTGCCGCCCGCACTCCTGTAGGAAAATAACTTTGTTTGATATTGTAACACTAATCAGCATCAGCTTGGATGCTTCTACTCCGTCATTATCTTCAGCAATTCCTTGGAAATGCTTTTCTCCTCTTCCAAATATTTATTGACATTATGCACGATTTAATAGAACCACGTTTTGCTCGTGCCTGCAAAGCTATATACATTTAGTTATCATCATCAACCTATATGCGTCTACTGCTGGACGTAGGCCTCTCCTTGTGACCGCCACTGAGCCCGAGTTTCGGCTGTCCTCGCCCAGTCGCTGCCCGCCGCCGCCCGCAGTCGTCACTCCACCTGGACAGCGGGCGACTCACATTAAACTCCACTCTAGAACTAGTTTCGGCTGTCCTCGCCCAGTCGCTGCCCGCCGCCGCCCGCAGTCGTCACTCCACCTGGACAGCGGGCGACTCACATTAAACTCCACTCTAGAACTAGTTTCGGCTGTCCTCGCCCAGTCGCTGCCCGCCGCCGCCCGCAGTCGTCACTCCACCTGGACAGCGGGCGACTCACATTAAACTCCACTCTAGAACTAGTTTCGGCTGTCCTCGCCCAGTCGCTGCCCGCCGCCGCCCGCAGTCGTCACTCCACCTGGTCAGCGGGCGACTCACATTAAACTCCACTCTAGAACTAGTTTACCCCAAACAGTTGTCGGTTCTTCAAGAGAAATGACCAGCCCATTGCCACTTCAGCTTGCTAATTTATTGAGCTATGTCGGTAGGTACATCCAAAGGTTACCTGGAAGAAATCTCTTTTAGCGATAAAGCCGCCCATTGTAACTCTTCTTCTACTATTGTTTATTTATTTTTGTTTGTGGTGTTTACAATAAAGAATGTATCTATCTATCTATCTATCTATCTATCTATCTATCTATCTATTTAGTACTAGCTGTGTCCGCGGAAATTCCCGCGTGGTCATTTCTCTGGGTTAAAAGTTACCTATGTGTTATTCCAGGACCAAAAGAAGCTGTATAAATACAAAATACCACATTTCGTTCAGCCGTCAAATAGTTTTTATTCGATTGCTTGGCATCTACTTATCAGATTGAGATACCAAGTACACCAGTTTTTAAGATAAATCCTTAGCTATCCAACAGTGAAAACCGCATCGCAATCGGTCCAGTAGTTTTTAAATGATACGCGAACAGACAGAAAAAGACTCGATTAAAAAAATGTTATATTCATGTCCAGTAGCTTCATCATACAGTATTGTTAGTACTGCTGCTTCATTATAAGTATCGATATTCAAATATATTTTGTAATGTTGCAGGAGTTGTGTTTCGACGGAAGCGGCACGTACCTGGCCGTGGCCGGCACGGACGTGCGCGTGTACCTGTGCCGCCAGTGGCAGGAGCTGAAGGTGTTCAACGAGCACACGGCGTCCGCCACGGGCGTGCGTTTCGGCCGCCACGCGCAGTACCTCGCCTCCACCAGCATGGACCGCACGCTCAAGCTCTACGGCCTCGAGTAGGACAAGTCGAGCGACCACTTTTATATGTAGGTATAATTATAGGTGCACTGTACAGGCGTGAGCAATCAAATGTAAACAAACATATTTATGTAAACACGAGCTGCGCTCAAGAACCGCAGGCCAATTACGGGATTTTGATAAGTTGCGAATTAGATAACGGGAAAATTAATTAGTTTATTAGGATCACGTATTCTTACTTCCACTTTCATGCCTTATCAATCATATTTTGCAATTTATAGTTGTTACTTACTAATTATGAAAATACTAGTTTATTGCGAAATACGCACCCTATTTTCTTCTAGGATATTAAAAACCAATGCAAAAGTAGGTATAGCACCACTCTTTATATTTATTGACAGACTTGTTATTTTGTTTCCATGGCAACCGTTTCTAACAGCGAGTAATCAATATTTTTCCAGTTTTCCCGTGAAAAAAAATACAATTTCCGGGATAAAATGTATCCTATGTTTTACTCTAGGGTATAAGCTATCTCCATTCCAAGTTTCATCTAAATCCGTCCAGCCGTTATCACGTGAAAGCTCCCCAAACAAACAAACAGACAACGTGTCACTTTTATATATTGGTTTGGATACAACCAATATGATCAAAATTCCGTAATTGGTCTGTCGGTAATTTTTCCGAGATAAAAAGTATTATACGCACGGACGATGCGGGATATGTTATTGTTTAACAAAAAAATACATATAAAATAGCAGAATCAGATAAATCAACTAGGAATATCCTGGAACATTAAGCTGAATCAGATAAATCAACTAGGAATATCCTGGAACATTAAGCTGAATCAGATAAATCAACTAGGAATATCCTGGAACATTAAGCTGAATCAGATAAATCAACTAGGAATATCCTGGAACATTAAGCTGAATCAGATAAATCAACTAGGAATATCCTGGAACATTAAGAGTGTTGAATTCCAATGCAATACTCAATCACCTATAACCAGATCAAACCGCGATGCAAGCGCCGTGTGTTACGGGATAGCGCCGACCGTTATTATTAAGTCTTGCAATAAAGACTGGCTTTCGAGCGCGAGATCAAAGTTTGGTAAATAAACTATTTGTATCATGTTTGTTGATAAATGGTATATTTGATTTTGAAACTATTTCCTATAATTACATAATTTTGAACATACGAGCTGCGAAAAGTGTCTGGAAGAGAGCTGAAGACTGAGCTCAGTAACGTGCAATAGGAGAGGCCTACGTCCAGCAGTGGACAGATATAGGCTGATAATGATGATGATGATGATGATATACATAACTGAGTGCATTTACTTTAAAATGCAGTTTAACCCGTCCCGTAGCGAGACTATCGACAGCTCTTACATTGTTATTGTATTGTCATAAAAATGGCCCGTACTGGCAAGGTTCATTATATCTTATATCGGAAATGAAATGTTTACATTAAATTACTCGTGACTTCATCTATTAGCGGTTAAGTAACTTGTACTTTTATGACTTGTGTGATGTGGCCTCTCCGTGAGACTAACGGTTTCCATCATAAACCATTCATATACTGCAGACAAAGTAAGCCACTTGTTACATATTTTTCATCCATGAATACATACATGATTGTGAACTTGTTACATGATTTTACCCTTCTCGCGTGTTGTTTATTTCATTGATAAAATGGCTCGAATACATGCGAACGAGTCATAAAAATAATTAAATGAACGGGGATCTTATTTTATGGCTGCACTACTAATCCAGTCCATTATCCATTAAGTCAAAAACAAGGGTAAACCTCGGAACCGGGCATTGGTTGTGTTCCACCTGCTCAGTTCACCTGGGTGGACCACGGGCACTTTGAACTGGGCATTGGTCGTGTTCCACCTGCTCAGTTCACCTGGGTGGACCAGGGGCACTTTGAACTGGGCATTGGTCGTGTTCCACCTGCTCAGTTCACCTGGGTGGACCAGGGGCACTTTGCATTGGTCGTGTTCCACCTGCTTAGTTCACCTGGGTGGACCACTGGCACTTTGAACTGGGCATTGGTCGTGTTCCACATGCTCAGTTCACCTGGGTGGACCACGGGCACTTTGAACGAGAGATAATAAGCTGGAAACTTGTATAAACCTGTTGTATTTCAGCATTCTAAAAGTGGTCTCAAAAGTGTCTTAAAATCTTGTGCCTACGACTTAAGTTATTCAAGGTCAAAGGTAGCAAAAATATTTTTGTGCAAATATCTCGAATTCTATGGCTCCAATGTATTCACAGACTCACGGTTGACCTTGCATTACAGTATGTACGGCCGAGCGCTGCGCGCTCTCCGCGCTCTATTCCAAAACGGATAAGCGCATGAAAAAATGTTTGGAACAAAATTTGTTACAAATTTTATGCTCTACAATTTTGTAATAAATGTCAACATAATTAGTATTGGAGCCAAAGAAACAGATAATTGTAAAAAGTACGTTTTTTGCGACCTTTGACCGAATAACTTGAGACCACTTAAGACACGAGACTTTTGAGGCTACTTTTAGAATGCTAAAATAAAGGTTCATACAAGTTTCCAGCTTACTGTCTCTCGTTCCGAGGTGAAACCCCTAATACGACTGGACTATACTACAGCTGTTAAAGATTAAATTAAGTTTCTTGAAGCCATTTAGTTATCGGAACTTATAGTTTTATTATAATTTTTAAGAAAAAGCTTTTCTAAGTAGATATGAAAATTAATTGGTAATGTTGGTGAAATGTAAGTGTTACAATTTGATTTTTCTTATTATTTGTAAGTGCGTTCGAGTGGAAGTTTCACGATGTTCGTATACTTGTGTGACTATGGCTCCATTGTGAGACTAAATAAAGTTAATGAATTATACGATGTTTTATTTCTGATCCAAGGACGCGGCTCCATTAGGCAGGCAGTTAGCGGCATTATCAATACATACCATGAAACAAAGTCGCTTTCCGCCGTCTGTTTTTTTGCGCGGAAAACAAATTCTAAAAAAAAAGTATCCTAAGTTACTCCTTATAACATCAGCTATCTGCCAGTGAAAGTCCCGTCAAAATCTGTCAAGCCGTTTCGGAGATTTTTGTTATTATGGATATACGTACGAGCATACGAGACCTGAAAGTAGCGAGGGGGAGGCGGCGAGCGAAGCGAGTCCCCGTTCCCTGAAGCGGAGTGAAGGTAGAGTGTGCAAGAACTACATTTTTCATCTCTTTTTTTCTAAATTACACCTGTGCGAAGCCGGAGGAAGGGTCGCTAGTGACGAATAAGTGTTTGCGAGCGCTCAGTACTATTTTTTACTCCTGACTCCTGTGTCCCTATCCTACCTAGCTCAAAGGTTTGCCGGATGCTGACTCGTTTTTTACCCGACTACGGCGAAGCAAAAGGGAGGGTTATTATTTTAACCGGTATGTATGCATGTTCTCAGCTGTTCCCTAATAACTTCTAAACTACTCGTCATAATATGACAAATGAGTTATCGTTGGAAGCGTCTTCATCGTCCACTGGTTATAGGATATGTGACGTCACATAAAAATAAATATGGCGCCCTCTAGAGGGCATACGTTTTTTTTCTGTTATACCGTGTTTGGTATCAAATGAAAGGGCTTAATTAGCACGTCATCATCATCATCGTGTTAGCCTTTAGCAGTCCACTGCTGAACATAAGCCTTCCCCAAAGAGCGCCATGACGAGCGATGTGCCATCTTCATCCAACGACTTCCTGCGATGGCTACAATGTCGTCGGTCCATCGCGTGTGGGGACTCCCAACACTTCGATTACTTGTTCGTGGTCGCCATTCGAGAACCTTTATTCTCCAGTGGTTGTCGGTTCTGCGAACTATATAGCCTGGCCCATTGCCACTTCAACTTGCAAACTGAGAGCTATGTCGATAACCTTGGTTCTTCTACCGATTTCCTCGTTACGGATTCTATCACGTAGTGAAACACCGAGCATAGCTCTCTCCATTGCACGCTGCGCAACTCTGAGTTTGGGCACTAGTACGAGTTTTATAGTTTTCTAAAACGAAATGTAGTTTTGTTTAGTTCCATACATTTACCGGCAGCGCCTCTAGCGGAAACTTGCAGGAACTGCAGTAAATGAAAACTAAGAAACTAAACGAAACTAGATTTCGTTTTCGAAAACTATAAAAACTCGTACTAAGGGTACTTGTGTATGAGACCAATAGTTAGCGACCACGTCTCAGTGCCGTATGTCATCACTGGTAACATGCACTGATTATAAACTTTCGTCTTGAGGCTCTGCGGTATCTGCGACGAGAAGATATGGCGTAATTACCCGAACGCTGCCCATCCGAGTTGGATTCGTCGGTTGACCTCTGTCGAAGTTGGATCTACCCATTTGGATTGTCTGACCTAAGAAGATATAGTGATCAACAGCTTCAATAATATCTTTCCCAACATAAACCGATATGGGTATTTGACATGATGTTCGTCTTACCCATGTTCATTTTAAGACCCACCTGTTGGGAAACAATATTGAGGTCACTGAGCATTGTGCTTAGGTCTTCTAGAGTTCCTGCCATGCATTCGCCATTGATGTTAACTCCATATCCGTTCTAGTTCAGAAGCTTGAATATATCTTCCAGTGCAGAGGTGAACAATTTCGGAGAAGTACGTCTCCCTATCTCACCCCTTTTTGCAATTCGATAGAATTCGTTCTCTATTTCGGAGACGGATAGTCATGGTCGCCTTGCTGTACAAATACTTCAACACTTCGATGTACCGGTAGTCAATCTGGCACCTCTGTAATTACTGTCGCACTGCCCAGGTCTCGAATGAATCAAAGACTTTCTCGAACCACAAACGCTAGACATAGTGGCCGATTATACTCTTCGGTCTTGTGTATAATCTGCCGGAGCGTATGGAGGTGGTCTACGGTGCTAAAACCTTTCCGGAATCCAGCTTGTTCGGGAGGCTGAAAGTCGTCAAATCTACGACCGAGATAGTTTGTAACTACTCTCGAAAACAGCTTATAGGGGTAATTCGCCTGATTTATTAAATTTTGCCTAATTTCCTTGGCATGTTTTATTTTTCTTATTCCGTATCATTTATGTTTTTGATTGGATAAAGAAATAAAAACAGTGTTCTTTTGTATTTGAGGGGTGTTCCTAAACATTTCCAAAAAAAAGTTATAGGGTCATGAACTTCAGAATAGACAAAGAAATTTGAGAGGTTCCAAGGAAATTATAAAAGTCATGCAGGGAAATTGTAAATAGTCATGCAAATTAGGAATATGTCATCATCAGCCTATATCTGTCCACTGCTGGTCGAAGGCCTCTCCTAATGCATGCTACTAAGCTCGGTCTTCAGCTCTCCTCATCTACTTTCCTCCAGACGCTTTTCGCAGGTCGTTACTCCACCTGGCCACAAAACATCCTATATTATGATTGCCAAAACGTGGTCTCCACTCGTCTACCAATGGTTATCGGTTCTTCGGGAAATGTGACCAGCCCACTGTCACTTTAGATTACTAATCCTTAGAGCTATGTCGGTCACCTTGGTTCTGCGTCGGATACCTTCATAACGAATGTTGCCTTTCAAAGAAACTCCAAGCATAGCTCTTTTCATAGCTAGCTGAGCGACCTTAAATTTGTGGACTAGTTGAACCGTACTAGTGTGTCCACGTTTTGGCTCCATAGGTCATGACTGGTAGGACGCACTGATTGAAGACTTTTGTCATCAAGCACTGTGGAATGGACGACGAGAAGACTTTGCGAAGCTTGCCGAATGCTGCCCAACCCAGCTGAATTCTTCTGTTGGCTTCCTTCCCAAATGTGTTCTTACCCAATTGCAATATATGTCCAACGTAAATTGCAATATATGTCCAACTCAGATTCTTTCGTCCTTATATAACAGTTGCAGTAGAGAAGGCCATTACCCATTACCTTTGAAATATGTCAAAGTCTCGCCTCTATATAAGGGGAAAGGAAAGCAGGAAGATATAAACAGTTATAGGCCAGTGTCAATCATTCCGGGAGTTGAAAATAAATTTCGAGCACGGTTTTAGTTCGCGGCTTACCAAGTACTTCACGGAGTATAACTCTTTGTCATGCAGGCAGCACGCGTATCGTAGTGGTCGATCCACGATCTCCTTGGCTCAGGAGCTGGCTCGACGTATTCTCGAGGCTCGCGAGAGATTTCAGCAGGTCGCCGTGATCTTCTGTGATCTATCAAAGGCCTTCGATGTGGCGGACCATGATGTTCTAGCAGCAAAGATCCAGTACTATGGTGTTGGAGGCCCCGCACTGAAATTGCTGACAAACTTCATGACAGGTCGTTGCCAAGTGGTTGTAGGGGATAGGGGCACGGTCAAATCGCAACCGCTAAAGACCGTGATTGGAGTAGCGCAGGGTTCATCGCTCTCCAACATTATGTTTTCCCTCCTCCTCAACGATTTACCAGAAAATGTCCACCACGGACATGTACTTATGTATGCCGATGATGTTGCGGCGGTCGTAACCGCTCCCACCGTAGATCAGCTAGAGCAAAAGTTAAATGAAGTAGCAGGCGAATTAAATCATTGGTTCGGAATCAATGGATTGATTCTGAACATTAATAAAACTCACTTTTTGCACTTTAATCTGGCAGGCCGCGCATACAGACAACTCAATGTGATAGTTGGAAACTCAAGAATGGATTAGGTGAAAACTACGACGTTCCTGGGTTTCCAATTTGATTCTGGTCTCACATGGGAAGGCCACATAGACAAATTATGTGATAAAGTGGGCCGTGCCTGCTTCGCGCTGTGGCGCATATCCGCGATTTTGCCGTAAAGCATGGTCCGGAACTGCTATTTTGCATCTGTGTACTCTCTGCTCCAATATGGCGTTGAGCTCTGGGGTTGTGCTGCCGATTGGCAGCGCATCTTCAGAATGCAGAAAAGAGCAGTGAGAGCCATAGTGCGAGTGGCACAAGATGAGTCAGCATTTCCTCTATTCCGGTCCATGAAAATACTCACGGTCCCATCCGTGGTATGTCTTCAGGCGGCGCTGTATGCCAGAGACCACCTGGAAGAGTACTCGAAGCTCGGGGATGGCCACAAAAATTGCACGCGGAACGCGCACCGGCTGCGAGCAGTGCCGCGGCGGCTGGCGAAGACGTCTAAGCTAGTGCACGTGCTGGCACCGGCAGTTTACAACCGGCTGCCAGATAACGTGCAGAATGCGTCCTCAAGGGAGTCCTACAAGTTTAATTGTAAAAAGTGGTTGGTTGAACAGACTTTCTATAGAATCAATGACATTTTGAAATAATATTGTTAATACAATTTTTTATTGGACATGTTGTGCCTATATTTGTAAATTATGTTTAAATTATTTATTAATTATTGTACTTACTTGTCTACATTGGAATTAATTTATGGACTTTTTTATTATTACTATTTTTCAGTATTAAGAAGTAATTTGATTTTATATTTTGTATTAATAATCTTTGACATGTAACTATATTGTTGCCAATAAAAAACTATGACTATGACTATAACTAAACATGTCGTTGGACAACTTCAAGAGATACACCATTGACTCAATTGATTCCGGGTCAAGATCGTTAAACATGATCTTGGTCTTATCTATGATCATTCCGAGACCGATGCGTCGAGAAGCATCATCTAGGTTGGTCATCATAATTTGCAAGTCTTGCAGTGACTCCACCATTAGGACGATATCATCGACAAATCGTAAGTGTGAGATATTCTCGCTATTGATATTAATTTCCATTCCTTTCCAATCCAGCGTCTTAAACATATCTTCCAGGGCATTAGTGAGCCGATTCAGGGATATAACATCCCCCTTGTCTCACTCCCCTGCGCATATGGATATGCTTAGACTGCTGGTTTTGCACTTGGATATTCTTCAATTCAGTCGCGGCATCATACAGAAACCTCAGCACTTCTATGTATCGCCAGTCCACTTGACACCGCTGCAAAGACTCCAGAACCGCCCAGGTTTCAACGGAGTCAATTGCCTTCTCAAAGTCCACAAAAGCAAGACAGGGGCTGGTTATACTCTTCAGACTTCTGTATAGCCTGCCTCACTGTGTGTATGTGGTCTATGGCGCTACATCCTCCGCGAAACCCGACCTGTTCAGGAGGATGGAATTTGTTAAGTCTTCTTGTGAGACGATTTGAGATGACCCTTGAAAACAACTTATAGACGTGGCTCAAGAGTGAAATAGTGCAGTAGTTCTTTAAATAATAGTACTACCAAACTCCTGCTCCACGCCTCTGGAGTTTTCCCTCCGTTAAGAACGGTGCTAAATAACCTAGGGGTTATTTAGCACCGTTCAACTTCGGGAACTTCAGGAAATTCCCGAAGTACGGGTTTACCTCCTGCTTTCAAGAGATCAGAAGTTATACCAACCTCACCGGGGGCCTTTCCAGTCTTAACTTGTTTGAGCACCATCTCAATCTCGTCTAGGCTGACGTCGGGCAGTTCGTCAGTGTAGTAGCGTGTCAGTATAGCGTGGGAATCTTCTCTGCTGGGTTCGGGTCTAGACTAGAAGCATGCGAGTCGTACAATCGGCCATAGAAGTCTTTGATCTCAGACAGGATCTCTGGCTTAGAGACGACGTTTGTGCCGTTATTGGAAATATGTAATACAATATATCTATTTACTGTATAATATTATGTTATGTAGCGTTAGAAAAAAAAAAGATCATTATATAAGGCCGCAAATTTCAATGAGGTACAATAATTTGTGATATTTTAACATAATGTGTCAAGAATATAATGCATATTTTTTAATAGTAATTTTTTCTTTTGTCTAGTGTAATAAGCTTTGAAATAATCTCTGCTCCTTTTTCGTTGTATCCTTTGTTTGCGAGATGTACTTTTTCGTTGTATCCTTTGTTTGCGAGATGTACTTTCGCTTATAGGTATTACTTTTTTCTTTTAATATCTTGCTCTGTCTTTAGATTTCAATTTTTCATAATTATAGTTGTGGGTCATTCTTTATTTTTTTTCTAGTCTTTTTTTTCTGTCTCGTTTGATTTTTCTTTGTTTTATCTATTTTAAGAAAGCCTTATAAAAAAAAATGCAGCCAAATTATCGAGAGAAAATACCCTCTAAAAATACTCTTTATTTATTTGATTTTGTGTAAGACATCAATTTATTTTTATTTGAAAACAAAAATAGATATTTTCATTAATAATAAATAACATTGTAATGCCTGTCAACCCCCAAACGACCTTAAAAGTATGTTGTGATTTTCTTTAGTGTAATTTCCATGGTATGTCATAATTTCCATGGCCACTTATTTGCCATGTTAAACATGGAATTTAGGACCAAGGAAATTAGATTTAAGTCTTTAAAGCATCATAGACATCAATATATTTATTGAAAATATTCACAAGTTAAACTGAGGTTACCTATCCACAAACATTACCATTTCATAAAAGTATAAGGTAACAAGTCCATCAAACAGTTGAGAAATAGTGACCAAGGAAATTGAAAAATCTATAAACCAAAGGCCAAGGAGGGATGTGTTAACGCGATTGGCATGAAACTGAAAAACGGCGTGAACGTCTTGCTCTGATGGTATCTCGCGGTGAAATGGCCGAGCAATAAGGTGTCAACAGAATTTATTTATAACCGTAGAAAAATCTACCCAAGGAAATTACATTCTTCTCACGGACAAGGACAAAACTGAGTTTTATTTTATACCCTTAACCGTGTTTATATGAGAAATATTGTTTTCCAATTTTGTGGTGTTAACTATACGTAAAATTAAAAGAATAAAATGGTAAACACATTATGGTAATGAAATATGTGTTAAAATATAAAACAAACGAATAAATGGACATGTCAAGGAAATTAGTATTTTATCTTTTGGATACCATTTCCTTCGTTAATAATTATAGCCTAGAATGTTTAAATATCAAAAACATGTGCAAATTAGGCTGTAGTATCACATAAAATAATTATTAAACCTATATGCGTAACTAAAATATTTTTCGCCAGCTCGGACATTAAAAAGTCACGATTTTGGCGAATTATATAGACGGGGCTCTGCAGAGAAATGGGCCTATAATTCTTCAAGACGGAGTTAAACAGCCTCTGAAGGACTTGACTTTAAGTAAAGGTGTTCCACAAGCTTTCAGTAGCTCTGTCGTTATTCCGTCTTCCCCTGGTGCCTTGTTGCTCTTAAGCTGTTTGAGAGCCATTCTGATCTCGTATAGGCTGACGTCCGGGATATCTTCGGTATAATGTCGGGTCAAACGGGCTCTTGCATCACTAGTCGTACTAAGAGGACTACGCGAAGAGGTGTATAATTGACCATATAACTTCTCGAGTTCACTCAAAATCTCTGGCTTCGACGAAATGATGCTGCCACTGTCGGTCTTCAGCTTCGTCAACAGGCTTTGCCCAATAGATCTCTTGCGAACCCTTTAGAGCCCTTGTTCCGCTGTATTGCGTTCTTATTACAATTAATATTATAAGAGCGCAAATAGTGTCGAATCGACTTGGAGATCTGTTTATTAAGCAAGCTGTATCTCCACATAGCTGTATCAGTCAAATGGCCCAAGTTTAGGAGGAACCTTTTGGAGATGGGTACGCCAACTCACCTAGTACACCTCCTCATGCGTCTTTACGAGGACGAAACTGCTTCTGTGAAAGCGGATGATGTGTTATCTAGCAACTTTCAACCGGCTGCAGGAGTTCGTCAAGAGTGTATTATTTCTTCCCTACTGTTTAACATATATACAGTGATTATTGCGCTTGACAACTGGATGGACGGCATTGCGATAGGTCTCAAAATCTCGAATTTGCGTTATGCGGATGATACTACCTTATTTGCAACAAGCTTCAGCAACATGGAAGACCTGCTCCGCAGGATGGAAACCATCATCAGCCTTGAGTTTGGACTGAGAATTAACCGAACCAAAATCAAAATGATGATTGTCGACCGTATCCATAACAACTCGCTCGAAGTTACACAAATATCGAACTGTGATGTGGTCCAATCATATGTCTACCTTGGTGCGTTGATCACCAATGGCGGCGGATGCGTTGACGAGATCAAGCGGCGTATGGCGATTTCCAGATCTTCTATGGACAGGTTAAAGAAGATAGGAAGAACCGCAATATAACGAAAGCCACTACGATCTGACTCGTCCGTGCGCTGGTCTTTCCTATCTTTCTATATGCTGCGGAGACGTGGACCCTTCGAGAGAGCGAGAAAAAGCTAAAAGATGCTCTCGAAATGTGGTGCTGGAGAAGAATGCTCGGGGTGTCGTGGATAGAGTTCCATACCAGCCAGTCCATACTCTAAGAACTCGGCATCAAGCAGCGTCTATCAGGCACAGTACAGTCCCGCATCCTCACGTTCTTCGGGCACGTGTCACGGCGCGGAGAACTGTCCATCGAGCGCCTTGTAGTACAGGGCAGGGTCGAAGGCACACGTGACACGGGCACGAGGGAGATCGCCGATGCGATGGACCGACTAAGTTAAGGCAGCACTGGATGGCCCTCTACACGTGCACCAGAAGAGCAGCTATTAGAGATGAGTGGCGTAGGATTGTAAAGCGAGCCAAAACCCCCGACGTGACAACCACGACCACTCTGCCAAGAGTGTAGCGGCTAAGAAGAGAATAATCTCGACATATCCACTGAAGACTGCAGTCTCATCTCGCTTTACGATGATATTCATTGAGCCTCTTACCATGCGGTGATCACTGCCGGTCTTAACCCTGTTGATCACAGAGAAATCATTGAATATATGCCCATTGGTCGTCAAAATGATATCTATCTCGCGCTTATGACCGCCGGGGTGCAGCCACGTCCATTTCCTGGCGCTTCTTGAAAAAGGAGTTAATCATAAAGAGTCCCTCCTTCTCCATGAAGTCAGCCAATCGCTGACCCGCAGTGCATTGAAGTCCCCCACCACCACTGTGAAGTATATGTGTTATAAGTTTATAACTTTAAAACAATTTCAATAAAAATATAGATTCACAAACTAAACCCCGACTATGGTCTTGGTGAACTAAAAAGTCACAATCAAATATATTCAAACGTTTTAGAAATTGAAAACTTTAGGGCCGTAGGAGTGCGACATACATTTATCAATATTTAACTAAGTAAAGTGCACTCCTCGGCTATAAAGTTTTAAATTTGTAAAACGTTTGAATATTCTTGTTTGTGACTAGTTTAGTTTTTGTTCATATATTTTTGTTAGACAATTAATTTCCCTGTCTCATTGAGTCTGAAAAACAGTAAGTTCGCCTGAAAGCTGAAACTATTGTTACATACATGAACAACAAACTAAACTAAACCGGCAAGTTACATTCTTTTCTGGTTTCAAAGTTATTCAAATGCAAAGTTTCAAATACTCATGTAAGCAGAAGTAGTACTACTTACTTCACTAGTCCTAGGGAGGTGAAATTTACACTTAGGACTTAGCATACAATAAATGTATTTATCTATCACAAAATCTAGGAGGTAACTATTCCAAACTTATCTTTTTAGCACTTTCAAAGAAGTTCAGTGGGCCCAACTGCAAAGAAGTTCAGTGGGCCCAACTGCAAAGAAATTCAGTGGGCCTAACTGTACATAAGTTCTGTGGGCCCAACTGCACAGCTTATCACTGTTTACGTAATAACACATGCTAATATTGTTTAAACAGAAATAAAACAATACTTGTCATTGTATTATTATTTATATTTGTTTATAATAAAACACCTTCCCAATAAGTGATTATGTTCAAAATATAAGTAGGTACATTATAACTAACTTTACAGGAATAATAACAAACATTAAAAAATAATCAACTCATTAAAAATTTAAAGACTCATTTCACCAACTTGTTTATTTATATAAAGATGTTCCAATGAAAAACATACAGTTATGAAACAGTATGGTTTCCATGACACTTTTGAATGCGTCTGAAATAAACCAAGGATCTTGTGATCAAGCTTTTCTAATCACGTCTTGGATCTAAAAATCATCTAACGGTTTTGTATGGAGTTTAACATAAAGCTCTCGCCATTTTGAAGTTAACTCGATTTCTTGGGCATGAATGAAAATACTTTCAGTCGATAGGGAGAATAATAAGAAACAGTGTTTTATAAAAAATAGCCTGTGATATACTTTTCGTTAAATTTGAGTTAAAAAATCATTAACTTTCGACAAACTTCACTATATCAATTTGTCGTGCACTATGGGATGGCTCAAATTAGGTTAGATGACTGTGATATCCATTTCTATAGACAGTTATTTCAATGTGGTTCCCTGACAGACAGAAAAACAAGATTGCAGCGCGTTATCCTAACGCGTGGAAACGACGAAATATAATAATTTTCATACCCAAATATCTCAGAAAGTATATCACTTATATTTTTTCGGCTGATTTTAATTATGGCCTAGAAATCGAACTCATTCCAAAATGGCGGCAGTTTTGGTATGTCAATAAGATGATGTTTTTTTTGTGTACCTAATTTAAATTTATCAATTCAAGACGTGATTGTCTATACAAAGAAATAGATTCAGTCGTATCATCACATCATCGTGTGTGTTGTACCATTCTATTTCTCCCCTAGATAACTTTAACTTTCCATCAGTGTATTCAGAGCATAGCTCTCGCCCGCGCTGTAATTAGTGCGTACCGCCGTCTGAGCAAACAAACAATTATTAATTGGAGTTGGTTGGTGCTCGGAGGTACCGCCTATCAAAACTCATCACAACATTATACCGTCCATTTATAGTCTCAGATAAAATGCAGCTACAGTACAACTAGTATAACTACACACAATAATAAGTTATTTCAATTAACATAAACTTAAAGATATTTCGTAGATATATATATATATATATTTTGAACAGTCAACAACTATTATTTTATTGATATTATTTCATTCACAATGTTTGTTGTAGGGCTTGTGGTTTGCCAGTAAGATATACCTTTTCCGTTTAGGTCACGCCACGGCTTCATTAATCGCATTATAACGGGTTTTTTTTTATTGAATAGTAATTATTCACCTGTGTTGTAATATTTTATTAATTTACTTTTAAATCATCTGAAAAGCTACGTTATGATGATAAAACCGGACCATGATCTTTATACTAAGTTTTGCCAAAATCCATTCAGCCGCTACGGAGCCGAGTGGTAACAAACACGGGTACATACAGACTCGCATTTATAATATTTAAAACTCGGTTTCAAAGACCTCTCAAACGAAATATGCACGTCACAATCAGAACCAGTTTCTAAAATGTTCATGAGCCGAACAATATTTTCCACATGAAACTTAATACTTTGTCGCAGTTAGTACTTGCATAGTTTACATTATGCAGCAGTATGCAAGTAACTAATGCACGGATGTTTTGTTTAAGCCGTCGAAATATACAAGTTTCTTTAAAGCACTTACCTTCTAAGGCTACCCTAATTAATTTTAAAATGATAGCAATGTAAAACGTGCCAATTCTGTTGGCACAAACTAGCTAAGATTTGTTGTCACTCTCAGACCCGAGGAGAACAAAAGGGATAGCAATAATTTTAGAGGTGTTATTTTAGTTTGTGTCCACAGAATGACACCTTTGTAACATTCCTAATAAGTTAATAAACTATTTTAACTAATGAATTATTTGTGGCGTTGTAAGATATTACAGTTGAATGTTTCGGGACGAAACGATGTATGATGTAATAATACATGATTGTAATAATTATATTTTTGTTATAACACCACAAACAAACAAAATAAACAAAACAAAAATATAAACAGTTCACCTATGACCACATACAAGACAATATCGAGAGGGAAAAACGTATTTGCTGTAGGATATCAACAGAGCAGAAAAAGATTCAAAAATTTGAAATAAATCTTTACAACTTTGTTTCATTAATAAATTTCCAAACATCGCGATAAGAGTCCAAGTACTACCTGTCTAACTCGGATTCTTGGAACTTCCTAATACAAAAATAACTTAGTAGCATTGCAGCCTTTACAGCCTCGTAAAAATATGTTTTTTTGTATACTATGTTGGTTTACCAGTGTCCACGAATCTAAATAAAGATTTTAGTGCGGAAATTATCGAAAACATTATCATACGTTATATTTTGGTTTACCAGTGTCCACGAATCTAAATAAAGATTTTAGTGCGAAAATTATCGAAAACATTATCATACGTTATATTTTGGTTTACTAGTGTCCACGAATCTAAAAAAAGAATTTAGTGCGAAAATTATCGAAAACATTATCATACGTTATATTTTGGTTTACCAGTGTCCACGAATCTAAATAAAGATTTTAGTGCGAAAATTATCGAAAACATTATCATACGTTATATTTTGGTTTACCAGTGTCCACGAATCTAAAAAAAGAATTTAGTGCGAAAATTATCGATAACATTATCATACGTTATATTTTGGTTTACCAGTGTCCACGAATCTAAATAAAGATTTTAGTGCGAAAATTATCGAAAACATTATCATACGTTATATTTTCTGCTATATTTTTATACGTATTTTCGCTGCAGTAGAAAACTGCAACTCAAACATTTTTGTCATCCACTAATAAAAGCACCGCCGGAGCTAAACAAACTCTCAAAAAGTAATACAATCGCTACATCAGTTCAAAATTATGCAATTTGCTTCTAAAAATAACTTGAGATAACATTGCGTTCACTATCAGTCATCAACCTGAAGGTCATTAGTAATCACAGTGTCTACCTACACTCCGTGTGTACGAAAATGTATATGTCTTGCATTCAAATAGTGATAGAAATATATATGTTTAGTAGTTACAAGGAACAGGACGTCGTCATTAATGAGCGTGTAACCGTAATGTAAACCAGCGTCAAGTGTGATGCACTGGGCATTTGTGCTGATTATAAGCCCCTTTCAACACACTCATTAGCACGTTTGCCTATGTTCTAATCCATGTTTTTTTGTAATGTTGTGTGTTGAATAAATGTTTTTTCTTTCTTTCTTTCTTTCTTTATTGGCAAACCTAAACTTCCGCCATCAGGATTAAAGTAAAATTTCTTGTCCATAAATCAAACTAGTGTCAATCGATAGGAAAAAAAGAGTTCTATATAATTTCTGAGATATATGGGTAGGTTTTTTTTTCACGCCTTTCACACATCTTGTTTCTGTCTTGGCCAGGGAACCCCTTACATGTAACTGTCTGATGAAATGTATGTCACAGAGTACTCTAACCCGCGCCATTCCATTGTTGCATTGCACTAAAAATAATATATATGAAGTAAGACGAAAATATAATAATTTTTGAACCCAAATACACTTTTTGTTTATACCCAAATATAATGTTCCCTAACGTTTGACCTTAGTTTCTTCCATGGCCAAGAAATCAAGCTTATTTCAAAATGGCGGTAGTATAAATAAAATAAAAAAAAAATGGTAATAAAATGGTTTTTGTATAAATATTTAAATCCAAGAATCATTAACCGATCATTTACAGATTCTAGCAGAGGATTTTTGAACAATACACCACCATTTACGTATTCGTATGTTTTTGATTACAAACTGTTGTTTACATCAAGATGTATTAGCCTTATCTATATAGTGTTTGAGAACACACAGAAAGCTACCGAAACGTAGCCGTACTACAAAATACAAAAGCTAGATCTTATTTTAAAATATATCATATTTATAGAAAACATTAATTCTGATTTCCAAGTTATTTCTACAATAAATCTTGTTTCAATCTTGCGTATTATGTTTTGTAGTATAGCCAGTAGGTACATGTACATTAAACATTTGAAGCCTCTATGCAACTGATGAACTGAGGTTTCATCTCATTTTCTTTACCGTCAAGTCTAATTTGCAATTCACACACACATATTCGCATATTTTTAAGGAAAGTTTGTAATAATTACATGCGGGACAAATATTAAAAGCTTTAATACTTCTAGTGCTATGATAAAAACACGGTACACTGTTCAATATAGTATCCTTACTATATAGTATCCTTACTATATAGTATCTTTACTATATAGTATCCTTACTATATAGTATCCTTACTATATAGTATCCTTACTATATAGTATCCTTACTATATAGTATCCTTACTATATAGTATCCTTACTATATAGTATCCTTATTATATATTGTAAAGAAAACGCAGTACATTAGCGCATCAGCATTTTCTGATCCTCGAAGACGAGGTGATGATAAATACAACACTTCGCCAATACGTTTACTCACTTAACTGTCGCACTCATAATAGTAAAGTAACGATAATCAAGCATTAAATCGCTTGTTTTGTTTGGATTTTGTCAACTTAATGCTTTATTAGCGCTAGTTGACGATTATGAGCGCTCCTAGTAACTTCGTGTGAAATAGACTTCATTTCAAGCAAGTTACACTTATTGTAGATGTTAGTGCAACTTGTTTGAAAAAAAAGCTGTAAAATATGTAAGATAATTCCGTTGTTCGTCATGTTTCAACTTAATTGCCGGCCACTACCCACTGTTAACTATACCGGCCGTTATTACCGGCGCAAACTATACTTTAACCGAACTAAGTATAAAGCTGCACAGAACTTAGTGATGTAAATACAATATTTGAAACAAATAAATGAATATTTACATTTGTGCCTGGCAAGTTATGTACCAAAAGATTTTTATAAGAGTCGTTGTGCTGTGTACTACATGTATCATGATACGATTCAGTTTCATGGTATTTTTTATTTTATTCAGTAATTATTATACAAAAAAAAATGCTTGAGTTTTCTTATGTAGGTATAGATTAATCATTTTGAACAGTCAGTTAACTGCCATTCAACATGTCATCAAAAATATAATTAAATTAAAGCACAGCACTACGTTGATTAAAAACATGGATATAATACGCAAATGCCACCTATTATGCTACCATTATTAACATTCCTTCTTTGCACAATATTGTTGTGTTACCTATTATAATGAAGCAAAACAATAATAATGTCGGGTCGGGTGTGACGTACTGCGAGGGCGACAGAACCTGCTGATGCGCTGTAAAACGTGGCCGGCATTACATAAGCACATGCTGTGGACAGAGTCGTCAGCTCTCGCCACTGAGCGACTGTGTACTACTGGAGGCGGCTCCACACGTCACTGCATGCCCTACTCCACCGTGCTGATGTCATCACACTCAGGTACCCTACAAGTACGTGTTGATTAGAAACAATCAAAAATTAAAACCCGACAACGGTCGGCTAAAAAATAGCCTGACACTTTTGCGATGAAGACGAATCGATTGACACCTCGCTTGTCAAAATCGGACCAATAAAGGCGAAGCTATAGAATTGATAACTTCATAATCGATAATTTCATGAAAAGGCCAGCTAAAACTGACCATATTGTAGAATCATCAACATTTAATGATATTTTTCAATCTACGTTTGACCATATCATCAATGTAGGGTTTTCATGATACCAAAGGTGTTTAAAGAGATAGGTTTTCAAGGCTAAAAAAATACGAAGACGAAGGTGGGAGCCCGCTACGCTTCGCTCGCGCATTCGCCTTCTAACATATCACGTCCTAGTCGGGCTTCCGCCCTCGCCTTCTATTTACTATATTATGATCACTAATGCTTGACCATATCACGAAGTAGCCGTGCGTTTAGCTGTTCATATCGTCAAACGCTGATTATTCAGTCATCTGTCCAAACCATTTCATGATTTGACCGATAATTTCATGAGATATAACTTTTTCAAGATGTGGCCAACCATTTCATGAAATTGACAATTATATGATATCGCCACATCTACATATATACATAGACTGTTAAACTCAATACCCTTCCCTTGCTTCGCCATTGTTGGGTAAAAATAACTTATCTGCCTTGATGTGTACTAAGATACTGCACTAAGCCAGAAATAGTAATAGTACTAAAATTTCGCATCTATTATAATATACTCTTTCCCCGCCCGCCCCCCTCCCCACGTGGCGTTCGTTTGTCGTGTCGTCTCCAGTCCGTAGTATAGTAGCCCGGGCTCCCGCCCGCCCGGTCGCAGCGGCGGCGTTAGAAGAGCGCCGCGGAGTAGGCGGCGTAGCTGGCGCCGGCGCGCAGCGAGCGCAGCGCGGCGGCGAGCGCCCCGGGGCGCGCGGCGGCGAGCGCCTCGGGGCCGGGTCAGGCGAATATCAGCCACAGCACGAACACGATCGCCACCCACAGGAAGATCTTCGACAGGAACTGCTCCTCCTCGAACTGCGCCGTCCCGCGCGGCGCTGCAACAACAAGCTGCGATAACATCACAACAAACAATTGGGCCTCCTCCATATGTTAGAGGGGGCTTTGCCCTCGTCGCCGCGCTTGGCGACAATACTCCGGGAAACACTGCTGCATATCTTCTGAACTGCCTGCTGGTTCTCACCTCCCCGCGGGATAAAACCCTATGCAGAATGAGTTCTCTGTTTAATACTTTCAGCACAAATACAATGTACAGAGGAGGACCTAATGCTATGACAGCATATTCTACCAGCCATCTTGGTGTTGCAAGAAAGATGTGTACACACGAGATATAGACAGTAACAAATAAATTAAAACACTTTCATAGAATTGATATAAAATCATCATCACCGTATCTGTCCACTGCTGGACGTAGGCCTCTCCTAATGCACGCCACTGAGCTCGGTCTTCAAATATAAAATGCAAATGATATATAATTTAAATACATATATATATATAAATATATATATATATATAAATATATATATATATATATATAAATATCATATAGTGAAACAGCTAGTGGTGTTAACGATAACAAGAGTGATAGCTAATTTTTGAAAGTCTTTAGGAAATGCTCTAAGAAATTAGTTTCGTTTTGTAAATAATAAATATATGATTCAGTTTGAACGAGAAAAGAATAAGAGAAATCTTATTGTGTCCAATTTACTCAACAAGAACATCGCGCACGCGTACTGAGAAGTAACTTGACATGCTTGTTTTCGCTGAGTTCTTTGCGAAATAGCCCACCCCTGCCCTCCACCTGCGACTTCAGCTAAGTAAAGGGTAGATCCGAAATAGTAGTGTACTGATCGCGAATATACATGCTTGTTCCTCACCGGGGGTAGGCCGCGGGTCTCCAAAATTGAACGAGGAGGTGAACACGCCGAACGGGAAGGCGCCAATGCCGAAGGACATGTGGAAGCCCTCGCCGAAGCCGAACCCGGGGAAGCCGCCGTTGTTCTCGGGCTCCGTGCGCTGCCCGGCGGGTCGCGGGGGCACCTGCGCCGCACAACACTATATATTTACTATTGCTCACTAAAATATCTCGACTTGCGGCGGCTCTGTGTGCCGGCACTCCCTTCCCTCTAAAATGGTCGAGGAGGTGATGGCTGGCATAAGTCATACTCGTGAACGGCGCTGCTTATGAGGACTGGTCCAACCTGGTTTGTATTCAATCATGACACTGATAAAAATAATAATTATCGTCTCATTGGTCCTTTTATTTTTTGTGATTGACAGTTACATATAATTTCTGACATTTATAAATATTATACATAAAGAATTGTCAAAAGTAGAGAAAATGAGAGAGAGTACACGGTAGAGTCAGAAGGGTGTTTCCTTTTCCTGTGCGAGTTTCAACTCTGAGTCGGCACATGAAAGGGAAATTTCCTTTTCAAACTCAAGGCATACTTCGCTAACCTAATTTTATTTATTCAATCTATTTATAATATTTAATGTTTTTCTCTTTGTTCATGAGATGTTAAGTTTTGACTTGTAAAAGTACTTAATTACAATACTTTGACTTAGAGGACTTGAGCACATAGTGTAGTCAAGCTGCAGCGGTCGCCTGATCTCACTGCTAGAAAAACATCATAATGACCGTAACCTGGTCGGAGTTATTTATGGACTTTACAGTGAGAAATAAGATATTGAAGTATTTTCCGTTGCAAGATCTGTTATCTTGTTTGTCGGTTGTGTATTCGGACGCCGCGCCACAGGTGGTGGGTTCAAACCCAGCGTTGGCTGGGCTTGTAGTCCAATAAACTACTGAATTTGTATTGCAATTGTTGGTTAAAAGTTAGGATTAGGAGACTGACGATATAGCAGTCAAACGCAAGCTATTTGCAATACATTTTTGTTTACGAATTTATGAGATCTTTTTACAACTTAGCCTTAAAATTGGTCATTCACATCACATTTCGAATTGGTATCTATCACCTCATTGATAAGTTTATCTCAACATTTATTAATTCTACTAATAATAGTATTTAGTTATTACAACAACACAAGAGAGAGATAAAACAGTTGTTCATTAATATTCCTTATCACAAGCTTCAAGCTTATCATAAATACATTTGCGAAGGTTTGCTAATTAGTTCAAAGTTTACAAATGTTGGTGTAAGCAAGTAGAACTAGGATTGTCAAATGGTACAGTCACAAGCAATAACAGGTAAACATTGTGTCATATAGGTATTGTCGTGGCGATGTCGTACAATTATTGATCATTTCATGAAATGGCTAGCTAAAATTGTCCATATCGTTGAAACATCAACGATTAATGATATTTCACTCCACGTTTGGCCATATAATTAAATAACATGAATGTAGGGTTTTCATGACACCAAAGGTATTCAAACAGATTTTCAGGGCTATAATACAACCACGAAGACGAACGCGGGAGCTCGCTACGCTTCGCTCCCGCCTTCGCCTTCTAACCTATCACTGCAAAGTCGGGCTTCCGCCTAGCGCCTCTAGCGGTGGATAATGTAACTAATTTACAATATGATCACTAATGTTCGACCACATCATGAAGTACCCGTGCGTTTAGCTGTTTATATCGTCAAACACTAATCATTCATTGATCTGGCCAAATCATTTAATGATTTCACCTATAATTTCATGAAATAAAAATTGTTTTTGATGTGGCCAACCATTTCATGAAATGATAAGTTTTACGATATCACTCCCATATAAGAAAAAAATATCATCTTGATCACATCAGTTTTCAAATATAAAAACCGCATCAAAATCGGTCCATTCGTTTGAGAGCTACGATAGTCACCCCTCTTTTTTCAATTCCCCCCCAATATAGCTAAAAACCATCTCGCTTACATCAGCTTTCAAACATAAAAAACCGTTTCAAAATCAGTTCATTCGTGTGGGGTTGGGAGTTACCATCCTTCTCACTCCCCCTTCCCCTTCCCCTCATTATAGCTAAGAACCATCTCCGTCACATCAACTTCAAACAGAAAAAAACGCATCAAAATCGATCCATTCGTTTGAGAGTTACGATGCCACAGATATACACACACACACACACCCCCTCACACACATAATGACACCCAACACACCGTAAACTGATAACACCCGTCACTTAGTTCGGGGGTTAAAAAATTAACTTTTGTTAATAAACTAGCTGTACCCGCGGCTTCGCGTGAAGAAATGTCTCTAGGTTAAAAGTACTCTTTGTACAAGATCTAAAATACCAATCTTCTTCTGATCTTCCGCAGTGCAAGCAGTGGGCCACGACGACGGGCCAGACAGCAGATGGTCCATAGTCGGACTTGAGTCTCCATGGAAATTGCATGCAGTTTGTAACTCCTCTGTTATACCCCATTTGGCCATATTATGCCTACAAAGGCCAACATTGGTCCTGAGCCGATTAAAGGATTTCCTAACCGGCCATTGCAGGTTATGACCAGCTGGAAGTTGTTCTGCTGGCGGTATGTAGTTGGTGGGAACAGGTGCTTGGCTGCCCATAGACTAAGCCTCGCGTTAGGTGGGTCCAACCTTTTGTCACATGTAGAAAGCTCTTACGGCTTTACAACCTACTTTTTTTTTCTTCTTTTTCTAGCGTGTAGTTGTGTTAAGTGGGTGTCGATAATCATGTTCCTGTTTGTATTTTTAGTGTGTAGTTGTTAAGTGGGTGTCGATAATCATGTTCCTGTTTGTATTTTTAGTGTGTAGTTGTTAAGTGGGTGTCGATAATCATGTTCCTGTTTTTATTTTTAGTGTGTAGTTGTTAAGTGGGTGTCGATAATCATGTTCCTGTTTTTATTTTTAGTGTGTAGTTGCTAAGTGGGTGTCGATAATCATGTTCCTGTTTTTATTTTTAGTGTGTAGTTGTTAAGTGGGTGTCGATAATCATGTTCCTGTTTTTATTTTTAGTGTGTAGTTGTTAAGTGGGTGTCGATAATCATGTTCCTGTTTTTATTTTTAGTGTGTAGTTGCTAAGTGGGTGTCGATAATCATGTTCCTGTTTTTATTTTTAGTGTGTAGTTGTTAAGTGGGTGTCGATAATCATGTTCTTGTTTTTATTTTTAGTGTGTAGTTGTTAAGTGGGTGTCGATAATCATGTTCCTGTTTTTATTTTTAGTGTGTAGTTGCTAAGTGGGTGTCGATAATCATGTTCCTGTTTTTATTTTTAGTGTGTAGTTGTTAAGTGGGTGTCGATAATCATGTTCCTGTTTTTATTTTTAGTGTGTAGTTGTTAAGTGGGTGTCGATAATCATGTTCCTGTTTTTATTTTTAGTGTGTAGTTGTTAAGTGGGTGTCGATAATCATGTTCCTGTTTGTATTTTTCGCCGGCACACGTGACATCCTTCAGCCGTCAAAAAGATTTTTATCGATTGCTCGGCTTCTACACATCAGATTGAGATACCAAGTGCCCCAGTTTTTGAATCAAACCCCAAGCTATCCAACAGAAACCCGCATCGCAATCGGTCCAATAGTTTTTACGTGATGGGTGAACAATCATACAAACAAACAGACACGATTTAAAAAAATGATATTTTCTGGTACCGTAGCTTATTTTAAGTACATTTTTTTTATAATCTTTTTTGTACAGACTTTTTCGTACTTATTGCTTTATTATAAGTATACATAGATGATTGCATCTTTATCAGTTGCAAATGTATATTACATTTGCTATCTATCCTATCGGCTATCGTTTCGGCAACGATTTCAGTTCACCGACCTACAACATCTGATTGGAGAGGAGATGAATCCATTGACGTCCACATGATGATTAAACTTACCCAAAACACCTTTGAATAAGTTTAATCAGGTTTTATTTTCACACAAAATATGCATAAGTATTTTTAATATCCTATGCAATGTTTTATCTATCCTTATAACTTAGTAAGGTATCAGCTTATCACTCTTGGACATATAGAACGCCATTATTATTAAAAAAAAAAAAGAAAGAGTTTTTCAGGCACACCTGAACAAGCCTGACGTATTCATCTATACATTTCTATACTTATAATACAGCAATATGAACCAATAAGTCTGTACAATGAAGATATTTATTTTTAAATGGTCCAGGTTACTTAAAATAAGCTACTGAACAAGAATAGAACATTTTTTTAAATCGTGTCAGTCTGTTTGTTAGTTTGTTTGTCTGTATGTTTGTTCGCGCATCACGTAAACGCTACTGGACCGATTGCGATGCGGGTTTAACTGTTAGATAGCTTAGGGGTTGAATTAAAAACTGGTGTACTTGGAATCTCAATCTGAAGTGTAAAATTCGAGAAATCGATAAAAATCCATTTGACGTCTGTAATTGATGATTTTAGTACTTTTGGTTATGGAATATCACAGGATCCTTATATCCCAGAAAAATAACCACGCAGGCAAAGCCGCGGGCACAGCTAGTAAATATTATAAATACTTATAATAAAGCAATATCAACGAAAAACTTTGTACAAACAAAATAATTTAAAAATAATGCTCTAGGGTACTTAAAATAACCTACTAAACAACAAGATAACATTTAAAAAATCATGCCTGTCTGTTTATCTGTATGTTTGTTTGTTCACGCATCACATAAAAACTACTGGACCGATTGCGATGCGGTTTTCACTGTTGGATAGCTTATGGTTTGACTTAAAGTGGTGTATTTGGTATCTCAGTACGATGAGTGAGTAGCCGAGCAATGGAAAAAAACTTTTTGACGGCTGAAGGAATTTTGATCAAATAATAATATTATACTAATGTATTCGGGACAATTCCACACCAAGTACCTAGCCCCAAACTAGGGTACCCTGTACTATGGGCACTAGATAACGGATACACAGATAAGAATATTACATCCATGTCTCGAAAACAAACATTTCTGCTCATCACACAAATGATTGCACCTAGCAGGATTCGAACCCGCGACAATGTTGCGTGAAGTGTTGGTATATTGGTATTTTAGGTCTTGAAATAGCACATAGAGTACTTTTAATCTAAAGAAATGAGCACGCGTGCGAAGTCGCGGGTACAGCTAGTTACCATATAAAACTTTAATGTTCTAAAACCTACATTAAAGGGAAAGGAAAGATTTGAGTGTGAAGCATCTCAACTTGAACCTACATCTCCGGGATGCTGTACCACCGCTGTGAATGTCGGTTCACACCCAGTATGCTTAAGTTTCATCAAAAGTTTGTAGTAGTACGCACCTTGTTCCTAGGGTCCTCTTGCTTGGTGTTCCCGCGGCCGTATAGCGGGATGACCTTGTCGCGGCTGATGGCTGCCTTGCACACCGGACACACCTGCCGGCTTGGCCGCGTCTCCAGCCATTGGTGCAAGCACGGCCAGCTGGAAATATATCACACACAATCAATACATTGATCTACTACTAGTTGCTGCGTTCTACAGGCAAAATGACAAACAAATGTCATGCACCACACACATGGCGAGGAAGAAACGTCATGTACAACACACATGGCGAGGAAGAAACCTCACACACACCACATACGGCGAGGAACAGCGCGGACAGTGGAAAGATTAGTACTCGTAAAACAGATGTGGATATTTTACTTCTATTATCATTTCCTAGTGGATTAGTAATTTCAGACTTCAACATTAACCTATACAGAATCAATGAGTGAGTGAGCAAATGAGTGAAAAGTCAATATCACACAATTTCATACAATCTACAATTGCGTCTAGTCTGTGGTCCGGATAATAACCTCTCAGTCTCGGCATTTTAAAAATTACATCAAATAAATAGGGACATTTGGGGGAGGCCTATGTTCAGCAGTGGACTTCTAATGGCCGACATGATGATGATGATGAATAGGGACATGGTATTGAATGAAAGGATCGATAACATACTCAATACCAGTATGACATTCAAAATATTGGTACATATCAAAACAAATGTATTACTATTATATATTAGATATTGGATACATTTTGTATGTTTTTGTAAATTTGGTGTGTTTTGTATGTTTTTGTAGTTATGAAACATATTTTACAAGTAGTAGGACTATGGGGACTGCATTTATCATAAAATCTATTTATTTATGAAAGAAATTAAAATACTAACACAATCTATACTTATAGTTTTTTTGTATTTTTTTTATTACGTACTATGCAACCGTTTGACCACGATCTCACCTGATGGAAAGCGATGTTGTGGTCGAAGGTGTAGCACGCTTGCCTAGTAGATACCTATTCACTCTTGACTTGAACACACCGGGGTTATAATTTACCGGAAACACTGACGAGGGCAGGGCATTCCACTCCTTTGCAGTTCTTATAATAAATGAAGAAGCGTAACGCTTCGTTCTTGTGCGAGATATTTCAACCATAAAAGGATGGCGCTTTGCCGATCGTCTAGTCCTACGGTAACGGAAAGGTGATGGTGATATCAGATTGTGCAGTTCTTGTGGATACCCTCGGTATTGCAATCTGTATAATACCGACAGAATTGCGACCTCACGTCGATGCGCCAGACTTTCAAGCTTACTCTTTACCAGAGTGTCATCACCAATGAGCCTCATAGCACGTCTCTCAATTGAATCCAAAACCTCGAGCTGATACTTGGCAGAACCGTCCCAGAGGTGACAGCAGTACTCCATACAAGATCGGACCTGTGCTTGGTGAAGATTCAAAAGCTGTCCCGGCGTGAAGTACCGCCTAATCTTACACAAAATATCAAGTTTCTTTGGAGTTAATGTTAGACCCAAAATTCAGGTCCGATGTGAGTTTGACACCCAAAAGCTCCAGATGGTCGCCTAATGGTAATGTTATACTACGAAAAGACGGAGATCGGTTAAGAGGACTCTTTTTAGCAGAGAACAAACACGCCTGCGTTTTAGTAGCATTAAATTTAACCAGGATAGCATCGCCCCAATCGTACACGACTTCTAAGGCTAAATTCAAACAGTCCACCATAGCCTCTCTCTGAATCTGGACAGCGTCGCAGCTGGCTTGAGCATTGGAACTGTATCTTCAACCACAGTACTATCATCTGCATACCCAAAAAAAAGAAAAAGCAAAAGGGCTTCAAAAGGTCATTAATGTGGAGTAAAAATAGTGTAGCCGAGAGAACCGATCCTTGATGTACACCAGCATTGATGGCCATTTGATCAGACGAGCAGCCCTCTAGGACTACCCGAATAGATCGTTCCCTCAAAAAATAAGCTATCCAATTGCATAAGCCAACAGGTAATCCATATGAGGGAAGCTTGTTTAAAAGACCATCGTGCCAGACCCGATCAAAAGCCTTACAAATATCAAAGGAGACGGCAAGCGCCTCACCGTGCATTTCGATGGCTTCGCAAAATACGTGGATGGCATACGCAAGAAGATCCCCAATAGACCGGTTTCGGCAAAATCCGTATTGCCGGTAACTGGGAAGATCATTGTCCTCAAGGTATGTCAATAGACTAACGTTTATGACACGCTCCATACACTTACAGAGTAAGGAGGTTATCGAAATCATTGCGGCGGAGCGCTTTTGCGCCTGCCCCACCGTCCGGTGACCGTCAGTTATAGACCAACAGCACATATATTTTCTAAAAAAAAAGAAAAAAGTTTATCGAGATGGGGCGATAATTGGTTGGATCAGCACTTACTGGTTGTATATTGGCAAGCTTCCAGCTCTTCGGAACTTTACCTGAGTGAAGAGAGAGGCGATACAAACGCGTTAAGTTGGGAGACAATTCGGGCGCACAGTTTTTCAACACAATCGCTGGAATGCCTTGTTCACATCTAGGGCTCAAAGCGTTCTGAGAACCTCCTTCTGGCGAATGCGTATATCGGGCTTAAAAACCCCGCAATGAGGAAGGCAGGAAGGTATCTTGCCGGTAGCGTCTAGAAGCGAAGATTCTTCAAAAAGAGAAGCAAATAAATTTGCTTTGTCTCCAGCATTATGAGCCAGTGATCCATCAGGTTTTAGCAATGGTGGCAGTGAGGGGCGGCAGAAGTTCACTTCGACCGACTTGGCCAGGGACCAAAAACCTTTGCTACCCGCGGGGTATGAAGCCAGTTTGGCCCTTATTCGACCTATGTGATCAAAATGAGCCTTCCTAAGAGTCTTTTTGCTGGTTTTAGCGACAACATTGAATATTTGTTTCTTAACCTGAATATAAGAGGATTTGCGCTTTCGATATGCCTTTTGCTTTAGAGCCACAACACGACCACAGTCGGATCCAAACCAAGGCTGAGCTTTGCTGAGAAGAGGCTTATCACTGAATGGAATGAAATATTCCATTGCCTGATATATTACCTCTGTATCAGCAGATGCGCAAATCGACGGGTCCTGGGAAGTGAAACATTTTTGCCGCCAAGGGTACGATGCAAGGAATTGTCGCATCTCGTCCCAATCTGCTGAGTTGTATCTCCACACGCGTCTATTACCTTTACGGCTAGGATCAGGTGGGGAATACACAGAGACGGACTTAAACAGACAGTGATCAGAGCTACCGTGATCAGTATTTTAGGACCATTATTGTTTTTACTTTATATAAATGACTTGCCCACAGCAATTAATCATAAATGTATACTTTTCGCTGACGACGTGTCGGTCGTAGTAACCAACAAGAATAGTTTGACATCAATAAATCATGAAAATTTAATAAATGATGCTGCTGACTCAATAGTAGACTGGTTGGATTATAATAATTTATGTGCTAATATCTCAAAAACCAAATACATAAATTTTCGTAACTATAGTACAATGAAAAGGAACTTTAATGTAATTTGTAGAAATCAGCCTATAGAAATGACTGATGAATATAAATTTCTTGGACTGTGTGTAGACCAACACTGCAATTGGAAGTCTCACATTGATTATGTTTGTTCTAAACTCAACCGCTTCGTTTTTGCGTTGAAACGGATAAGGCGCACGGTGTATCAAAGTGCTGCGCTTACTTCCTATCACGGGTACGTGGGTTCAGTTCTGAGGTATGGTCTTTTAATCTGGGGAAATTCAACCAACATAACTAAAGCATTCTTAGTTCAAAAAAAATGTATAAGGGCTATATGTGGTGTTGGTCCATTGGAATCATGTAGACCGCTCTTTAAAAAGTTGAAGATTTTGACGTTAACTAGCTTGTATGTCATACAAATTGGAATTTTTGTGAAGGAGCACCCTGAACGTTTTGAAAAATTAAACGAATCCAAACTTTTTCAATGTGCTAGTCGTGATCCAACCAGGTTAATGATGGCCAACTGCAGAACCGCCCTATGTCATCGAACTGTCAGGTTATGGCCATCAAAGTTTTTAACAAAATTCCAAAAACAATCAGGGAGCTACCAATTAAGCATTTTAAAGTTAAACTACACAAGTGGCTAACTGAAAACTGTTTCTATGACATTAAGGAATTTTTTGATTTTAAAATGTGTAAGTTATGAGTGTATTTTTTATTTTTTTACGTTTTGTTGAATTATTGTATAATTAATAAATATTTTTATTTCATAGTTTTGACATGCCCATATTATCACTTTATTTTTAAATAATTTTATATGTGACATGTTTTTTTTTTGTTGTGTACCCATGATTAATTTACTTTTAATGTTAACGTTCGTATAATTTCAAATTGTATTATTTTATTAATGAATGTAATATAAATGTGTGTTAAATTTTTGTATGCCAAGTTTTGGCGGGACATGCTGGTCTATTTCATAATTATACCATATCTATTTTACCATGTTTCTAGCAAATAAATCATTTTCATTTTCATTTTTTACCAAGAGGAATAAAGTCGCCCCCCGATCTCCGCTGTGAGAACGGTACACACAGGCATAAATAATTTTCTCTACGCCCGTGTCCAAAAGCACCCAAATCACCGAGAAGTTAGGGTGCTCAAGATTTCGGAGACGCAGACAGCATATGTCATCACGGGCGTAAACACAAACACCGGCGTTTGGGATAAAACATAGCCTGGGTAATCCAAGTATGTCGTATCAGCTGGACATCCTATCTGCGTCTCCGACAAGAAGAACAAGTGGGGCTTAGAGGTCTCCAGATGATAGTGGACCGGTTGGAGATTGGAGTGAATCCCACGAATATTCGTAAGATCCACTTTGAGTGTGAGAACGTGCATCTGCCGTTTAAACTTATTTCTTCTTTGGACTTTTTTCATGATTAGTGTGAATAGGTTGGACAAGTAATAGCATAGGAGATGTTGGAATGGCTAACCCACGGAAGTGAAGGCATAACTACGACTGGAGAACTTGCGCGGAGACTGCGGGGACGCTCGAACCCCCCTGAAATAACTCATCAGTTCCTCACATCCGGTCGCCAGCCGGCCCAATTAATCATTTCAGGATTTTTCACAAGCTGCGGGGCAGCCTTTCGTAGCTGGCTAAACTGCTACTTGACAACTTGCGGTCGGCCAGCAGAGAACACCGTGCTCCGGATCCCGCTAACCTCCGAAGCAAGGCCTCCGACGCAGAAACACCATGATTCCGATCACGGTCCACCCTTCCAGCACAACTTTTGCTGGAAAGGCTAATTATTAAAAAAAAAAATTAAAACAATAGGCCTAGCACTTTTGTGCGCAAGTTTACTCATGCGCAAACAAATCCCTCCACTTTCATCCAGCGTTTTTTTTGCGACCTATACTTAATAATACACAATAATTAAGGTTATTAATAATTTTTAATTTAGGTTCTATTTCATGGAAGTTTTCAAGTGACTCTGATAATCAGTTAATACCTCAAGTAATAGTGCTTTTAATACAATGTTACTGGATTTAGTTGATTTAAATAATTTATTACAATACAATCATATCATAAATAACAAAGGTAGGATTTTGGACTTACTCGTAGTTTTAAGCAATGTTGAAGTTTCAAACCTAAAATTGAATTCAAGTCCTCTTACAGCAACTGACCGCCTTCATCCACCTTTCCATTTTTTTGCATCACATATCTCTCATAACAATTTTTTCTTCTATTAACGTTAGTCATTTTTGCTTTTTCAAGGCAGATTATGTGAAAATTTTTGAATACCTAAATAGTATGCACTGACAAGATGAATTCGCAATCTGCCCATCAGTGGACGATATGCTCTCTGTGTTTTACATTCATACTCGTGAAGCAATCAATAAATATGTACCTAAATCTAAAGCAAGACCATGACAATATCCTATATGGTTTTCTAGAGAGCTTATCGGTCTTTTGCGTGAGAAACTTAAATATCGTAATAAACTGCGTAAATTTAATAACAACCCTCTTGACCTACTGTCATACTAATTAGCCAAAAAACGATCGGATTAAATGACAATTTGCTATAGTACTTACGTTGCTAGACTTGAAAAAAATTTATGATCTAATCCTAAACTTTTTTGGTCTAATATTTAAAAAAAAAAAAAAAAAAAAAAAAAAAAAAAAAAAATGGTCACTATCCAGCGCAAATGTGTTATGGCCAATGATTATCTCACTTTAATTAAATTCAAGTACGATCAAGTTCTTAAAGTGTTAAAAAGACTGGATTTATATATGGGTGCTGGATCTGATCACATCCCATCAGTTGATGTTGCTAAATCCGCCCAAGCTTTAGTGAAGCCGTTATGTATTATTTACAATAAATCTCTAAGCACTGGTGTCTTCCCTTCTGACTGGAAAATTGCACTAGTCCTTTATTTAAAACCGAACAAAAAGACCTAATAATAAACTACAGACCGATTTCTATTTTGCCAGTGTTTGCTAAATCTTCGAACAACTATTATATATCCTATTTTGACATGGCACTTGAAACAACTGATTAAAACTTGTCAGCATGGCTTCATGAAAGCTGCAACGAATCTTACATCCTTTAAAAACGATGTTTCTGTAGAACTCGATGGGCGTTCATCCGTTGATGCGATCTACACTGATTTTAGTAAAGCGTTGGATCGAGTTGATCATCAAGTGTTACTTCAAAAACTTTCTAACCACGGCTGTGCTCAGTCACTATTGGATTGGTGTGGATTGTATCTTTCGGACAAAAAGTCTAAGGTTGTGGTAAATGGTTATTCCTCTGAACCATTTTTGGTGTGTTCTGGTGTTCCACAAGGGTCACACTTGGGCCCTTTATTGTTCAACATATTTATTAATGACATTGGCAGTTGTTTCCATCATTCTAGGTATTATTTATTCGCTGATGACTTGAAGATTTTTAAACCCACGGACACTCTTTTATATGCAGCTCTCTTGCAAGAGTATCTTAATCGTTTAGTTGTATCCTCCTGGCGCCCAAGCATTTAAAGTTAAGTTCTTTTAAAACGCCCGCAGTGTTTTATAAATGACATATATAAAACACATAATATGGGCTTGGGCGTTTGTGCATATCGTGTTTTTATAAGTCACATAATATGCACAAACGCCCAAGATTAAAATTTTTGTTTTTTTTATGGGCAATGGTGGATAAATGTTTATTCCTATATTTTTGTATTAATGTATACATGCTAAAGAATAGGTTTGAGTAACTTTAATACTAAATATACATAGTCATTTACAAAGGACATTGGATGTTAATTCTATCTGTTGGTCTACATAATTTGTGTCTTAAAGTACAACAAGCAATAATGAAATAAAACAAGTGATTAATTCAAATAACTTTTTTATTACAAAATAATGGAGATCGTATGTAGGAATCAATGTTTCAATCTTAAAATCTATTAAACGTAAGTAAGAAAATATATCTTTAAAAAACCTCAAAACAAAATCCTAAACTTCTACAAAAAACTAAAACTTCTTCATTATAAAAAAATACTATCAAAACTGATACGGTTCCCCTTATACCTACATTTCAGATTAATTAGTCACATTTTCAAGAAACTCAAATTATTGGTATGGAAGAAATAAAAAGCAATCAAGGTCGAGAAGCAATTTCTCTTTTTAGTGAGGCCCAAACGGACATTGGTGTCGATTCTGAGTGCACCAATTAAAACTAAATTTGACGGCTCTAAAACTGTTGCTGTCCCTTTCGTTTCCAAAAGGTTTGAAAGTGATGGCAATAATTTTAGAGCTGTCAAAATTAGTTTTAGGTTTAATTGTTGCACCCAGAATCGACACCATTGCATGCTGAACATGCAACAATGTTTTATTAATAAAATAAATAAATAAAATAAATATATTCGGGACAATTCCACACTAATTACCTAGCCCCAAACTAGGATACCCTGTACTATGGGTTCTAGATAACGGATAAACATACATAGATACGAATATTAAACATCCATGACCCGGAAACAAACATTTCTGCTCATTACACAAATAATATATTCGGGACAATATAATATATAATATAAATGATTGCACCGTGCAGGATTCGAACCCGCGACCGGTTGATTACGTACCTAGCATCACTAGAACCGGTCGTCAAACATCCACATACATGGATGTATTGTCATGACATCCACGACATCTTCCTTGCACTTCAGTAAAAGTCGGCAAATGCTTAGCCTGGGCAGTCCTTTTCATTTGTGAGGGCAGGAGCACGCTAGGCATACCTCTACTCCTTTTCGGTGGGATTTGTTCAGGAGCCTCTTCCTCAGACTCTGTATTCTGCTGCACCCTTTGGTGATATCTTTCAATCAGGTATTCACCCAGTTGAAGCTTAAATTGTCGCAATTGGGGTATCTTTCGAATACCTTTTTGCCTTTGATCCTTTATAAAAAACAGCCACGTATTTGAGATGGAGAGATCGGTCATATGAGCTATGAATCTTTGTGTCCACTTTCGAGTGAGATTTGAGCATACAGCTAGCAAACGGTCCGCTAAATCAACACCGCCCATATGTTTATTATACTGTCGCCGGTTAATGATAATATACCTTCTTTCTTGTTTGGACCAACGTTGGCATGTATTTTCTTCCACTTTGGCTTCCACTGAAGACATTAGAATAACGGGTTTATTGTCAAACCACTTAGTGACAGAGATTTTATCGTCTTTCCTGACTACGACATGTGAATTACCTCTACCACGTTTTTTCAGTTCTTTGTCACTTAGCAGCAAGCCCCTTACATCTTTGGGGTTGCGGTTCTTCATTAAGGTTCCCGTACAACCTAGACCCCTTCCACGTAGTTCGTCTACCAATTTCTTGCTTGTGAAGTATCTGTTGCAGTACAAAATATGTCCAGGAACAAGTGTTTCAGTCAGCTTCACCACCGCCTTTTCGCCTTGGCCAAAATTAGTGATTAATTAATTAATTAGTTGATAGTTGACCCTTTGTATATATGTAAGTCGCAGATCATGCCATTTGAGTTCGCTAGCACAAACGCTTTAATTGCTAATGTATTTGGTTTCCTGGACAGTAAATTGTAATGCCACAACTTCCAATAAAAGGAATAATCATCTCGTCAATACTCAGGTATTGTTCTTTTAGTTGCGTGCGGCTCCCAGATTGGATTTTGTCTATGAGTGGACGAACTCTCCATATCTTGTCTTTTGCTCTCAAATCTGCAGTGATATCTTGGTCAAATACAGTTTTCAATGAATTGCGCAGCGTCAAAAATCTATTTCGTGACATCACGTCAGCAATCAAACCTACTCGATTTTTTTTCTCCCAGTACATCAGTAATTGTGGTTAGTTAATGCTAGCCATTACTAAGCAGATTCCTATATAAACATAGCATTCTTCATTCGTTAAATCCAAACTCTTGCCTGTCTTTAAAACTGCTTTTTGGTTTGTTTTATCAACAATCAGGCTTACTATTTCGTCATCTATGTACTGTCTGAAATAATTTACTTTCTCTTATCTTCACTCGCAATGGGCAAATATGAAGGCTCTGTAAGCTGCACTAATTGTGGTAAAAATGCTTTAACTGACCAGTTTAATCTTGTAGTAGCCCCAGAAGCCGAAGGCCGGTTTCAGTTTGAAGTTGTGGTGGAAGCACCTGTCTGCCCTCGCCTAGCACCTTAACGATGATGATTACGACCACGTGCACTTCTGGTAATTGCAGCACCTCTTACTCTTTCTTGGGTGGATGTGCTCGGAGATTCGTCACCTAAACCAAAATGTTCTTTTATTTCGGATTCAGTGGAAGATGATTCGTGCTCACTCAGCACCAAATACTCGGCATCGCCCAATTCTTCATCACTAGGAATAAAATCATCTATATCTGACTCGTCTAGAATTCGGGCAACGTCTTGTTCACCCAAAACTGTAAAAAAAAAAATCTATTACATCATCATCATCATCATGTCAGCCTTTAGAAGTCCACTGCTGAATATAGGCCTCCCCCAAAGAGCGCTATGACGAGCGATCTTGTGCCACCTCCATCCACCGACTTCCTGCGATGGCTACAATGTCGTTGGTCCATCATGTGGGGAGTCTCCACTTGCTTGCTCCCACACTTCGCTTGCTTGTTCGTGGTCGCCATTAGAAAACCTTTATTCCCCAGCGGTTGGCGAACTATATGGCCTGCCCATTGCCACTTCAACTTGCAAACTCTGAGAGCTATGTCGGTAAACTTCGTTCTTCTACGGATTTCCTCATTTCTGATTGTATCACGTAGTGAAACACCGAGCATAGCTCTCTCCATTGCACGCTGCGCAACTCTGAGCTTTTATATGAGAACAATAGTTAGCGACCACGTCTCAGAGCCGTACGTCATCACTGGCAACACGCACTAATTATAGACTTTCATCTTGAGGCTCTGCGGTATCTGCGACGAGAAGATATGGCGTAATTTCCCGAACGCTGCCCATCGGAGTTGGATTCGTCGGTTGACCTCTTTGTCGAAGTTGGATCTACCCAGTTGGATCATCTGACCCAAGTAGACATAGTGATCTACAGCTTCGATAATATTGTTCCCAACATAAACCGGCATGGGTATGACATGGGCATTTGACATGATGTTCGTCTTGCCCATGTTCATTTTAAGACCCACCTGTTGGGAAACAATATTCAGGTCACTGAGCATTGTGCTCAGGTCTTCCAGCCATGATGACTATATCATCAGCAAATCGAAGGTGAGTGATGTATTCACCATTGATGTTACAACAAATTCGTTCCAGTTCAGAAGCTTCAATATATCTTCCAGTGCAGAGATGAACAGTTTCGGAGAAATAACATCTCCCTTTCTCACCCCTTTTTGCAGCTGGATAGAATTCGTGCTCTGATCCTGAAGACGAACTGTCATGGTGGTCTTGCTGTACAAACACTTCAACACTTTGATGTATCTACATTACAATCCAATGTCATTTTAAAATCACAAATAATAACAAGCTATTTATGTATCTAATGCTCAATGTCATTTCTACTGTACAAATAGGTTTATTTAGCAAATAATTTGATAAAAGTAAAAACAAAAACAATAAAGTAGTAAGTATATACATTCATAGGATATCATGAAAAGACAATGAAAAACTACGGCATTTTTCAGATTATAAAAGATTAACTTACCTCGTCTCGGTATGTTCGGCATCGTCGGAAGTTTTTTCTATCTACTAAATGTGACAGTGACATTTGATAGATTTTGTCGAAAAGTGATACCCAATCATTCATTCCACCAAAAACAATGGTGTAAACACGCAAAGTTTTAAATTAAACTCGGGTTATATTATTTAGTCATTTTTACGGGGCAGTGGGCATTTATGCCATTTGAATTTTCTATAGAGTTGGGCTTTAGTATACTTTGGTGTTTTGACCATCAAACAGGACATTAAGTACCACGAGGGTATGGTGTCAAAATAATAACATGGACTTGAATGCGTCCAAATGTTTTTCCATTCGATTCTGTAAAAAAAAGTTTAATATTGACTTTACTTATAAAATTAAGAATGATACCTTGTCTGAAGTTGATAAAATAAGAGATTTGGGTGTTTTGCTTGATAGTAAACTAAGATTTAATGCTCACATCGACCACATAAGTGCTAAAGCGTTCAAGAATCTTGGTTTCATTCTCTGTAGGTAGTTGCAGAGATTTTAAATCTCCAAAAACATTTGTCCGCAGCGGCTTAGAGTACTGTAGTGTAGCCTGGAATCCCTTCTATGATATTTATACAAAAAGACTCGAAAGTGTCCAAAAACAATTTTTATGGCATTTAATTTATTCAGTAAATTTGGGAAAACAGATATCAAATTATAATGAGAGGCTTAAACATTTTAAAATATCTGCAATATCGGATTGAAGATACATGCTTGATATTTTATTTATTCATAAACTTGTGACTGGTGTTCTCGACACCCCAGAACTACTTTTTGCCCTAACATTTTCTTCACCATTACGACTACGACGAGCTTCCAGGTTCAATCATTTGAGAGATAGTTCAAGTAAATCTAACTTGGGTCGAATTGCTCCTCTTAATCGACTAATTAGAGAGTTCAACGGTTTTGCTAAAGCCAAAGACCTAGACTTGTTTGCCGACAACATTCACAAATTTAAAAAGAGCTTCCTGTGATATTTTGGATTTTATTTATTAGTTAATTAATTTTAATTTTCGATGTAATCTATGATATGAAATTAATTATTTATGAATTGTAATGTAATGTTTAAAAAAAATTTTTTTTTTTTTAATTCTATACTCTTTTTTTTGCTGCATCTTTAATTGTAATGGCATTAGGCGAGTGTTATTTTTGTTTTAATTTTCTCAAGGATGTATTAATGTGCATTATGTAGATGGCCAAATAAATAAATAAATACAAGTTACAATTACAAATTATACTCAGAAAATTCTACTAAAATATTTACAGTCTGTTTTCTTACTAAGTGTTTTTATAATATTTACTTTACAAATTATCAAAAAAATATGCTAATTGTCTATACGAGGTAAGCTTTTACTCTGTATTTGTTGTATGAAAAAAAACTGTTTTGTATAATTATATCTTGATTTTTAATCGTGTTTAGGAGGGAGGCCATTGCCCTGCAGTGGGACACTACAGGCTCATAATAATAATAATAATCATGTTTGTGTTTGTGGGCAAATAGACCTGTTTTAATAATAATAATAAACACTTTATTACCATAATTGTGGAACAAATACAAGAATTTGTCATAAAAATAGGCCAAAATCTCATAGCAAAGATAGCAGTCTCAATAGGCGGTCTCATAACAAAAAAAGTTTCATTAAAACCATTTAGAACAAAAAATATGATTAGTATTTGTGATCCCGCGAATTCCGCAGATCTGCTGGATTGATGACCTCAAACTCGCAGGCCTGCAGGATTGAGCTTTTGATGTGGCATTGGATTTCCTAGTTGCAACAGCTGGTAAAACTTCCGCTAGACTTGCACATGGGAGAGAAAGGTCTTTCTCAAAAGGTCCTCGGAAAAGGGCAAGGTTATGGAATGAAAATAATGTGAAAAATAAAAATTCTGATGGAAGCTATAATTAAAATACAGTTAGTTGCATCAAATGAAGTGTATAAGGTAAATACTAAACATATTTTGATGCAATTTATAACAAACATACAATTTAATCAAGTTTAATATCCAAATAAATTATTTATTTTTGGCACTTGTGGTACTTTTCCATGGAATTGCCTAGATTATTCAAATCCAATTATTTAATTATGAGCCTTTAGTGATCCATAACAATTTGTGTGAAACCTTATAAACTATGTTACCAACTGCATAACATAATTTGAAGAAAATAACTATCAAAGGCAATTTTAAATAAGGTACAAATGTACATTGCAGCACATACATTTTAGGGGTGGGGAGTTGGAGGGAGTGGTAGTAGTAGTAGTAGTAGTAGTTGATTTATTTTTAATATTGCTAGAAGAAAGCACCTAAAGGTATCTGGTACAGGACAATACAGACACATCCCTGGAGTTATCCTTGGATAGACAATAGTTTTATGAACAGAGAGGAAACTTTAATAACATTAAGACTTTGTCCGTCAGCTTTTGACTTACGTATAAGTCAAAAAGTAACGAGATGTTGGAAAAACAACTCTTTTTTTTTTTATAGGAATGGCATAAATACTTTACAATACTACATTACGTGTCATCTTGAGGAAATGTTGTAATTTGGACAAAATTCAGTCAGCTACATACACATACATTACCATACTATTTACATTAATCAGGGTCAATTAACTTGAGAGTGAACAATGCATGGCAGAGGTGAAGTTGGGGTTTGTCTCACCAGAATAGGTGTCCGCAGAGGCTGACGACAGCGTCACGCGCCGTGTCGAGGCAGATGTTGCACTCCAGCATACGCTCGTCATGTTTGTCCTCGTCGCCGCCCGCGTCGCCTCCCGGCGCAGACGTGCTCGCGCGCGCCTCGCTAGTCTCCGCCATCGCACTTTCTTATCCTCAGTATATACAGAGTAAAGTACTGTGTCCTCACTGCACGATACAATATTACACACAAAAAACTTATCGCGATCGAATCGAGTGACGTTCCTACCTACTGTGACACGACAATAGACTTCCGTGTAAATTGTGTAATAGGATCCATAAAAATTCAATCGCAGTCCACACTAATAAACTTTAGGATAACTACTGTAAATTTGAAATTGAAATAAGTACCTATTTGGAATTTTAGAATGAAATACAACCGCTCCACTCAAATACCCAATGCTCAATTCTCAAAACTTACAAAAAAAACAACACACAGTCACACACACACCCTGCGTTCGAAATGATGAGATGGCGTTGTGGGCACTTTCGAAATGTATATTTTTAACAAACCGTTCGCTTTGAACATTTTCAACACTTTTGCCCTTTTAACTTTTGACACTACCGATCCTTTCCAAACCGAATGAAAAACAACCGGGTTGACTGACTGATTTTAGTCGATTTTCCTATGTCAACATGTTATTTCTCCGAAACTGTTCACGTCTGCACTGGAAGATATATTCAAGTTTCTGAACTGGAACGGACTCACTCACCTTGGGCCCGTTCACTTAGACGTTCGAGGACGCACGGCAGCCCGATTCCATAACTTGGCTTCAATCGAATTCTCAGTATCGCAGCCACTAATGCCTTGCGATAAAGTCGAATTTGCTATGAAAAAAGTGATAATCCGATTGTAGCCAAGTTATGGAATTGGGCCACCGATGATCGAGCGATAATCGCACGGATGATTCGAGCGTGTAAGTGAACACAGCCCTTCGATTTGCTGATGATATAGTCATCATGGCAGAAACCCTGGAAGACCTAAGCACAATGCTCAGTGAACTCAATATTGTTTCCCAACAGGTGGGTCTTAAAATGAACATGGGTAAGACGAATATCATGTCAAATGCCCATGCCGGTTTATGTTGGGAACGATAATATTGAAGCTGTTGATCACTATATCCAAAAAGAATATAATCACTACTTATTGTAAATTATATAAACCACTCAATAGAATTTGTATGGTTTTGTTGGTTGTTATGCGATATGAAGTTTATAACACAATACAATACAATACAATAATACTTTATTGACACACAGTCACACAAATTACAAAATAGAAAGAACATAAACAATAGGCACAATGGGCGGTCTTATCGCTCATAGCGATCTCTTCCAGGCAACCTTAGGATGGAAAGAATTTAATTGCTAATAAGGGTCGGTAGTGAGGCAATATTAAATTTCTATACAATTATTTACAATTACATCTAATTTAATGTATATAATAAGAAATAAATAATATATAACATAAACTACACAGTAATAGTAACTTAAATACTATGTTAAAATATATAGCTATAAGTAATTATAAACTTACATACATATAAGTGTATAATTATACACACAAAGCCAGTGCTGGTCAGTCAAGTAATAACTATGTTGTCAATGTGAGAAAAATATATTTTCAAATAGTGCTTGTATTTTCTACTATATTAAATTAAAAGTGCTTTACTAGTCAATGCACATGCTTTCACTCGTTATCTACTTAATAAAACTTAACATGGTAGCAGAGAGATAAAAAGTTACGATATTAAGTGAGTACCTCTGTCCATGTAATAACAAATGCCGAGCACCAAAATCGACTCTCTTTCAAGAGAAAACTACGACACATGGGTCATACAGGCTGAAGCTGTTCTAGTACGTCAAAAATTGTGGAAATACATCGTGAATGATGCTGCAAGCGGCAGACAAGCAAGATCTGTACTGATCCTTATAACCGCTCCTTCTGAGCTAAAGCCAATTAAAAAGTACAAGACTGCAAAAGCATTATGGAATAAATTGAAAAATACTTATGCCAGTAAGGGACCTGCACGAAAAGCATCCCTATTAAAGCAGCTAATCCTAACAAAACTAGAAGGACACGACGTAAGTGATCATCTTAATACGTTCATAGATATAGTTGACAAATTAGCAGACATGGCCATACCTATCAACGAGGATTTATTAACAATCATGATGCTGTACAGTCTCTCACCTGAATATGAGAATTTCAGAGTCGCTATTGAATCGCGTGACACTATTCCGAAGCCAGAGGAGCTTAAAACCAAAATAATCGAAGAATGTGAAGCATGACATAACAGAAGTTTAGTAAATAACAACAATCCTGAAACTTATACTCAAGAAGAAGCGCTATACACCGTGTGTAAGATTTGCAAACAAAGAGGTAACTGCTGGAAGAAAAAGAATGAGAAACCTCACAAAGGTAATAACGGTTCTCATAAGAACAATTTTGCTACGCAGTGCCTCCTCACACATAATGAGAAGCCTGAAAACAGCATATGGGTCTTGGACATTGGATGTACGTCTCATATGACTTAGCAACGAGACTTATTTAAGACCATAAAACAAAAACATCCAAAAAGTCGAACTTCGCAACTGAAGAACACACTGCAAAGATTGAAGGAAAAGGCACAGTCTCCTTTTTATCGAAAAATGGTAATGGTAGTACGCTTACACACTTACAAGATACGCTCTACGTACCTAGTCTTTGCACCAACTTACTGTCGGTCAGCAGAATGACAGATGCCGGCTGTTCTGTACTCTTCACCAAGAACAAAGCGACGGTAAAAAATCCAAAAGCTGGAATCACTCTCACCGCTTTTAAACAAGAAGATGGTCTTTATTACATCAAACCTGATAAACATGAGCGCAATAACCTGGCCAATGATAATGTTGACATGGTTTCAACTACTACAAAGAAAGCGACCTCATCAAACATCAGCGACTGGCACAGAAAACTTGGTCACATGAAAGCCAAAACTTGCACTAAAAAACGAGAACCTACGTGGCTTGAACTTTGATGCTACAGAAACCTTGGCTGAGTGTGAAGCCTGCATCCAAGCAAAACTGCATCGCGTTCCTGCCCCTCGAGAGAAAACTACACAACGAACAACAGAACGCTTAGAAATGGTTCATAGTGACGTATGTGGACCTATTCAAACGCCCACAGTAGGCGGAAATAAATACTTCGTCACTTTTATAGATGACTATACTCGTAGCAGATACAGTCGAGTTTATATTATTAAGAATAAGAACGATGTACTAGAGGAGTTCTAAGAGTTCAAAAAGCTAGCTGAAACACAAACTGAGAAAATAATTTATGTTTTACAGTCAGATAAAGGTTTTTAATACGTCAATAATGAGTTTGATGCTTACCTAAAACGTTGCGGGATACATCGAAGGCTCACCCTATACTCCGAATCAAAACGGAGCTGCTGAGAGGAAGAACCGAACCCTCGTGGAGAAAGCGAGAGCAATGATGATTGATGCACATGCACCATTAAATTTTTGGGGTGAAGCAGTGTTCACTGCAAACTACCTATCATCAAACAGGAGCATTAATAGCTCCATTCAAAATCAAACGCCATTTGAACAATGGGTTGGCAGAAAACCATGTATTAATCATTTGTACGTGTTTGGTTGCAAGACTTTTGTTTTAAAAAAGGCACCAACGTTCACAAATTTGCACAAAAGGCAATTCATGTGTCGTATTGTTGTTATATTGTTCGTTTATGCTATCCAAAGTATGAATACATAAACGAACAAAGCACATCAAGCTGAAACATTTCTTTGTTCGTGAATGTGTAAGCTATTTTAACGAACAGCATGTCCCATCAGCGTTGCAGTTGGCCGATATGCTGACTATTGCTGACCACTATTTAGCCCTAGACTGCTAGATTTGCGTTCCAGAATGGGACTAAAGAATTTAACTATATATTTTTTAAAATGTGCTAGGATGTGAAGTATCTATACCACTCAATAGAGTTTGTCTATTTTCTGCGCCTAAGTCTATGGTTGGTTGCTAGGCGATATGAAGTTTATAATATTTATTTATTTATTAGCACACAAAACAGAAAGTAATCATTACATGATAAAATTTTAAGTGTAAGTGTTATGAATATGTTGTCAATGTGAGAAAAATATATTTTCAAATAGTGAAAGGACCGTTGCCCGGCTAAGGAAACGGACCTCCTTCTCAGGTAAAGGCGAGGTAATTAAAACAATATGGTAAATTCAATAACAAAGGGCTTTATTAGGTACAAAAATAGAAAAAAAAAACACACATGAGTTATCAAAGTTTGGTACTCTCCCCTTTACTGAGGAATTCAAAAAGAAGTATTTTTCACTTAACTAAGTTTGTTCTGCATCAAAATATTTCTAAACAGCAAGATGTTATAATAGGAAATACTACTAACTCAATACTCAAAACTCAAAATTCTCAAATATGATTACAATTTTCTCAAACATATATATTGTAGTACATAACTTCGGCCTGTATGATATGAATTTACAATAGAACTGCAGTATCCTAGGCTAGTAAAAACTTAGAGAGACGGTGCTCAGCAGTTCATCATGTATTGGTCACAACGCAACGGAATAGTCTTGTCTATACCCTAGAACGTTCTAAATTAAAAGAGTACTTATGCAAACAGGAGTGTGTGTGTGTAAGATTGTGTTTCCCAGAGGGATATTAAACTCTAAAACAGAAAGTATCTTTCAACAGTATATTAACACGCAAGTAGGCGAAGGCTTCCCTCACTACCGTAGCTCGCTGACTCAAAATGATTTGGAGTGGACCAACCTGGAAGCTTCCCGGGACGCCGTACCGTCGTCTGGCGTGCCGCCGCGGATCGCCTCCTTACTCCACTCGTTCAGCTCCTCCTGCTCTCCACGAACGGTGCCTTCCGCTCCTCCCGAACGGTTTCTGCGTCTCCCACGATCGGTGCCTGGTGTCTCTCGATCGGTGTCTTCTACGGGACAGGTGGTGTGTTGGAGACCTTCTGGAGACCCTCGGAGGCCGGCTTCTTCCACGAACGGTGGTGAGCCCCGGGAGATCGGCTTCTTCCACGAACGGTGGTGAGCCCCGGGAGATCGGCGCACAGCAGCTCGCAGTGGTGACGGCAGCGGCCGTCCGTTGATGCTCGATTGTAACCTGAAACCCACGTTCCTCTGTGTTTAAATGTGTCTCGAGATGCCCGCCTTAGATAGTCGCGGTGCAAAATCAAAACAGATATTTCGTTAGTACAATACTTGAATCACGGGAAATCCTACTAACCTGGCTTTTGCACTCGTATACTTATTTCGCCTGTTACAGAGCAGTCACGGTTTCGGTCGTTTTGTGCACACAAGAGACTGCGTGTTCTTCTGCTGCCTCTGAATTTAAAATTCGTAAACCAAAGTCGCTTACGCACAGAAGCTACTGGAATCCCAGAAACAAACAAATTTTCTCACCTGCGCCGATCTCAATCACGTGCTAATTATGTGAAACAAACTAAATTCAACGTCCGTATTCTAAATGGTCCCAGCTGACTTCTCTTTTGTATTTATATGAAGACTGGCTTTACGTTGGGTAGTCTACTCCAAAATCGAACATCCGCTTATCCAGAAATCTCTAGAAACTACTCTGCAGCTTGCATCGTAAATCAGACCTTGTCGGCCTAGCTATACAGGTCACTGTCCTCCAGCCAGCTCTGGTACATTCCAATCAGCATCCGGTTGTTTACATCTTAAACTTCATACAAAAAAAAACATCTCTCTGGAACTTTAGTGTGTTATACTCGATACGTCAAAACATTCCATGGTGTGACCATCGCAAGCGATTTGTAGGTGTAAATTATTTTTGACATATGAATTGCTGCCATCTGAATTTCCGATTTGTTAGCCAACTCAGAGATGCGACTTATTCCGGATTTTTAAACATTCCGCCCCCCCGTCCAAAGCTATCCAGAGCCCGAAACATTCCTGGAACGTTAATTTTAATAGTAACACTCAAAAGCTTTGCTACTTCCCGACAGAGGTTTCCACATCGTTTACACCTTCCTTCTAGTTCACGCCTCTTGGCACTAGCTATCGCTGCGTGGATTTACCATTTTAACTATTTTGAGACATGAGATGTAAACTTTACCCTTCCACTCGCAGAGGCAAATTCAACCATTATTTATTGATTCATAACCGCTCGGTTGTCCACGCGCTGAAGACCGCAGGACCAAACTGATAACCCAAAAAAAAAATATGGCCAACGCGACACATCTAACCTCAAACTGGTAATTGATTGTAAATGCGTTGAGACTACAGGTACTTGATGGTCAACCCACAAAAAAAAGAAGGTCGACGCGACACATCTGGCTGCAAACTGGGGATTTATTGGGTACGTGCCGAGATCACAGGTATCTGATTGTCAACCCAAAAAAAAGAAGGTCTACGCGACACATCTGGCCGCGCCGACTTTGCGTAAACAAACAGTTTTTATGACCACTTCATTGAGCGCTTAGATAAACAAACTGGTGATTTATGGAGCTAAATAGGTACGGCACATATTTCAAGTGTTTATGTTGTGGGTTTCGAAGCAAAATAATTATATAAACACGCTTAGACTTGAATGATTATTGAGGTCAATAATGTTCAAAATCGAGTGGCAAAATTTACGTCGCTATCGAGTGGTCCGATGATCGATGAAAACAAAAAATGTGACTGTAGCGTTAGTTGCGATGATCAATGAAAACAAAAAAAGTGACTGTAGCGCATAGAATAAATCGAGCGGTTAGATAGGCGAAATCATCAATCTGTCTTCAACAAAGAAATGCTTTCATTGTTCCTTCATCGAAGAAAGTGGCGCCGCGAACGGTCGTTCGGCGTTTTTTCCAATCTTGGCGTCTGGCTTCCACTTACGGAGAATTGGAAGCCAGATCACACCTTGATCTAATAGAGAAGACGCTCCTCCCCGCCAGATGGCATTGTACCCAATACATTCTATTTAATCGGGATTTATAACAAAATCTCAGTTGGAGTCATGATTTATCATGCTACAATAGTACTTGTATTTTCTACTACATTAAATTAAAACAGCTTTACTAGTCCATGCACACGCTTTCTCTTGTTATGTACCTAATAATATTTAACACGTATAGGCGTAGCGTATAGGTACTACGTTTTATGAGGCGGGATCTCCTTACTAGCCAATGAAAGCACTTTGGCAGAAATTTATTGGTATCAATGCATCCGACATTACTAACATTCAAGGTCAGACGTTAGCCTACCTTGACAATGCTACCAACCTAACGCATAGATTAGTGCTTGCTTGCACGTAATCTTAGTTTTATCGATATCGATAAACTATGCATGCCCTCGTCGAGGTTACATATGAAAGAAAACCCAACTTCCACAATACTGCTATATTCAAATACACCTTATTATCGTATGTACAACTTCCTTTCATCATTAATATAATAATACACCTTTTCTTTTATAATTCAACCCAAATCTCACTCCTCCTTGCTATCGGCCACCATAGACAAATCAGTCCATGACAGCCAAAAGCGTGGCAAAACCCAAATCCTCGTCACAGAATATAAAGATTGTACAGATTCCACTAACAAAAAGGTTAAGTAGCTAACATTCGGCCATTCTGACACAATGTCTGTCCTCAGATATTCCATTGGCGGTAAGGTAAGCCAGTGGGTGCACGGGGCATGCCCCAGATACTCAGCTATGAATCTGGTTATTTTCTGAAACTAGTTTTGTTGCGTTCTGTGTCACCGTGTCCAGTGTAAAGTGGAGACAATCTAGTGCGACGAGGACCACCAGACTGTGTGCAGTCATGATACAAAAACCTAGTGGCTAGGCCGGTCTTCCCATCGTATACAAGAGCTGTTCTTTCATTTGTCAATTCACTTTCAGATTTTTGCACTTATCTTTATATCTTAACTAAGTCATCTCTCAGATCAAGCAATCGCTTGGCGCTTTAGACTATTATCAACAAACAGGTTGCTACGATCTTGGTCGTTCAGCCATCCTTGACTTTGAAAATCTGTCTGCTCTGTTGCTTTGCTGTCGGCATCAAGAAACTCATTCCTTTTTCGTCATGGTCTCAAGTCAACAGCATGCAACGCACTCCTTCCTACTGCATGGTCGTCAGTCAGCAGCAGGAAACGTACCCCTTCCTCCTGCATGGTCATCAGTCAGTAGCAGGCAACGCACTCCTTCCTCTAGCATGGTCATCAGTCAGCAGCACGCAATGCATTATTTCTTCCTGCATGGTCGTCAGTCAGCAAAAGGAATCGCACTCGTTCCTCCTGCATGGTCATCAGTCAGCAACAGGCAACGCATTCCTTCCTCCTGCATGGTCGTCAGTCAGGAGCAGGCAACGCACTCCTTCCTTCTGGCCATCCGTCAGGCAAGAATGACCTCATTCGCGAAATGTTGGGCTGAATATCAATCTACAACAAATGGAAACATTAAGAAATGTTTTGTTACTAAATAAGTGGCAATAAGCCACTTTAAAAATGAATTCACTGCCCTGATTTTTCTCATTACCACATCTTTTGAGCCCACCTTAGCTCATCAATTTTCATCTTTCGAGCCCACCTTAGCTCTCCAATAATGTGTAATTTATTGGCATAAGTTCATTTTTAGCAGGGCAGGCGGGTTTTTTTTTTATCTTTTAAATTAGCTAGCTTTTTTTTTCATTATTTTCACTTTCGAACCCATCTTAGCTCTTCAACTTTCTTAATGTCACATTACTATGTCATTTGATCTCATAACTCCTTATCTTGAATTGAAAGACGCCAACCCAGACAGACTTTTGAGCCCAACTTAGCTCTACAATATTTCGATTTCAAGCCCAACTTAGCTCTTCAACTTTCATAGTGTCACATCACTATGTCATTTGATTGCCTTTATAACTCCTTGGATTGAATTAAGACTGCCGCGCAGAAACGTCCCCTAACAGCCGATTCACTGTTACAGCCTCAGGCAGCACGCTTGTATCCATCATTTTCAACATCATCTACCATTACACAGTTTGGTATTTCATTATTACTCCACCATCTTTACATCATTGTTAAGTTTGAATTGCCTCACTGCCACCCAAATAACGTCTCCATAAAGACTCAAGGTCCACCATCATACTGTCACCATCATACTGTAACACCATCCTTCATTATAACTCCATCATTGATCCTGAATGTCCATTTCTTTACCCAGATTTTTATATGACACCTTGGAATGGATTCCTTCGTTCCCGGCTACAGGCAGTGTGGCTTTTGGGCGCATGCCACCAATGTATCGTTTTCACATCGGCGAGCACCAACATCTTTTCCGGGCAACCCATATTTTTTTATCACGACATAACATCTCTCTAAAACATCAAAGAACATGTTACTTATTTATCATGCTACAGGTTTTACAGTTGTATCTAAGTGCTAGGGCCCGCCATGTGGACTCGGCCTAATCCGCCGAGTGAGCTAGCTTAATAATACGTGGACCCCTTCTCATTCGGCGGGGGGTATGAGAACCAACAAAGCGAGTTCAGGAAACGGGCAGCAGCACCTCCTGTGTCAACATCTACTGCGATCACTGCGCCGCCTACCAAACGGGCGATTATGGTAAAAACCCTCCATTTTTTATGTGAATTCTTAGAGGCATCTGCACTGCACATAAGCGCATTGTGTTACATTGGTTGTTATTATTAATTATCTTCTTATATATATTTTTCGATCAACATTTGTCGATCATGGTAATTATCAGCCTAATACGCTCCCACCTACGAATAAGTAATAAGTCAGGAAACGTAACAGCGTTAATAAAATGACCCAACAAAAGTCGTGCCCAAGTAGTGGCTTAAAAGTCGTGTCCAGCGCGTCATCAGTCGTACATTTTTCATGCAAGCGAGCACACGTCATATCTTCGCGTACGTTTTAATTTTATCATTGTGAACTACAGCTGTGAATCATCATGCCAGCATGTGTTGTGAAGTGGTGCAGGAGCCATACAAGATTATAATGTCCAGGGATCACTTTTCACTAGTAGTAGTTGCAAAATTATAATTATATTCAAAGACGTTCAAATACATTATCAAACCGCGATGATCAATACTATGCAAAATGAAGTCAGTCAATTTTTGCACTAAAGTTTAATTTATACTCGATGAAATTTTGAAATTGACCTGTTATTTTTTTCACGCAGATGATTCATACCTAAGAAACGTCAACAGATTTAGGAGAATACTAAACAAAATGAGCAAATAAACAGTAATGAACGATTACAGTTGGTATGTAATATAGGTTCGGCTTTTTCGACTCATGGGAATAACAATAGCATTAAAAAAACAGTTCATAGTTTGATCGAATTAAAGCACGTTTAATTTTTCAGGCTAATAAAAATTCACCTTCTGGAAATTTTGAAGTGTTTGATTTACCTGAGTTGCTCAAAAAAACAAATAATGCAAACCCTCAAGGAATAAGGCACAAAAACTTGTAAGATTTCACTATTATTTTTTGCACTTAATATTTAGGTTTGATAGGATTTTTTATTTTAGCTGTATATGTGTATCTATTTCAATTAGAGACAGTCTTTCATAGATTTGAAACTGATCTTCAATAAAGTTATTCTCCTGAAAACAACACCGTCATTACATTCAGTGTTGATATTATTCTCCTGAAAATAACCTTACCAACCAAGAAAAACAAAATTAAAAAATAATCTTATTTGAACCGAAGTCTTTAGTTTTGAAGAAAGAGAATCATGCGTTACGCCGATAAATATGCCATCGTCAGATATTGAATCTGCTCTGAATACTCCTAAAACACACATTTTAAAGCAAAAACTAAGAAAAAAACTATTTTGGCAGTATAACGACTATCACAGATCAGAAATCTACAACGCCCAAATAAAAGATTAACTATGAAGAATATTTCACTTAACATATTTTATCCCAATTGAAGAAAAATGGATTTGGCGATACTACGGAAAATACTGCATTGAATGATTTTTCGGACGATATAGTTTTAGCCCTTAAAAGGAAAAAGTCAAAAGTTACTTTGATCTTTGATGGCTGTGCATCTAACATCGCTACGGCTAAGATGTTGGGTTGCAATTTTGAAGACACAAACAATTCAAAAACGTTTTTTGACCACCCATCTACCGGAGACCCAGTAGTTGTAATATTAGATCCATTTCATATGGTGAAACTTGAGCGTAACACATTAGAGGAAAAATACACTCGTAGATAAAAACAAGAAAAAAAATTGAGTGGGCACATTTGCTGAAACTGAAAAATGTTCTAGATATCGTTGGATTGCATTTTGGGAATAAATTGTCAAATCGGCATCTATACTTCCGAAATAATATCATGAACGTGAAACTAGCGATTCAAACCTCAAAGTCAAAGTGTAGCTGATGCGATTAAGTTTGGTTCGCAACTGTTAAACATGCCTGATTTTCAAGAAACAGATGCAACTGTTAGCTTTTTAGAAACGTTTAACAACCGTTTCGACATACTAAATTCAAGACCGATTTTCTTTTTCAGTGGTAGAAAAAGAAAAACTACATGACGTTTTGAATCAAAGCGAAACATATATTAAAGGTCTCTAAATCAATATGCAGTCAAAAAAAACTCGAACAGTAAATGGACAAAGAGTAACAACATATACTAACTCTTTGAAACCAGTGACCAAAACTCAGTCCAAAACTGGACTTCTAGGACTCCTCATATGTATTTCAAGTTTTAAATTACTCTTTGCACGGCTAGTAGAGTTACAAATATAGAAATTTATTTAACCTTTTTAATTTATTTAATTAAGCCAAGATAATATTGAGTTGTTTTTGGAGTGATCCGCAACAACGGCCGTTGTAACAATGACCCAAACGCCTGACAGTTTATGGAAATATATAAAAATAATTTACTGAACTTGAACCTCAGCTCTAAATTCACAGGATGTCCTCCTGTCAGGACATTCCGTTTTAAATTTCTCAGAATCCGTGTTCACTACATTGCGAAGAAAGATTATCTTTTAATGTCTTCTGGACAAAAACTTAATAAATTAATTATATTTCGTGGGACAAAGAATTTAATGAATTGTAAAAAGTGAGCCAAAAAAAAAACATTGTACAGTAATATTGTTTTATTACTGACTTGGTCCGGTCCACTTATTGCACGCCGCTATGACTCAGCTGTCATAGCAGACATTGCATTACGCGCGTGAACCAATCCCTGCTTTCGTTTTGAATTTAAACCAATCACCAAGCATGTATATTTGTAACCTCGGAAGTGATTCGTACTTTGAATCTTACGTCGTTTTGGTTTGAAGTAGGGGCACTTTTATTGTGACATTTGTTCTGAATTAGAGTTCCTGACTTATTATTTATTCGTAGGCTCCCACACCAGGACCCGGAGTCAACTTTGTGAGTAAAGTATACGGGCCATCTTCCTCCACTCCGCGCGCTAGTTAAGTCTGGGTTGTTATAAGTTACATGACCCAGAATTTTGTAGCTTCCAGGACATGCCACCGTTTTCCTCAACATGCTTCAATCCAAACGTTAAATATAGCTTCAGTGGCCCAATTCCATAACTTGGCTACAATCGGATTATCACTTTTTTCATAGCAAATTCGACTCTATCGCAAGGCATTAGTGGTTGCGATACTGAGAATTCGATTGAAGCCAAGTTATGGAATCGGGCTGCAGTTCCAATTTCAAGGATTCACTTTAGATACCAGTTGACTCGTGGCTGAACCTTAAACAAACAAATAAATGGTTTCGGCAGTTACATGTTCTAGATGTAGAATTATTATTATTATTATTTGGTACATTGTTAATTCTTTTCTCTTCTCCGAGATGTTAAAACCGTATTTGCGGACTTGTCCTCTACGTAAAATTACTGCTTCCTGCAGCAGTATAAAGCTATGTTTGTGAATGTATAAAACCTCTATGCTCGCGAAAAATGAACAACAAATAAAGCCTGTCGATGAAATTACAATGGGTATCGTTTTTACAGTTTTAACTAAACGTTGAGATTTAATTTCAATAGAAACCTAAACTTGTCTATTTTTCAACGTCAATAAGGTAATAGTCTCATTTTTCGGTTTTCCAACGTCTCGTTACCTTTTGGCCTTTTTTTATGGAGTTTATGTTAAAAGCTGACGGACAGTAAGCAAAAACTGTCCGGTTTAAGCATGTTTTAAGATATAGGAACCGGCCCTAAGCAGTGCCGGATTAACTACGTAGCAAGAGTAGCAATTGCTACGGGCCCCGCACGAATGGAAGCCCCACTTAATTAAACCCACTCATCTCTGCCTGCAGCGTCGGACTGGCCATATAGTCGAGGTAGGTAGGCCGTATAGTGTTTGAGAGCCCGTTTGACCCGACATTATACCGAAGATATCCCGGACGTCAGCCTATACGAGATCAGAATGGCTCTCAAACAGCTTAAGAGCAACAAGGCACAAGGGGAGGACGGAATAACGACAGAGCTACTGAAAGCGGGTGGAACACCGGTACTTAAAATTATTCAGAAGCTGTTTAACTCCGTCATCCTCGAGGGTACTATGCCAGAGTCGTAGCACAGGAGCGTAGTGGTTTTGTTCTTTAGGAAAAGTGATAAAACCCTTTTGAAGAATTATAGGCCCATTGCGCTGCTGAGCCACGTCTATAAGCTGTTTTCGAGAGTTGTTACAAACCGTCTCGCTCGTAGGTTTGACGACTTTCAGCCTCCCGAACAAGCTGGATTCCGGAAAGGCTTTAGCACCGTAGACCACATTCATACGCTCCGGCAGATTATACAGAAGACCTAGGCAGTGCTACAGTCATTACAGCGGTGCCAGATTGATTACCGGTACATCGAAGTGTTGAAGTGTTTGTACAGCAAGGCCACCATGACAGTTCGTCATCAGGATCAGAGCACGAATTCTATCCAGCTGCAAAAAGGGGTGAGACAGGGAGACGTTATTTGTCCGAAACTGTTCACCTCTGCACTGGAAGATATATTCAAGCTTCTGAACTGGAACGAATTTGGTGTTAAGATCAATGGCGAATACATCACTCACCTTCGATTTGCTGATGATATAGTCATCATGTCTGAAACCCTGGAAGACCTAAGTACAATGCTCAGTGACCTCAATATTGTTTCCCAACAGGTGGGTCTTAAAATGAACATGGGCAAGACGAACATCATGTCAAATGCCCATGTCGTACCCATGCCGGTTTATGTAGGGAACGATATTATCGAAGCTGTTGATCACTATGTCTACTTGGATCAGACGATTCAACTGGGTAGATCCAACTTCGACAAAGAGGTCAACCGACGAATCCAACTCGGATGGGCAGCGTTCGGGAAATTACGCCATATCTTCTCGTCGCAGATACCCCAGAGCCTCAAGACGAAAGTCTATAATCAGTGCGTGTACGGTGTGTACACGCACTGATTATATGTGTATCAGTGATGACATACGGCACTGAGGCGTGGTCGCTAACTATTGGTCTCATACAAAAGCTCAGAGTTGCGCAGCGTGCAACGGAGAGAGCTATGCTCGGTGTTTCACTACGTGATAGAATCAGAAATGAGGAAATCCGTAGAAGAACGAAGGTTACTGACATAGTTCTCAGAGTTTGCAAGTTGAAGTGGCAATGGGCAGGCCATATATTTCGTAGAACCAACAACCGCTGGGGAATAAAGGTTCTCGAATGGCGACCACGAACAAGCAAGCGAAGTGTGGGGAGACCCGCCACACGATGGACCGACGACATTGTAGCCATCGCAGGAAGTCGGTGGATGGAGGTGGCACAAGATCGCTCGTTATGGCGCTCTTTGGGGGAGGCCTATGTTCAGCAGTGGACTTCTAAAGGCTGACATGATGATGATGAATCGGTCCTTTGCCTTCGAGTAAAGGTTACCAGTATTGCTAAGGCAATACTGCTGCAATGCTGTGGTTGATCGATTTACCCGATGGCCGGAGGTTTGGCCTATGATTGGTATCGCAGCCGAAGAAGTGGCTGAAACGTTCACGATAGGCTGGATAGCACGTTTTGGTGTACCCTTTATTGTTACCACTGACCAGGGCCGACAGTTTGAATCTGCTTTATTCATGTCCCTTTTAAAGTCTGTATCTGTCCAGCGCACTCGCACTACCAGCTACCACCCATGTGCCAATGGCATGGTCGAAAGACTGCATCGGCAGTGCTCTTGGGTATGCGGGATGCTTTAAAAGAAGTCTTACAAGCTTCATGCGCTGATCTAGTTTACGGTGAACCTCTTCGCCTACCAGGGGAATTTGTAACTCCTGCAACGACGAGTAAGATAGAAGGTGTCCACAACTTTGCAACGGCATTGCAGAGCCACATGGCCGAGCCGATTGACACCAGTGCCAGCATCACGTCACTCGGAGCGTCACGCGTTCGTTTTCAAGGAATTATGCAGTGCCACTCATGTTTTCCTACGCGACGACTCCGCTAAAACATCACTTAGGACACCATATACTGGCCCCCACAGAGTTATCACCAAAACTGATAAGACGATCACAATTTCATTGGATAATAGAGAGTCACAAGTGAGTCTAGACCGTGTAAAGCCGGCGTTTATTGAACAGGCACCACAGTCAGGACTAACTGCCCCTGAATCACCATCATGTACGACTCCTCCAAGTGTGTCATCTACACCTCCCGCTATTGCATCAAAGTCTGACGATCAGAAAAAGAACTATGTATCTCGTTCAGGGCGCCATGTCCGCTTCAAGACGTCTGTCGACGTCTAATGTTTCCTCTTTTACTTCTTTCCATTCTTTCTCTGAATTGATGTATTTTTAGATATGTTATTGTTTTTTTTTATTGTTCTATTGTGGGGTCATTTTACACCGGGTGGTGTGGCGACAAACTAAACGCTACTCGTTGCCACATCACTATCGTACACAACGGGCAACACTAGTTCGCCGCCTGACAGAGACGCGTGCTAATGCATTCCTGTATTATTTACTATACTTACAAGAAATATAAGAGTTAGAGGTGATACGGACGTTTTATTCACACCGTCACCCTCCTCACTACTGTACAATAGTATACAAAAAAAAGTGTCTGTCTTTCTGTAAGTCTGTCTGTACTTATGGTCCTGGAATTACACATAGGTAAGTTTTAACCTAGAGAAAAGCCTCGTGCACAGCTAGAACCCAGTAAAAAACCGTCACTGATACAAAACAGAGCAACCTGTAGAGAATATTACGATATATTTTGTATCGTAAGTTAGTATGTTACGATATATTTCGTATCTTAAGATGACAAAACATATCGCTCGATATCTCTAAGATACTGTAAGATGCAAATATATATGATACTAGCTGTGCCCGCGGCTTTGCCCGCGTGGTCATTTCATTTAAAAGTAGCCCACGCGTGTTATTCCAGGACCAAAAGTCTGTGCCAAAAGTACCTACAATGTACAATATTATACTACATTTCTTCAAAATTCGTTCAGCCGTCAAATAGTCTTTTATCGATTGCTCGGCATCTAATAATCGGAATAAGGCACTGCCTTGTGTTTTTATAACGCATATTTTGTGAAGTACGGAGTGTCATAAAAGTGCACGTATTGCGATGAAATAAACGCATATACCTAACAAAATGTGAAATGAACTCTAGAATAAACGTACCACGTTCCACCGCAAGGCAGTGCATGCAAGGCCTAAGATACCAAGTACCCCAGTTTTTAAATCAATCCTTGTAAGGCGTTGTAGTGCGACGGGCTGTATGGTAACGAATGACGTGCAGCGTGCAGATGAAGTGAAGAAAATACGTACCTAGTTCTTAAAAGTAACGTATATTTAGAATAGGTTGATCTATATAGATATGAGCAGAGTAATTCGATATCAGCGATATAAAAAGTACTCTGTGTATCAACCGGACAGTAGGCAATTCAACAGACAACTTTCAGCCATAAGAGCTTGAGAGCTGGAGTCATGCTGAAGCAAAGCGCTAAAGCTAGTGTGAGCTAGTACTGAAATGTTTCTGCCAGTTTTCGAGGGAGTCGAGTTAAACACGTACACCACACATTTACTAACAAGTACTTGCGGAAAGTTGAGGCGTCTTTATAAACGCATACGCAAGAAGAAGCTGCACACAAACACAAAACAAGCACACGATTAAAAAAATACAGTTGTTACAGTATTGTGTGTCTACGCATCAGCCTCCACCAGTGCGGGGACCGGAGGGGTCGACGAGCCACCACACCACGCCGGCACCGACACCCATATATATAGTGCTCCAGCGCCACCCTCGGACAGAGGATTCCGCCCTGCGCCGCCGAGCTGAGCGGTCGCCTTCTGTCTTCGGTCTCCGGTCTCCCAGCTGCGCTCGCCCGCAGCTATCGGAGGTCCAGTTCGCGCTCGCTTCCCCGCATAGGCACTCGTGTCTAGCGGGGCGCTATCATCACACCCGACGGCTTAGCGAGACAATCGCTCCTTACGGAGCGCTCTTTGTCTCGGTAAGCCAGACGGTATCCGACGGCTCGCTGACGCAAACGTTCTTTTAAAAACGGTGCCTTGTCTCGGCAGTCGGAGGAGTCATCTCGGTGACAAAACTATATTCATTACTTTGGACAAAACTAAAATTCACCTTGGACTCTTCTAGTCGCAAATTAAATTCACAGTTTCGAGGTCCAACTCGAGGAACGGTTGGGCGCTGACCCAAAGCGCTTGTTTCCACTCCTCTTCCAGGGGGGAAACAAGAATTTGGATGGGCGTGGGAAGTCATTCTCCTTGTGTAGAGCACTAGAGAGCACCCACGTATCTCCCACCTCCCATCCACCCTTACCTTACCTCCTTCCCCTAGCGATTTGTTTGGACTGGTGCCTCCGGCTTGCCGGTCACCTTTTCTCGGTCGCTAGGAAAGCACAATAAGATCGGCAGAGGGCCACACTAGGGACTCACTATAGGGACACCCCCTCTGTCTATCCCGACGGAGGGGACCAGGTTTATCAAACGCACTTCCCGGTTTACCCCCGGGTCGTAACCCCCCACGTAGTACACTATGGACTCCGACCGACCCCTTACCGCTAAGGATGCCTGCAGAGGCTTCCTTAATTGGGCACAAGAATGCGGCCTTCTGTCGCGTTATGCCTGCGATCAACGCATCTCGTCCGAGCAGGAAAAACTCCTTCTCGACTTTTTCCGCCCCGCGTCCCCCACGTCTCCCTCCTTCACTAAGCCCCGCGCTCCCCCCGCTCCCGTCACGACTAAGGCTCCTAAAGCCACAAAAGCTGCAACCACAGACAAGGCCGCTCGGGCCGCAAACTCAAAGTCCGATCGTAAATCGGACAGGCGTGCGTCGTCAGCTGGACCGCGCCGGTCGCGCTCTCGCTCTCCGATCGTATGTCCCATCCCGGACTCCCCGGCCAGCCCCGATCCACCTCAGGCCTCCGAACCCGAGATGGAGATCGAATCCCTACCCGCGAGCATGGACGACAGCTTCACCCTCGTCACTAGGAAAGCGAAAGGAAAGCGTCCACATGACGATTCCTCTGGCTCGGATGCCCTTTCGGCCAAAGCGGCTCGCCCTGCCTTCAGGGCGACGCCCCTTCCCACTCCGATAGCCGCCAACTCTGTGGCAAACGAGGCCGCGAGGACCAAACTCCCGCCTCCCTTTTTCATTACTGAAAAAGAGAAGTGGGACGCGGTCACGCGGCTCCTAGCCTCAAAGGGGGCGGCCTTCACATCTGCACATAATACCCAACTGGGCATTAAAGTGCAAGTCCCTACCGCGAACGAGCACCGCGAGATAACTAAGATCCTTCGCGACGAAGACGTGCGTTTCTACACGTACGCCCACGAACTAAAACCTCTCCGTGTAGTATTGCGCGGTGTCCCCAGCGAACTTGAGACAGCGCTCATTTTCATTAACCTTCAGTCTCAGGGATACCCCGTAGTGCAGGTACATCGATTATACAGGGGAAACCCCAAAACACCCCTTCCTCTTGTCCTTGTCGTTCTTGAACGTACCCCGGAGGTACGAGGAAGTCCGAAGGACACACCGCGAACTATCGCGGCTGTCCGAAGACACCAAGGAGCGTAAAAGGGCCCGGACGGCGAGCGACCTTCAGTCAGCCTCCAATCTCAGCACGTTTGCAGAGGTACACCCCTAAGGTGTCCTTAGCCCCCCCCCATGCCTCTCATGCAGGCCCCGCTCTTCATGCCGGCACCTCAGCCGCAGGTCAACGCCTGGGCTCCGGCCTTGACCAAGCCCACCCCAAAACCGCAACCCGCGCCCGCCGGTCCGTACCGGTCTCCTCAAGCCCGCGCGAAAGTCCCCCCCCCCCCCGGGCCCTTGCCCACTCCTCCCCCTCCTAAGGCAGGTCAAGACAACCTGTCTTATGTACTCGGCTACTTAAATGCGGTCGACTTGAACGAAGTGGACGTACTCGCTGCCAAACTTCGTTCATGTAAAACCGATTTGGAAAAAGTTCACTTTTTATATGAGCACCGTACGCTCCTTACTGCCCTCCGTAACCTCAATTAACGAACCAATATGTATAGTACACCAAAACGTATTAACCACCGCTCCGTTGTGTTAGCGTTCTTCAACGCTGACGACCTAAGAGAACAGCGTGTCCCAGTGCACGAGTTCTGTAAGACCCATCAGGTCGATTTTATGTTTATACAAGAGACCTTTCTCAAACCTTGTAACAAAACAACCCCGGTATGTCCATCGTAACGATAGAGTCATTTTGCGGTACTCTAATTTATTACAAAAACTCACTCCACTGTATGCCGATTGACACCCCTACTCTGACCAACTTAGAAGCCTCCTGCTGCCAACTTGCGATGACCGGTCATCAATCAATCGTTATAGCCTCCTGCTACCTCTCCCCTAGTAAAAGCTTACTAAAGAGTGATCTAGAGGCACTCCTCTCCATGGGAAGCGCAGTCATTCTGGCTGGCGACTTCAATAGCAAAAACCCCACCTGGGGGTACCGAAGACTCAACAGAAACGGCACTAGGCTATTCGATTTTAGTGAATCTCTCGTTTTTTATATAATCCCACCCTCGGAGTGGACTCATTACCCCAAAAATCCCGACCATTTACCCAACATACTAGACATACCTCTCCTAAAGAATATAAATCTTAGTTTCCGGTCAATCGAAGTTTTCCAAGAACTAGAATCCGACCACCGTCCCGTCGTTATGCGTCTAGGCCCCGACCCGACAGACCCATCCTCCCATCCACCGACCAAGACGATAGTGGACTGGAAGCCTTTGGGGGAAGCCTTTGGTGGAAGCCCTAAAAGCTATCAGTTCACCCGTCCTAGACCGTATCCCTGACGACATAATCACCCCCCGATGACGTTGCTCGCTCGATCGATGCCCTCACCAGCCACCTCAACACCGATATCGGTGAGTGCTCTAGGGAGGTCCCAGCGGAGGATATCCGCCGCTGGGTCCTACCTGAGGACGTGAAGAGGCTGATGAATAGAATAGAATAGAATAGAAAAAACTTTATTTGCGACAAACAACACAAAAGAAAATAAAAATTTGTATGAGTAAGTCACAAATCGGCCCCAACTCAGCATAATGCTGGATGTTAACCAACGCTGATCTTCCTTTGGAGCCGTTAGGTGATGTCACGGTCATACACACATGCACAGCTGCATAAAAAGATAGACAATAACTAAATTAAACAAACTGATATTAAAAATAATAATAAAATTACATTATACAAAACTAACAAGTAAGGAGCTAAAAATTAAAGCTTATAAGTTAAAAAGTAACATATATGACAATAATACACCAGTAACATATAACTACAGTACCACAAGATTACACAACGGTAACTTGTGACGACAAAGGGAGTAAAAACAAAGTAGGGATAACAATCAATTTTAAGGTATGGATTATTTATATTGCGCTCGTATCAAATTTAAGAGTTTCCTCTCGCTGCTGACGACACGAAACGCAGCCATTAGAGCCCACGATGCATTCCCCAACGCTGAACGCAAAGCCACCTTGAGCTACTACCACCGTTTGGTCAGGACGCGCATTAGCGAGCTGCGCGCACAGCGTTGGGAAGACTTATTATCCGAAATTTCACCGACCCACCAGGCCTACTGGGGGCTGGCGAGAAAGCTTAAATCCGACACCATCACCGTAATGCCCCCTCTCAACAGAATCGATCTCCCGACAGCATTCGAAGACGAGGAGAAGGCCGAATGCTTGGTGGAGAGCCTCGCAGCCCAGTGCACCCCCACTAACGATCACGTTGATCCTGTCCACATCGCCGCGGTGGACCGCGAATTAGAACGTAGAAATTATCTAACTCCAACTGACACCCCCCCCCCCCTCGAGCCCGTAAAAGCCGCAGAGGTTGAGTCGATCATCAAGGGCCTCAAAGTGCGAAAGGCCCCCCAGTGCGAAAGCAACAGGGTCCTCAAGCACTTTTCTGTCCCGTTAGTTTACCTCTTAGTCAGCATCTTCAATGCAGCCTTGAGCAATTGTTGCTTCCCCGACGCTTGGAAGTCATCGGCATTTACTAACCAGGCAAAAAGGCATCCAAGCCTTCCAGCTACCGTCCTACGAGTCTCCTCAGCTCTCTGGGGAAGATCTAAGAGCGAATCCTTCTGAATCGACTCCGATCCATCGCAAAAATCAAAAAGCTCATACCGGATGAGCAGTTCGGCTTTAGAGCGAGACACTCTAGCCCTCAGCAAGTGCACCGCATCACGGAACACATCCTTAAGGGTTTCAATAGGAAACCAAAACCCCAAACCACGATGGCCGTCTTCCTAGACGTGGTGAAGGCTTTTGACAAGGTCTGGCACGCCGGGCTGATACAGTATCAGCTCGGGTTGCCAGATCGTCTTGTGCTCTTAGTACAAGACTACTTTACCAGCCGGAGCTTCCGCTATCGTGTCGAGGGCAACCGATCATCCCCCCACCCCATCAGAGCCGGAGTCCCTCAGGGCTCCGTGCTGTCTCCACTTCTGTTCACGCTTTACACAAGCGATTTCCCCCGCATCCCCAAAGTAGAGATCGCTCTCTTTGCGGACGACACCGCGATTTATACCACCGGATGGAATCCAACTATTCTACAAAGAGACATCCAACGAACGCTCCGAGCGCTCGATGGATGGTTCCGTAAGTGGCGAATAACGATTAATCCCGAGAAGAACGTAGCGATGCGTTTCACTCACGGGGTTAAGCGCTATTTCCCAATTAAACAAGTCACGATCAATGACCGACCCATACCGTGGGAAAAGTCAGTTAAATACTTAGGAGTCACCCTTGACTATCGACTCAACTTCAATGATCACATCAGCGCCGTCCACAAAAGGGCGGCATTCTACCTATACCGCCTCGCGTTACTCCTAGGCAGGCACAGTAAAATGTCTCTTAGAAATAAGTTGACACTCTACAAAACCTGCGTCCGACCGACAATGACATACTCGTCCGTAGCATTTGCTCACGCCTCCCGCATCTCCATAGAGAAACTTCAGATTTTACAAAATAAATTCGTTCGCGGTGCATTAGATGTCCCCTGGTATCAGAGGAACATCGACCTGCACAGTGATCTCGAGCTTCCCTCGATAGTTCAATATATGAAAAATGCCTCTAGCCGCTACTTTGACGCGGCACCCCACCACCCCAACCCCCTAGTAGTTCAGGCCTCTGAATACATGACAGACGCGACAACAGATGCACGGCCCCTTCGTAGACGCCCTAGATGTCTCTACGGCGTCTACGAAGGGGCCGTGCATCTGTTGTCTTGAGCGATCCGGACGATGAAATCGCTGCCGCAATGCAGGCAGCGATTGATTCGCCCACTCCTCGCCGGATGCGAGGTCGAAGGTCCCGTAATTAATGTCGACTTTATTCGCCTTCGATTTGTGTAGCCAATTACTTACGAGTGATAAGAAACTTCGTCTTTACCTAAATTTGATGTTTCCGATCACCTTTAACACGAAATTACAGCATAAATAACGATTTTTAGTGAGCTCCATATAGCGACAGGTGTGACCGCGGAAACTAGTTTTTATAAACGGACACGATCAAAACGGTCATGTGCCTCGGCAGAGGGGAACGCGTACGCTTGGCATCTCCGGTTATAATTTCTCTGAGTAAACAACTGTCCTAATCCGTGACTTAGTAATAATAGGTAGGTATTCTGTAGTGCTATTATCTACCTTGGTTTCAATCCGATTTTCAATATCACTATCACTAACTACTGCCTTGCTCACGCGCGAAGCGAAATTGTTAACCGCTGGATCCTCTTTGGCGCTGTAGCGACCAAGATCCAAAACGGCAAATCCCCTTGGTCGCTAGAGCAACCAAAAAAAAACATGGAAGTTAATTGTAACGGTTTGATCTCCTAACATCGATTTGAATGTAATCTCGCATATATTATCGAATTAGAGTGTTTCTGTCTTTAAAAGGATATATATTTATTATACGTAAAAACACTAAATAAGTATTTTTTTTTAAATACAACCACGGCCTTTCTCCACGAGCCGTAAATTTTTGTTTTTGGTTTTCCGCAAAAATTCTGGTTACAAAAAGTGACTAAACTATCTTTCTTTCTTCTTTTTTTTATTTTAATGGCTTCTGCGGAGGCACTGGCCTACTAGCAATTTCGCCAATGTCAAGTTTAGTTTATTAAAGTATTGTCAAGTCACAGTCAATAATTGACAAAGTCACGAATCAGTAAAATGGTGTACGTTTAACTGAAACTTCCTGGAGAGTTTTGAAAACATCACAAATAGTCACGTTTTTTGTTTTTTTATCCTTTGTCCACACTCGTGCACGTTAACAAACACAAAATGATTAATATTACACCAATATTACTCATTAACACTCGAAAAACACTCATAAGACGAAAAAATAAAAATTTACAACATGACAGCTTGAATACTTTCAAAAAACCCGTGACCAAACTGTGTTGATGTTTTAATGTTAACGGATAGCTTGGTTCATCTAGTATTTAAATAAAACAAAAAACAGTATGTCATCGATTTCGTATCCAAAATACGTTTATTTTTCTGAAACTACTCCCATTTTTGGCTTCATAATTTTTCCGCGGTGCTCTCTCCTTGCATAATAATTTCATAAAACTTACGTTCGGTTTGTCAGTGGCTACATATATTCAGCGTATCAATGGCCAAGTTTTGTACGGATCCGCCAAACCGTTGAGGAAGGAACGGAAAATAAGTATTACGCGGCAACAATTTTTTCGCGCCATTTTGCCGTCTTGCCGCGATGATGTCATGTCATGGTCATGTGTTCGGAGTGTATTTACATTATAGCCGCTCGATTGATTCTATGCGCTACAGTCACTTTTTTTGTTTTCATTGATCATCGCAACTAACGCTACAGTCACTTTTTTTGATTTCATCGATCATCGGACCACTCGATAGCGACGTAAATTTTGCCACTTGATTTTGAACATTATTGACCTCAATAATCATTCAAATCTAAGCGTGTTTATATAATTATTTTCCCTTCGAAACCCACAACATAAACACTTGAAATATGTGCCGTACCTATTTAGCTCCATAAATCACCAGTTTGTTTATCTAAGCGCTCAATGAAGTCATAAAAACTGTTTGTTTACGCAAAGTCAGCGCGGCCAGATGTGTCGCGTAGACGTTCTTTTTTTTGTGGGTGGAATTCAGATACCTGTGATCTCGGCCCGTACCCAATAAATCCTCAATTTGCGACCAGATGTGTCGCGTCGACCTTCTTTTTTTTGTGGGTTGACCATCAAGTACCTGTAGTCTCAACGCATATACAATCAATCACCAGTTTGAGGTTAGATGTGTCGCGTCGGCCATTTTTTATTTGGGTTATCAGTTTGGTCCTGCGGTCTTCAGCGCGTGGACAACCGAGCGGTTAGGTTGTTTTATAGCGGGGGCATTGAGCGGGAAGAAATGTCTATCTGATTGAAACCAAGTCCACTGTGTCCAGTGGCCCAATTACAGAACTTGGCTTTAATCAGATTGTCACTTTTTTCATAGCAAAATCGACTCTATCACAAAGCATTATTGAATTTCACGGCTTGAAACCGTCATGATCAACATTACGTAATCGCAGTGCAGGGGCCCGACCACAGAACTTGGCTTCAATCAGATTGTCACTTTTTTCATTGCAAAATCGACTCTATTGCAAGGCACTAATGAATTTGACGGCTTGAAACCGATATGATGAACATTACGTAATCGCACTGCCGGGGCCCGACCACATAACTTAGCTTCAATCGGATTATCAGTATCGATATCACTAATGCCTTGCGAAAGAGTTGAAATTGCTATGAAAAAAGTGATAGTCCGATAGTAACCAAGTTCTATAATCGGGCCGCAGGCCCCCGATTCAGAACCCTTCGTTAACTCAGTGGTCGATCAATATGGTATTATTTATTCTGTGGATTCGGTTTGAAATCGTTCGATTCAATGCAGTTTTCATTCACAATATCGAATCGAATCGATTCGGTTCGTTATCGAAAGGTTCTGAATAGGGGGCTGCACTGCTATTACGCAATATTGATCAAATCGGTTTCAATCCGTCAAATTCATAAACGCGTTGCAATAGAGTCGAAATTGTTATAATGAAAGTGACAATCTGATTGAAACAAAGATACGGAATCGCACTGCCGTGATGTGTTTTTAATGGGACCGTTAGTTTTGAAGCAAATTGTGAAACTAACTATTAAAAACGCTTAGTATGATCACATTGTGGCGTTCGCTTTGGACATTTATTGGTGGGCGAAATTAGTGTTCTGAACCGTTTTTTTATTGGTCGAAGCCGTTTATGATCACCGTTCTTTGATCGAAAACGGCTTCGAATGCTTGAATCTTTAGATGACATGTTGACCTAGGCAAATCGAATTTATTCCTTTTCAGTAGTGTCGTTTTTTATTCGGTTTGGAAATGAGCGGTAGTGTCAAAAGTTGCAAAAATTGCAAAAGTATTCAAAATGTTCAAAGCGAACAGCTTGTTAAAAATGTACATTTCTAAACTGTATATCACGAACGCAGGGGATAAAATTGTTGATCCATTCGAAGAATTTTAATCTATGGTCTCTGTTTGATTTGATTTAACGTAGTGTTTTTATACTCTTTGGATTTGATGGCAAGAGCAGGGAAGAGTTCAATAATTTTATGTGAAATTTTGTTTTCCCTTTAAATTAGTTAGCTGTCTGTCGTGTTTAAAATATAAAATTATGCTCGTTTGTCGCGCAAGCTTAAAGATGCAATTAATATCCTCGTCAGATGATTGTGTTTGATAAAATATGTTGAAAAACAATTGTGACGTCACTAAATCTATCAGCTGAGGTGAGGGGACTCGTCTCGAGTCGTAGAAGATAAGCAGTGAGCAAACCAAAACAAACAGCATGGGGGGCGCGGTGAGCTCGGGGCGCGACAACAATGAGCTGGTAGACAACCTGATGAGCGGCAACTACATCCGCACCCGCACTGTGGAACAAGTGTTCCGCGGGCTGGACCGCGCGGATTACATGTCGCCCGAGGCGCGGGATCAAGCGTACAAAGACCTGGCATGGCGAAATGGTCCGCTGCACCTGTCCGCGCCCTGCATTTACAGGTAACTGCATCTACTCACAAAGTTTCTACAGTGTACAGTGCAGTAGGTAATAAGCCTGTAATTTTTTTACATAAAATAAATCTTAGTGTGTTGATGGTTCAGCCTATTGCAATATGATTTGCCCAGCGTGCTCCAACCACAATCTCTCAATATTGCTCCATAAGGTTGTCAAAATTACACTGAGGTGAGCAAGTGGGAAAGCCTCAGGTTCAGGTGCTGCATGGTCAGACTGGGAGCTCCGAAATCAAGCCCCAACTGCACCAACTCGCTTGTGTCCAAAGTCTATAAAACTGTGGTCACAATCTAAATAGTCATACTAGTGGTTGCACAGATTACATAATATCCAATCCGTTTTTTATATAAATCCTTTCATGAAAAAAGACAATAATGAAATTAGGAATTTTTGTCAATTTTTCATGTTTTTGCGCTCTCTCTGGTATGTTAATCATATCATTTGCTACTGTAGTATTATTGTAAACCTTTATTCAACTTATTAAATTATATTTTTTCTATTTATATGTATGATTTCATAATAATTTAGAGCAAAGTTTTTTTTAATATAAATTGATGTAACATAATTTTGTGAAGCAATATCAGGCATTCTAATCTCATTACCTAAACATTTTCTAGTGAGGTTATGGAAGCCTTAGAACTGAAGCCTGGGCTGTCGTTCCTGAATGTTGGTTCCGGCACAGGCTACCTCAGCACCCTGGTGGGGCTGATCATCGGCTCTTCTGGTGTCAGTCACGGCGTGGAGGCCCTTCCTTTTGTCATCGACTATGCTAACAAGAAGCTCAACCAGTTTATAGAGAACTCTATCACATTGGATGAATTTGATTTTTGTATGCCCAAGTATTACACAGGTGAGTTACAATCACTTTGTTAATGTCAGAGGGATGTGTTTCTGCTTCTCTGTGCGTCACCTCTCAATCTCAACTAATGTAGAAAAAGTAAGGCTAACACAAACTGCTATGTAGGTAACGGACTGTGCCTGGCGCGGACTCACACCTACGACCGCGTCTACTGCGGTGCTGGGGTGCTGGCCAAATATGAACATTATTTCAAGCTGTTCACCAAGGTAATATAATTTGATTCTGTATAGTAGGAAAATCTAATGAAATCATTTTCATCTAAAACTTTTTAGGAATTTTGATATTCGGATTGGCTATAGATATATGGTACCGGCGTAGAGAGAGGGGAGAAGGAGGGGTAAGAGGGAAGTCTCCCACAACCCCTCCTCCCTAGGGTTTACTGTAGATTCGAAGGTTAGCAATTGGGGGGTGGGGTGGGTGTGAGTGGGGCTCCCCCCTAGTGTCTAAACGGTGACTTTTACTTTATAAGATATTTCAGTTTTAAGTTTATTAAAAATTGGTTGTTTGGTTACCGCAAATAACATTATTTTATTAGTAGAATGTGTTTTTGAGCCGAGTGAGCGAAGCGAGCATGCCACGTTAGCGGACGGCAAGCTCCAAAGTTAATTGACGGCTGTTTGGTCGCCTTAAATTGTTTTTGAGCCGAGTGAGCGAAGCGAGCATGCCACGTTAGGGGACGGCAAGCTCCAAAGTTAATTGACGGCTGTTTGGTCGCCTTAAATTGTTTTTTTTATATACTTATATTTTACTAAAAAAAACATAACTCAAAAACTGTACATCTCCTGGGCAGGGGTCAGTGGTCAAAGGGGACTTCTCCCCTCCCCCCCTCTACGCTGGTACCGTATATCTATAGTTTACCCTGATATTCTAACCTCTTACTTATTAGTAGTAATACCTGCACAGATGTTCCTCTCGGAATGTATTGTGGATGTCCAGAAGAGTCCCAAGTCATCCTAGCAAAATATAATAAATGTTAATGATTTATTTATAGAAATCCACAAAACATTTATGATAAAAGAGTGATTATACCAACCATCCAAGTTGATGGATGTTGATGGTTCAGTTGAAATACAAAAAAAAAAGTATGATTTGTGTGCTGCAGCTACAGGTGCCCCTATGAGGTTCCCAATGTTACATGGAGCTGAGCGCGTAGGACAAGCGTGTTTTAATTTCTCATATACTTAAAAAAAAAAACAGTGCCAAAGGCTTGGCCTGAGTTTGCTGAGTCGGGACCTGTTTGTGACAACACACAGCATTAATTTTTGTTTCTTTGTCTAATTTCCTAATTTTTTTTCTTCTTGATAATGTTTAATGTTGTGTGTTGTCAGAAATAAATGTATTTTCTTTCATTCTTTTTCTTTTATAATAAAGCAATAAGAATGAAAAAGTCTGTACAAAGATAATTAAAAAAAAATTGTCTAGGGTACTGATAATTGAATAAAAAACTATTTGTTGGCTGATCGAATTTTGAAGAAATGTAGTATATTGTACTTTGTAGGTACTTTTGGTACTGGAATAGCACATATGGGCTACTTTTAAATGAAATGACTATGCGGGTACAGCTAGTAAATGAAATGACTATGCGGGTACAGCTAGTAAATGAAGTGACTATGCGGGTACAGCTAGTAAATGAAATGACTAAGCGGGTACAGCTAGTAAATGAAGTGACTACGCGGGTACAGCTAGTAAATGAAATGCCTACGCGGGTACAGCTAGTAAATGAATTGCCTACGCGGGTACAGCTAGTAAATGAAATGACTACGCGGGTACAGCTAGTAAATCATACAAATAGAGAAATAAATACAAATAATGTAGTAGGTATAAATATAAGTAAACATGCTCAATTTCCCCGACTATGTACTATGTAGCTTAATAGCTAAAACATACGCCTGCACATCCAAAAAAATAACTTATGCCAGTAAAATATATACTGTTGGAATGTGCTTATCAAGGCCTTCAATTTGATACCCATATTGTAAAACTAGAAGAAATATATTTTTTCGCATTTGAAAATGGAGCCATAAAGAAGACAAAAAAGATTTAAAAAAAAATGTGGCCTATGTTACTTGGGGGGATGTTAGGATTCTAACGATACCCCATACGTCTTCTGTTCAAGCATTTAATAGTTATGGTCGAATAAAGAAACTCACATACATACATACATACATACAAACAAACAGACAAGAATCCTAAAAACATTACACTTATTTTTTTTGGGCAGTTGTGTAAAAATGTTGTTTGCATTGAAAAGTTTCTAATGAATATGCTTAGTGGATTCTACTGTTAGTTCCATAATCAGATTCCAGTATCTGTAACGGAATCTGTGTAGAAGCTAGTTTTGTGTTGTGTACATTGTATGTAATCCGCCATCTTAAGTAATCCACTGATATTTTGGATTTTGTGGTGGTGGATTTGTGAAAGAGTACTGTATATGATATGATGTAAGCACAGGTGGGCGGCGTGCTGGTGATGCCGCTGGCAGACACGCTGGTGCAGCTGAAGCGTGTGTCATGCACGCACTGGACCAAGCGCAACCTGCTGCACGTGTCGTTCGCGCTGCTGCGGGACCCGGCCAAGGACGAGCTGGAGGACCTCGTCAAACTCGGTCAGTGCCGGCTCACCCGCTGATCTCTGAGAACAGCCGTCATCTCACAACACTCACTGGACCAAGCGCAACCTGCTGCACGTGTCGTTCGCGCTGCTGCGGGACCCGGCCAAGGACGAGCTGGAGGACCTCGTCAAACTCGGTCAGTGCCGGCTCACCCGCTGATCTCTGAGAACAGCCGTCATCTCACAACACTCACTAGACCAAGCGCAACCTGCTGCACGTGTCGTTCGCGCTGCTGCGGGAGCCGGCCAAGGACGAGCTGGAAGACCTCGTCAAACTCTGTCAGTGCCGGCTCACCCGCTGATCTCTGAGAACAGCCGTCATCTCACAACACTCACTAGACCAAGCGCAACCTGCTGCACGTGTCGTTCGCGCTGCTGCGGGACCCGGCCAAGGACGAGCTGGAGGACCTCGTCAAACTCGGTCAGTGCCGGCTCATCCGCTGATCTCTGAGAACAGCCGTCATCTCACAACACTCACTAGACCAAGCGCAACCTGCTGCACGTATCGTTCGCGCTGCTGCGGGACCCGGCCAAGGACGAGCTGGAAGACCTCGTCAAACTCTGTCAGTGCCGGCTCACCCGCTGATCTCTGAGAACAGCCGTCATCTCACAACACTCACTAGACCAAGCGCAACCTGCTGCACGTGTCGTTCGCGCTGCTGCGGGACCCGGCCAAGGACGAGCTGTAGGACCTCGTCAAACTCGGTCAGTGCCGGCTCACCCGCTGATCTCATCTCCCAACCCTTGTCACCAATATGTGCGGCTGATGTACGGGCGGGCTCGAAACCTCACTAAGAGGGCAGAGGCTATTACGCTCCAAATTCATCCTTCAGTTTCTCAACCATCGTTTTCGTACGACGGTAGGTAACTCTATTAGTGCACATTATGCGAAATTTTTGGCTAAGTATTATAACCGGTACATTCCTAGTGACCCGCACTCAAATTGCCACATCGTTGGTTAATGTTCTCTGCTAACCGCGGGGCGCAACTAGCTAATATGTAATTCATTTATTTACACGGAAACATACATAAATTGTATGTTTCTTTAGCCACCGACCGTCAGTCGTTTCCTCGTCGGTGATGGGGAGGAGAGGGGGTGGAGGGGTCCACATGTTGGGGTTGACGATGTGTGTGTGTGTGTGTGCAGACGAGGCGAGCCCGGCGTCGCTGCAGGTGCTGGCGCGCGCCGCCATCCGCAGCGCCATGCGCGCGGGGCTGATGCGGCGGCACCCCGAGCTGCGCGCGCCGCCGCCACCGCCGCCTCCCGCGCCCCGCGCCGGCCCCCGCCGCATCTGCATACCGTACGAAGCCGGCGATGATGACGATGGTGACAACTTTTTGATATTTTTATAAATCTGCTGGGCTTCAGTGACGGTTTCTCTCGAGAGACATCTCTACCGAGAGAACGTTTGACCGATGAATCTCGCGTCCTTCGCCTTCGTACTATATTACTATGGAAATCTGGATAACTTACTTCTCTCGCTATATGTATAAACTTCCATCAAAGCCCTGTTGGGTCTACTCAACCTCAAGATAGTTTTAACGGTATAATGGCACATCGGTGACATTCCTACGTGCGACACGGCGCGCCGCGCCCGCGACCTCGAGCGCCGGCGCGGCGCGCTATATACGACACGTGTAGGACTGCTAATATTACACCGTCAAACAAAATTATCTTGAAGCAAGGAAATAATCACACTAATATATAAATGCAAAAGTAACTCTCTCTGTATCTATACTTAGAATAATGCTGTAAGTACCAAAAAGGCTACAAATAAGATAATAAAAAAAATGGTCTAGGGTACTTAAAATAAGCTACTGAACCATATTATTTTTATGTTATGTCTGTCTGTTTCCATGTGGTTTAAATTGCACTAGTATGCGCTATGTGTAATGTCAGCGCGCACAAAGTCGCATCAAGTTGCGCATTTATTCTCCACATTGTTACACATGATGTCAGGAGTGACGTCACACATGATGTCAGGAGTGACGTCATTTTGGAGTGCAAACAACGCTCACAAAAAAAGAGGTAGAGCAGCGTATGCAGTAATATCAAATTTAATTGACATTATGTCATTGGCTGATAATTTTAATTCCTCAAAAGTTAGGTACAAAAGTTTAAATTTTAGATTTTTATTCATAAACCATGAATTTAATTCAGACCAAAGCATTCTGCAACGACAAAGAATAAACTTGGATCATCAATTTGTCGCGGACTGAGTATGATTGGGAACAGTTATTGTCTGATAGCGCCGTTGTTTCTACATTAAAGTAATGTCTATTTCATCATCACTTGAGGACGACGATGATGTTTCTTCTGTCATCTTCTTCGTCGGTTTCTAAAAGTTCCAATAAAATAGTTTCTTCCATTTCACATAACGCTATCACTAAGTTTAGATTGGTCTTTGTATTCATTGGTGTACCTGTAAGGCAGAAGTTAGAGATTATATTCATTTAGCAGAAGCGTACGAATTCAAGAGAACTAAGAGATAAATCAAAATACTAAAAACAAAACAACAGTCTGTAGATTCACGGAACAGCTGACTCAAATAATATAAGCATACAATCGTCGGTATAATTTGTTAGCATGTTAATGCTGACCAACAATTTAAACCGATTGTTAGCAGTGTTTGCAGTCTCAGCACTGTAAGTGCAATTTAAACCCCACCATTTGTTTGTTTGTGCATCACATAAAAACGACTAGAGAGATGAGGTTTTCACTATTGGGTAGCGTACGTCTTGACTTAAAAACTTGTGTATGGACATGTATGTTTGTATGGTAACTCAATCCGGTGAGTAGAAGCCGAGCAATCGAAATAAAACTTATAAACGGCCGAACGTAATTTGTTATTTTGTACTTTATATACCTAGGTACTCTTGGTCCTGGAGTAACTTTTAACCCAGAGAAATGACCACGCGGGCAAAGCCGCGAGAACAGCTAAAGTATGTATATAACCTATTCACGATTAAACTGCTGATAAATGAAACATATAAAATGGAGTGTTTAATTTTATCTATCTATACCATAATAAAACTAACTGGGCTAAATCTGAATTTCAAATATTTATTGAAAATTATAATTGAGATAAACTTCTAAATCGATATGGAGGCCAAAACATTTTATTTTATTTTTTGTCTTTCTCTTTGAACACACATCACGCTGAACTACCACACGGATTTTGAACAATCTTAGCTAATGTTATGGATTAACATTTAGAATACTCTTTATATCCCGAAAAAATCAAGGGTTCATTTAAAATAACCCGTAGCACGCTGAAACTACTGGACGGATTTTGATGTAACTTGGCACAGTCAAAATTTTATATTATGTGTTAAAATTTAGAATACTTTTTGTGGGGTTCCTAACAGGATCTTCAATAAAACAACACTTTTTCTTCTTAATAAATGGACTGTATTTCTTCTTTCTTCACAATAGGTTTTCTTACTTCTAGTTGTTCACTGTTCGCTAAACTTGTACTAAACTTGTACTAAACTTGTACTAAACTTGTACTGAACTCGATCACATTGCAGTCACATATTTTAGATTTTTACTTGTCTATATATATCCTGTGAGAGTATGATGTCTACTTGTGAGGATATGTTGAGGATGCGCGTTGTGAGTGGGGGTGCTCATTAGGAACACTTAGGGTAATGCTCTAATACCTTTTATTAGGTTTATACGAAACACATATTATCAACGCTATTGCCATGGGTGCCATATGTGGCGGCTCGGAGGCGACTGTCGGTGCTAGGGGCGGCGTCACTGCCGCACACGAAATATGCTTATTTAGCGTTTCCGACAATCGCCTACAATATTCCTCCCCTAAGGAATAAATTATTGACAATAAATTACTATATAAAAGTAAGTTCATATCTGGGTGTTGACAGCCCTATACATTGATACATAAATTTATTCCAAGTTTCAATTTATCGTAAGTTACATTTTGCTGACTAACAACTCATAATTTCACAATAGGTAGACAATTTTGTTATTGTTCAAACTTCCTTCGGTGTCATGTTCCGAGTGTTTTGTTACTTTACATGTTTCGCAATTATCAATGTTCTAATTCTAAGTAGGTACATTTTAAACTTCTATGTATTCTATTTTTAACCCAAGTACATTGCAATAATAACTTATTTCAAGGTTTACATCGGGGTCCTGTTTTCAAAATTCAAAGGACATACAATGAATAAACATATCGTAAACGGTCTATAGTGACTTAAATACACAAAAATATATCAACACGGATCTGTAATTATTCGGTTACATATTACTCTGAGGCATGATGTACTGCATGTGGCACTTGCGATTGTTAACCGGCTTTGTCTGCCTGGTGTAACTTTACTGCAGAAACCACGACTCTACTTATCGCATGCATACTATACCTAGGTTGCCTGCACTGCTTGTGTGTTACTTGCGCTGGTTGGCTGGTCAGTATGTTTCACCGATACTGCAAAAAACTACAACTATGCGAAACTATCTTTCGGGTTTTCCGTTTATATTCAATACAATATTATATAATGCAACGTTCTATTCATGGTGCGATGACGTTCGCCAACGACATGACTATAGTCTACTTTTACTGCATATTTTATTCAACATTTTGCTTATTCTATGTGACCTACTTTTATTTATATTATGTCGTGTCTACCTAATCATGCTCTGCGATGCGAATCAACCGCTGCGCCCGGTGTATCTGAACTACAGTAGAGGCAAGGATAAAATGAAACGTTGGTTAACAACCCAGGTCGCAGGTCGCATCGCTTAGCATAGCCAACTTAAAATAACATTGTAACAACTCAAAAAATATAAAACACTTTTGCCTGTTATCTGAAACTTTCCGATTTTTTAAATGATTTAAAGAACTTCTGGTTGTGTTCTGTCTTCTGTGTTTCAGTCTGACTTTATAACGCGATCTTCATTGTCTGGTGTTCGTCCGTCCGACTGTGTAGGTAGTACGTAGTACTAACCATGCCTGTTCTGCATTTATTTTCTGTCCCGCAAACCGTTGCCAGCGTTTATTTATTTTCTGACTGCCAGTCCTCGGCATTAAAATAGCAAGACTGAGCATTCTCCAAGTCTTCAACTGATTAACCTGCGGCGCCAGACTAACTCAGAAGGCCCGGGTATATTGTATCCTCGAGTGACTAATAGGCGTCCTTGTAAAATGTAATTGCTGCTGGCGAAGGGCGCATGATCGACATCAATAAACTACACGTAGGTAATGCGTAGGTGTACTTAATTCGTAGGTTCCTCTTGTCTCGGACCTCGACGACGAACTCTGCAACTCTGCAACTCGTGCTGTCGTATCACTGGTGGGCGTTGAAGGCTCCACTGGTGGTTTAGACATTCCAGACTCGTGCTGTGCTCCTCCAACAAAGTCTTTAACCCGCCTTGCTACAACGGGGAATCGCCTCCCGTGGCACTTTAAAGTTCACTTTTTATTATATAACTTGAGCACGCACCCCACTTTTAAAAACGTCGATGGGTCACCACTTGTGAGGATGTATGGTGTGAGAGTGGGGGTGTGCATTAGAAACGGGGTAGGGTAATGCTCTAATACCTTTTATTAGGTTTATACGAAACACATATTATCAACGCTATTACATGTGTGCCATATGTGGCGGGAGGCGACTGTCGGTGCTAGGGGCGGCGTCACTGCCGCACACGAAATATTTTTATTTAGCGTTTCCGACAATCGCCTACATATCCTAACTTACGTACTACCTAATTATTTACATCATAACGAGCGGTCGACTTTGTAACATTAACATTAGAGCGAGAGGGCTAATGGGTACTTCAATAGAAAGAGACGTGCGAGGAGATAAGCTATACTGGTCATAAGGAGTACTTAGATCTGAATTAACCAATTGCGACTGAGGTGTTCTTTTCGTCCGTAACACTTTTTATCTCGAAAAATGAAGGGTTCCTGCGGGATAGGTCCAAAGCTATGTTAATTTTAAAGTAATAATACATCCGTTTATAAAACGGTACCGTAATTTCGTTGTTACCGCCACGAAGCAGAGTGGCGCAGTGGAAGCATGCGTATTTTCATATATTATGCGTTATTTTCTTTGATATTTTTAAGGCTCCTATAATTTCCTGAAGTAAATCGTCATGGCCATCTCAAGTCATCACGCTTAAAGGGATTCTTTATAGGTACTTTTGGTCCTGGAATAACACGTTCGAGTTACTTTAAATGATCAAACTACGCAAGCAAAGCCGCGGGTCCAGCTAGTCATCAATAATTTTCTAAATCGGTCTGCAATTGGCGGAGAAATCGGTGAAAATAGTTTTTTTAATGAAAATCGTACATACAATTGAACATAGAACCTCTTCCTTTTGTGAAGTCGATTTAAAATGCTTCGTGCAAAGGCGCCAGTGGTTTGATAACACAATATAAATAACAAAATTTTAAAATTTGTAACGTTTTTGTCGTGTCATGACTGACCGTCCATACTGTGCGTCCCGCAGACGACGCGGAGCCCTGGAGCGCCGCCGTGGAGGGCTTCGGTGACCTCAACTCTCTGCACGACCTGGACGAGGCGGGCGGCGCGCACGAGATGAACGCGCTGCTGTCGCTCGTGCTCAGCATGTCGCAGAACCGGCAGGCCGGCTCGCTGCAGCTGCTGGCCGACGAGGACCTGGGCGACGATGACCCGGGGGACGAGGATCCGGGGGACGAGGGCCCGGGGGATGAGGACCCAGGGGACGAACCTGGAGCCGCGCGGCGCTCCGCATCGCGCAGCCCTCAGCCCGGCACCTCCGCGGACGCAAAACCCAGCTCCACTTCCGAGTCGAAAGCGGAAGCTCCGAAGTCGAAGGCGGAAGCCCCCAAGTCGAATTCGGAAGCCCCGAAGTCGAAGGTGGCAGCCCCCAAATCGAAGACGAAAAAGAAGATCAAGACTATTGGCCGCCTGTCCGGGGCTGTGCCCCTGGCCCCGAGAGTCCTGCCCCGCACGGCGGAGCCCTGGGACTCTAGCTCCGGTGACGACGAAACCACGCAGGTCTGTTCTTATCCCATTAAAGCTTGTAAATTGCTCTCTGGAATACTTTCTCGGGATTCATCGAATACAGATTTAAATCAAAGTATATAGACTAAAACTTTTTGTTTGAAGATCCATAGTGCACGACAGACAGCCACACAAACGCAGGCGATCTACATTAATTCGTTTAAATATTTTCTTACAAATATAGACCAACTTTTACTCGCTCGCGTGCAAAAGTTTGAGTCGTATTGCATATCATCATCATCATCATCATCATCATCATCACCATCATCATCAGCCTATATTTGTCCACAACTGGACGTAGGCCTCTCCTAATGCATCCCACTGAGCTTGGCCTTCAGCTCTCCTCATCCATTTTCTTCCAGCTGCTTTTCGCAGGTCGTCACTCAACCTGGCCACAAGGCGTCCTACACTAATTCGTCTACTCCAACGATTATCGGTTCATCTGGATACATAACCAGAAGAACCGATACATGACCAGCTGGTCATGTGACCATGCCCACTATCACTTTAGCTTGCTTATCCTCGGAGCTATGTCGGTCACCTTGGTTCTCCGTCGGATATCTTCATTACGATCTTCATTGCGTGTATGTGGTCTTTGGTGCTAAATCGTCTGCGAAACCCGGCCTTTTCAGGACTCTACAATTCGTCAAGTCTTCTTGTGAGACGATTTGAGATGACCCTCGAAAACAACTTATAGACGTGGCTCAGGAGTGAAATAGGTCGGTAATTCTTCAGAAGGGTTTTTATGCCCTTTTTTGAAGAAGAGCCCTAACTCCTACTCTACGCCTCTGGAGTACTTCCACTGTTAAGAACGGTGCTAAATAACCCCTGAAGTTCCCGGGGCCTTTCCATTTTTAAGTTGTTTAGCGCCATCTCAATCTCAATCTAGGCTGACGTCGGGCAACTGCCCGACGTCAGCCATCAGACATCAGTGTAGTGGCGGATCAGCATTGCGCGGGAATCCTCTGTGCTGGGTTCGGGTCTAGAAGCACGAGTCTACAATCGGCCATAGAAGTCTTCGATCTCAGAAAGGATCTCCGGCTTAGAGACAACGGTTGTGCCATTATTGGTCTTGAGCTTCGTCAGATGGGATCTACTCAATTGCTGGGCGAAGATTTTTGACTCCCGATTTTGCTCTAATGCCTTTTCTATTCGGCGTCTATTTGAGCATCGGATGTCACGACGCACCAGCTTTCTGTTTTTTTGATTGAGCTCTTTTTTCTGACGGTGTGGATTGCTGTTGCTCCCGTCATTCGTCCATGAGGCTTTATCCTCGTCCGAGATTTTAGACTTCGTGCCCGTACGCTGCAGCTGACAAAATCTAGTGCCTGCCTCCCTCAGGATTCCCACAACTTTGGAGTTCCTCGTTTACGTCATTTGTGTTTTCCAAGGCAGCGAATGGATTTACTAACTTGAGTTGAAACTGTTCTGATCGCACAGAGGCCTGGAGCAGGTTGGGTCGGACCGTATACTTCACCAGACGACATCTTTCAAGCAATCATTCAAGGAACCTCGGACAAGTCGGTGATTACTACCGGTATTAAACCTGCCGATCATTGAGACATTCCTGAATATGTGCTTATTGGCCGTCATGATGAAGTCAATCTCATATCGTTTGGGAGCTACGATCCTCACCCCCCTTTCCCCCCAATTATAGCTAAGAACCATCTCGATTACCTCAGCTTTTTAAGTCCACTGCTGAACATAGGCCTTCCCCAAAGAGCGCCATGACTTGCGATCTTGTGTCACCTCCATCCATCGACTTCCTGCGATGGCTACAATGTCGTCGGTCCATCGTGTGGGATGTCTCCCTACACTTCGCTTGCTTGTTCGTGGTCGCCATTCGAGAATCTTTATTCCCCCAGCGGTTGTCGGTTCTGCCTGCCCATTGCCACTTCAATTTGCAAACTCTGAGAGCTATGTCGATAACCTTGGTGCTTCTACGGATTTCTTCGTTACGGATCTTATCACGTACTGAAACTCCGAGCATAGCTCTCTCCATTGCACACTGCGCGCCAAAAGTTAGCGACCACGTCGCAGTGCCCTATGTCATCACTGGCAACACGCACTGATTATAAACGTTCGTCTTGAAGTTCTGCGGTATCTGCGACGAGAAGATATGGCGTAATTTCCCGAACGCTGCCCATCCGAGTTGGATTCGTCGGTTGACCTCTTTGTCGAAGTTGGATCTTCCCAGTTGGATCGTGTGACCCAAGTAGACATAGTGGTCAACAGCTTCGATAATATCGTTCCCAACATAAACCGACATGGGTACGACATGGGCATTTGACATGATGTCTGTCTTGCCCGTGTTAATTTTAAGACCCACCTGTTGGGAAACAATATTGAGGTCACTGAGCATTGTGCTTTGGTCTTCCAGGGTTTCTGCCATGATGACTATCAGCAAATCGAAGGTGAGTGATGAATTCACCATTGATGTTAACACCATGTCCGTTCCAGTTCAGAAGCTTGAATATATCTTCCAGTGCAGAGGTGAACAGTTTCGGAGAAATAACGTCTACCTATCTCACCCCTTTTTGCAAGTTGATAGAATTCGTGCTCCGATCTTGGAGACGGACAGTCATGGTGGCCTTGCTGTACAAACACTTCAACACTTCGATGTACCGGTAGTCAATCTGGCACCGCTGTAATGACTGTAGCACTGCCCAGGTCTTGACTGACTCAAAGGCTTTCTCGTAATACACAAACGCTAGACATAGTGGCCGATTATACTCGTCAGTTTTCTGTATAATCTGCCGGAGCGTATGTATGTGGTCTACGGTGCTAAAGCCTTTCCGGAATCCAGCTTGTTCGGGAGGCTGAAAGTTGTCGAACCTACTAGCCAGACGGTTTGTAACTACTCTCGAAAACAGCTTATAGACGTGACTCAGCAGCGAAATGGGCCTATAATTCTTCAAGAGGGTTTTATCACCTTTCTTAAAGAACAACATCACACGCTCCTGTGCCACTTCTCTGCCGTAGTACCCTCGAGGATGACGGAGTTAAACAGCCTCTGAAGGACTTTAAGTACCGGTGTTCCACCCGTTTTCAGTAGCTCTGTCGTTATTCCGTCCTCCCTTGGTGCCTTGTAACTTTTAAGCATCTCGATTACCTCAGCTTTTACTAAAACCGCATCTAAATCGGTCCATTCGTTTGGGATCTACGATTCTCTCTCTCCCCCCTTTCCCCGTTCCCCCCATTATAGTAGAACCATCTCCATCACATAGCTTTCAAAGTTTCGTTTATTCGTTTGGGAGCTACGATGCTACAGACACACACACCCACACACTCACACACACACACACACACACTCTCTCACACACACACACACACACACACACACACACACGGATACACACCCTAAACTTAAAACACCCGTCTCTTTGTTCGGGTTAAAAATAAAGCAGTAAATAACAATAAGTTAGCATATTGAAGGTTATTAAAAATAAAGCAGTAATTAACAATAAGTTAGCATATTGAAGGTTATTAAAAATAAAGCAGTAAATAACAATAAGTTAGCATATTGAAGGTTATTAAAAATAAAGCAGTAAATAACAATAAGTTAGTATATTGAAGGTTATTAAAAATAAAGCAGTAAATAACAATAAGTTAGCATATTGAAGGTTATTAAAAATAAAGCAGTAAATAACAATAAGTTAGCATATTGAAGGTTATTAAAAATAAAGCAGTAAATAACAATAAGTTAGCATATTGAAGGTTATTAAAAATAAAGCAGTAAATAACAATAAGTTAGCATATTGAAGGTTATTAAAAATAAAGCAGTAAATAACAATAAGTTAGCATATTGAAGGTTATTAAAAATAAAGCAGTAAATAACAATAAGTTAGCATATTGAAGGTTATTAAAAATAAAGCAGTAAATAACAATAAGTTAGTATATTGAAGGTTATTTAAAAAAGCCTATGATTATAAGGGAATAAGTTACTGATCAACTATATATCTTTTTTTAAATCCGTCTGTCTGTTCGCACATCACGTAAAAACTACTGCGATGAGGTTTTCACTGTCGGATAGCTTAGGGTTTGACTTAAAAACGGATGTACTTAGTATTTCAATCCGATGAGTAGAATACTTGACGTTTGAATGAAGTTTGATGACATTAGTTGGTATTTGTAGGTACTTTTAGTTGTAGAATAGCACGTAGTATCGTTATATCCCAGACAATAACAACGCGAGCACAGCTAGTATAACACACAATAACAACGCGGGCACAGCTAGTATAACACACAATAACAACGCGGGCACAGCTAGTATAACACACAATAACAACGCGGGCACAGCTAGTATAACACACAATAACAACGCGGGCACAGCTAGTATAACACACAATAACAACGCGGGCACAGCAAGTATAACACACAATAACAACGCGGGCACAGCTAGTATAACACACAATAACAACGCGGGCACAGCTAGTATAACACACAATAACAACGCGAGCACAGCTAGTATAACACACAATAACAACGCGGGCACAGCTAGTGTAACACACAATAACAACGCGGGCACAGCAAGTATAACACACAATAACAACGCGGGCACAGCTAGTGTAACACACAATAACAACGCGGGCACAGCTAGTGTAACACACAATAACAACGCGGGCACAGCTAGTATAACACACAATAACAACGCGAGCACAGCTAGTGTAACACACAATAACAACGCGGGCACAGCTAGTATAACACACAATAACAACGCGGGCACAGCTAGTATAACACACAATAACAACGCGGGCACAGCTAGTATAACACACAATAACAACGCGAGCACAGCTAGTATAACACACAATAACAACGCGGGCACAGCTAGTGTAACACACAATAACAACGCGGGCACAGCAAGTATAACACACAATAACAACGCGGGCACAGCTAGTGTAACACACAATAACAACGCGGGCACAGCTAGTGTAACACACAATAACAACGCGGGCACAGCTAGTGTAACACACAATAACAACGCGGGCACAGCTAGTATAACACACAATAACAACGCGAGCACAGCTAGTGTAACACACAATAACAACGCGGGCACAGCAAGTATAACACACAATAACAACGCGGGCACAGCTAGTATAACACACAATAACAACGCGGGCACAGCTAGTATAACACACAATAACAACGCGAGCACAGCTAGTATAACACACAATAACAACGCGGGCACAGCTAGTGTAACACACAATAACAACGCGGGCACAGCAAGTATAACACACAATAACAACGCGGGCACAGCTAGTGTAACACACAATAACAACGCGGGCACAGCTAGTGTAACACACAATAACAACGCGGGCACAGCTAGTATAACACACAATAACAACGCGAGCACAGCTAGTGTAACACACAATAACAACGCGGGCACAGCTAGTATAACGCACCACACTTTTAACAGGTTATGGAGCGCAAGCGCCAGAAGCTGGATAGCGGGCTCGGGGAGGGCACGGCGTCCAGCGCGTCACCGGACAAGTCGGATGGCAAGACCCCGCCCTCGCAGGCCTCTCACTCGGGCGAGGACTCCAACGGTAAGCTTACAACGAACGATATCGTTCTAGGCTACAATGTTACCGTGGCGACCACGAACAAGCAAGCGAAGTGAGGGAGACCCCCCACATGATGGACCGACGACATTGTAGCCATCGCAGGAAGTCGGTGGATGGAGGTGGCACAAGATCGCTCGTCATGGCGCTCTTTGGGGGAGGCCTATGTTCAGCAGAGAACTTCTAAAGGCTGACATGATGATGATGATTATACATAAAATAACGTTAGATAGTTAGATAACTCTTTATTGCACGAAAGAAACTTAAATTAAGGCACATCAACAATGACCTTAAATAGTAATAATAGTTCGTAATGGTAAATGATAATGGTGGTGGTATGTGGTTCTACATGTTTATAGTATTACTCATTACTCACAAACAAGATATAACTTCAAAAAGTAAAACGGGTCAAAAAATAGCCTATGACACTCTATGCCTGAAAACGAATCCATTGACACCACGCTTTTCAAAATCGAACCAAGTTTTTAGTTTGAACACAACCCTTCCTTTGCTTCGACGTAGTCGGGTAAACAATATAGCCTATGACACTACACCTGAAGACGAATCGATTCGTGCTGAGTATAAGCCCCTTTCAACACACTCACAAGCACATTTTATTTATGTTTTTACCTAGTTTTTTCTAATTTTGTGTTGAATAAATGTTTTTTCTTACTTTCTTTCTATAAAGATGTTAAAATTAGGTACAACTTTCTACCTCTTATTATACTTCCAGAGTAGCCATTTCGGTACAACTAAAATTAGGTACAACTTTCTACCTCTTATTATACTTCCAGAGTAGCCATTTCGGTACAACTAAAATTAGGTACAGCTTTCTACCTCTTATTATACTTCCAGAGTAGCCATTTCGGTACAACTAAAATTAGGTACAACTTTCTACCTCTTATTATACTTCCAGAGTAGCCATTTCGGTACAACTAAAATTAGGTACAACTTTCTACCTCTTATTATACTTCCAGAGTAGCCATTTCGGTACAACTAAAATTAGGTACAACTTTCTACCTCTTATTATACTTCCAGAGTAGCCATTTCGGTACAACTAAAATTAGGTACAACTTTCTACCTCTTATTATACTTCCAGAGTAGCCATTTCGTCATGATAGTATTAGTACTTTGTTTTAGTAAGTTCATAAATAGTTTTATTTAAATGTTTTATTTTATGGTGACAGATCAAGATACGGACATGCCGTGGTGCGACGAGGACGAGTCGGTCACCTCCAGCTCGAGCTCCGACTCGGCCTCGGACTCGGAGTCGGGCGGCGACGCGGGCGCCGAGCGCGCAGCCCCCGGCGGCAAGGCCCCCGGCGCCGAGCTCAAGAGGAAGAAGCTGGCCAGCAGACACAGCGGCGGCCTCAACAAGACGGTGCCTGAAGGTGAGGGTTCAATTAGCTGATCTAGACACCTGGGGCATTAAGAGGACGTCGTATGTATTTTGAGACACTTGATTTTGCTTCAGGCAGAGTTGAACTTTATGTCGTTGGGCTTTGGATGTAAAATGGTGAGCATTAACTCTCGTCGGTTATGTCGATAAGAAAACGCCCGTGCGCACATAATCAGCATCCACTGAATAGACAAAATAATATAGAGTTCTCTCTTTTGTATGCAAGTGAGAGCGACAGATGACTGCATTTTGAAGTCAGTGGGCTTAAGATGGGCTTACATGGTGTACTTTACGGGGAGTTATTACTCCCCGTAAAGTACACCATGTAAGCCCACAATAATAATATTTTCTTGCATTGAATAGACTACTTTAAAAAAGTAGGAATATTTTCCTACTTTAAAAATGTTGTGTTGTTTAACCTTTAAGGGCTGTTAAATTAAAAAAGAGGTAAGGTTAGATATAATATTTAATTTTATCAGTCCGAAAAATACGGCAAGTCGTATGGTAAGCAAGAACAATGAAAATAAGAACAATATACGCGTCCGCACCGTGCAAGCGCCAGATGTAAACTGGCATTTCGCCAACTAAACTGGTAAACGCTTTCCTAGCTCGTTATCGCCAACCAATGGCGACGCTGTGACTTTTCTGGTATTAACTCTGTTTGATGGATAGAGTATAGTACGAGTTTTTATAGTTTTCGAAAACGAAATGAAGTTTCGTTTAGTTCCATTTTTCCATGCATTTACTGGCAGCGTCTCTAGCGGAAACTTGCAGGAACTAAAATCGTTAGTACGGGTTTTAGCAAATGGTAGCATTTTGCATTTTGGCAGTACGAGTTGCCACTTTGACAAGTTAGCGGTAGTAAACTTTGACGTATTCGAACACTTTGAAAGTAATGTTACTCGTTATATAATTTTTTGTGAGCGCTTGTGATTTTTTCATTTTGTTATATAAACGAGAAGGTATCTTGCGTGGAAGTTAGCCTCGGAGGCTGTAGGAGCTGACCGTCGTGAAGGGGAGCGACAGGAGCTTGTACGTAGGCGGAGTTAATTGACACCCAGCCGCATGTCTGACACTCACTTTGTGCAACGGTATCGGCTCACTAAAGGTTTTGTCTATCTCTGTAATACTCTGCGGGAAAATACAAATCTCAGGAACTCTCAAAGAATCTCTCTAGAGACTAAGGTAAGTTAATAGTTAAGTAGGTATATTACTTTATCTTAATTTTGAACTTGTAATTTTACTTGTATGTACAATACTACAAAAAGGACGAATACATCACTTACCTTCGATTTGCTGATGATATAGTCATCATGGCTGAAACCCTGGAAGACCTAAGCACAATGCTCAGTGACCTCAATATAGTTTCCCAACAGATGGGTCTTAAAATGAACATGGGCAAGACGAACATCATGTCAAATGCCCATGTCGTACCCATGCCGGTTTATGTAGGGAACAATATTATGGAAGCTGTTGATCACTATGTCTACTTGGGTCAGACGATTCAACTGGGTAGATCCAACTTCGACAAAGAGGTCAACCGACGAATCCAACGCGGATGGGCAGCGTTCATTGTTGCCAGTGATGACATACGGCACTGAGACGTGGTCGCTAACTATTGGTCTCATACAAAAGCTCAGAGTTGCGCAGCGTGCAATGGAGAGAGCTATGCTCGGTGTTTCACTACGTGATAGAATCAGAAATGAGGAAATCCGTAGAAGAACGAAGGTTACCGACATAGCTCTCAGAGTTTGCAAGTTGAAGTGGCAATGGGCAGGCCATATAGTTCGCAGAACCGACAACCGCTGGGGAATAAAGGTTCTCGAATGGCGACCGCGAACCAGCAAGCGAAGTGTGGGGAGACCCCCCACACGATGGACCGACGACATTGTAGCCATCACAGGAAGTCGGTGGATGGAGGTGGCACAGGATTGCTCGTCATGGCGCTCTTTGGGGGAGGCCTATGTTCAGCAGTGGACTTCTAAAGGCTGACATGATGATGATGATGATGATGTACAATACTACCAAAAAAATTACATGAATAGTAATGCGAAACACTACCAATCTACCTACTTTACAGTTTCAATATCATGATGACGTCACATCGATTTCTATTTAGCCAAATAAGACTCAATTGATAAAAAAAAACACTTAGTCCAGGATTTCCGGCCAGTAATTATCAAAAATCAATGATATAAAATACCTTAGCTTTGTTGGATTACTTTGGTCCATAACTTAGTTAGTACTGATTGAAATTAAGGACTTAAGGTACCGGGAGAATCACAAAAATACGTTCTTTCCAACGTAAATCGATAATCATTTTTTCCCAATAAAACCACAGATAAAAGTGACATACGAAAGACAAAACGTCAAACACGGTGGAAAATATTTGTCTCGTTTTTGCTTGTGGGGAAGAGAGATAGAAATATGCAGTGTGAAATTCGTTCAATCGAGCTATTCGCAGGTCGATGTCGAGTAAACATCATTCGCAAAACATTAACTCGTACTACCGTGTCCAACCAAGAAATATGCAGTGTGAAATTCGTTCAATCGAGCTATTCGCAGGTAGATGTCGAGTAAACATCATTCGCAAAACATTAACTCGTACTACCGTGTCCAACCAAAACTGTTAGTGTAAACGACGACTCGAGACTACCCTCGAAATCAGCTTGTAGACGTGGCTCAGAAGCGAGATGGGCCTGTAGTTCTAAAGAGAGTTTTATCTCCTTTTTTGAAAAATACAAAAGTACTGTAACCTATGAAACTGTATTTGGTATTGTAAGATCTTAGGCCTCCACTAGCTGGTGGGTTCTGGGGCTTACAGGCTATAGGGCGCCACGTACTTTGTCAAACACAAAGCATGAAAGGGTAAAAATAAAAATAAAATTAATTTTTGTTAACCATAAGCATTTATTTATTTCCGAAGAAAAGAGGTAGGCACTTAAGACCGAACGGCACCCACGCAGCTTCTACAGGTTTTGCCTTACATTTCCGTGAAATTTGCGTTTTGGGAGAAAACGTTTCTACCATACTAAACCATAACCAAATCCAATAATTCATTATTATTTTATTATTATTTTTCATTTAAACTGTACACAAACTTGAGAGAAAATATCGGTTTTAAATTATTTCAATTTGTATACAAACTATGATTTAAAAAAAAGACAAACATAGTTTATTCTGTGGTTAATAAAAAGAGACCACAATTATTGGATTTGGTTATGGTGTAGTAAGGTAGAAACGTTTTCTCCCAAAACGCAAATGTATGACAAAAGCTGTAGAAGTCGCGTGTGTGCCCTATCCTCTTAACACTATATCAATTGACCAATTTCTAATACAAGTTATAGAATTAAAGTCTATGTAGGTTGCTATCTATATCTTTATAAACAAGAGCTGAAGGCTTTATTCAAAATAATCTATATCTTTATTTTTTATCTTATCTAAACACAAAAACTTCTTAAGGTAAGCTACAGAAGGAATTAAACTTTATTATGTATCTATGTCCTGATATATTATTTCTATTTGAAGACAATAAAATCGAAAGCGTTCACCTGGGCTACTCCGGAAGGATGCACTGTAGATTATAATTAAACCTGGATAGCTTTTCCTGGGCGAAGTGTGTGTGCAAGCAGCAGGAAGGCCAGACAATACTTGCTTCAAAATGAGGCAGCTTGAGGAGCAGCAGCAAGATCTTGTAAAAGCACCCACGCCAACATTCAGCCCGGACAATACAATTATTTGCGACAAGCCGTAGCAAGATTGGCGATACATCCACACCACTGTGGCGATACATCCACACCACTGTGGCGATACATCCACACCACTGTGGCGATACATCTCACCACTGTGGCGATACATCCACACTACTGTGGCGATACATCCACACCACTGTGGCGATACATCCACACCACTGTGGCGATACATCCACACCACTGTGGCGATACATCCACACCACTGTAACGATACATCCACACCACTGTGGCGATACATCCACACCACTGTAACGATACATCCACACCACTGTGGCGATACATCAAAATACAACAACTCAAAATGTTGAGTGTCCAATATAAAATGTAAACTAACACAATATTCTTTGATGGAAACTCAAGACAATCCCAAGTAGGCTTCCTTCTATGAAAAGTGATGTCCAACCTTCAATCAATTTTAACAAACAATCTTGTTTAGTCCACAGTGAAAGACTGCGGGACTATTTTTAAGATCTTATAAACAAATAATCTCTTGAAACCTTTTCGTTCTGAACAAGTATGTAGCACAAAAGAAGTGGCAAAATTCACCATCCTTTCATAATGAAAATAAGTCCAAAATTGTTGAACAAAAACTGAAATTAAGAATACTTCGAACAGTAAGGTGGACTGTTCGTCTCTTTTTTGACTAGGCTGTGTTCATTTCCCAACACTAGAAAACACCTAGTTACTATCGACAATATTGTACATTTTTATATATTTTTAATTAGTGTTGCATGAAAATAAATTATTTTTTATTTATTTTTGGAAGTAACTTTCAATAAAACTGATTTATATAACTCGATACTACATCTTTAAAATATTTAAATGACTTCCAAAAGCTTCTGGAATGTTCTATTGCTGCATGTTTGCTACATACTTCCTCTTACATGATTGATTGCAATTCAATCAAGCAATTCTATTATTTTATAAATTGTTATTATTTAATGTTTTCTATTAAAGTTATTAATTACGAAGTTAACAAAATAACAATAAAAAAGTGCTATTACAAACATAGTTTAAATTAGCGCCATCTATCGATTTTACAGAGAATCAGCACATGTCAGAGCTTACATTTGATTAATAGATTAGATCGAATGTCTCTGTTTCCTTTCACCGCCTAGATGGCGTAATATGTATCTAAAATAGATCATATCGTACGTTGTCTTTTCGATTGCAATACACAAAAAACCCAATTTTACCCATGATTGGATCAAACGTAACGTAAAAATAAAATAAACACGTTACAGTACCACGCTTCTGTTCCACGCCTTTGGAGTTCTCCCATCGTTCAGAACAAAGTTAAACAACTTCTGGAGCTCTCGAAGCACAGGTTTTCCTGCTGCTTTCAAAAGCTCCGAAGTAACTCCGTCATCCCCAGGGGCTTTTCCATTTTTATGCTGTTTGAGGGCTATCTTGATCCCGTCTAGGCTGATTTCCGGCAGATCATCGGTGTAGTGGCGGACCAATGTGGCTCGGGAAACCTCATTGCTAAGTTCGGGTCGTACAGTTGGCCATAGAAATCCTCTATCTCGGCGAGAATATCCGGCCTTGAAGTGACGGTTTCGCCAGAAGATTTTTTTAGCTTCGTCAGATGGGGCCTCTTCACACCCTCACACACACCCACATACACACACACCCACACACATGCACATGCAGGCGCGCACACACACAACACACATCTCCACTTAAATACATGCTTGCATATACCTACTAACTTGCATATCGATGGTGGAAAACCGTCGACCGTCGTCCGTCACCATCGTCATTAACAATGATGTGTTTTCAGTTCACCGTCGGCTGCAGAAGCGGAGGCGCGCGCGCAGCGTCCCTGGGCGTGCGCATCGTGCCTCGGGCTCCGACAGCGGCGCGGAGGAGGGCTGTCCGCTGCAGCACGCGCACTGCACGCGGCCCGCGCCGCGTGATTTCCGCGGACCCGGCCTGCGCGACCTGCGGCGCGTGCGGCTCTCGCTCGCCATGAAGCGCGGCGTCAAGGAGCTGCCGCTGCCGCACGCGCTCAAGCAGTACGTCAACTACGGCCGTTGCTACCAGATCTAAGCGAAGTAACGCGCGCAGTGGTGAGCCCGTGCTGAGGGCTTAGCCCGCAGAGGCAGTGTTGCCCCGCAAAGAGCGTGGCCCAGCATCGAGAGCGTGGCTTTGCACCTAAAGCGTAGCCCCGGCACTGAGAGCGTGGCCCAGCACTGAGAGCGTAGACCTGCACAGAGTGTGGCTGCTCCTCCATTGGGGAACGCCTGCCGGGGGGCACGAGGGGCGTCGGGCGTTGTATGAAATGAGTGTATGTTTAAAGTGTAGAATTGTAACGTAAAAGTTTTGATTAATGTATTTGGCCCAATCAATGTTTGGTGCGGGGGATGTACGGATGTGTGTGTATCGTGAGATTGAACTAGTATTGCATGTGTGAAATTCACACACCAAAGACCTCTGAAGCGTTGCCCGGTACACCTGCACAGTGTTCAAAGACCTCTGAAGTTACACCTGCACAGTGTTCAAAGAACGGTTTCCTTTTATTTTAAATCGGTGATGTGTTTCAAAATATATTGTTGTGTTAATTAATATTACTAGCGACGGAACGTGGCGCGTACGAGGTGTTGTAGTTAATGTTACTAGCGACGGAACGTGGCGCGTACGAGGTGTTGTAGTTAATGTTACTAGCGACGGAACGTGGCGCGTACGAGGTGTTGTAGTTAATGTTACTAGCGACGGAACGTGGCGCGTACGAGGTGTTGTAGTTAATGTTACTAGCGACGGAACGTGGCGCGTACGAGGTGTTGTAGTTAATGTTACTAGCGACGGAACGTGGCGCGTACGAGGTGTTGTAAATATTAATTGTGATTTTGTTGAATCCTACTGCATGTAACCCGCTATTATTTCGTGTTCGCCGCATCACAACGTTGCGTCGAAAGCTAGATTCCTATAGTCATTATAATACGAGACTGTTCTTCATATTTTGTTACGGCTAACTTCATCCTATATCATGAGTTAGTTGACGTAACCTAGTTAGTTGTTCAGTTTTTAGCGCAATGTGTGACGTTACCGGCGCGTGAACTGTAACGTCGAGCGACGTAGCATTCGACGTTTTGTCTTGTGCGGGCTAGTGCCGGTGTTTATCTGATCTAACAAATCCATTTGTTCTCATTCACAGAGGTGGGCCTGCGCGGGGCACCCGTGAATTAAGCTTTAGTTATAAATCAAATTTAAGACAAATTTAAAAAAAAAGTTACGTAATAAAAAACATCTCATTTTTACAAGATGCTTAATAATTAAACAATGTGCAGCGTGTAGAATAACACAATGTATTTTAAACAATGTGCAGCATGTAGAATAACACAATGTATTTTAAACAATGTGCAGCATGTAGAATAACACAATGTATTTTAAACAATGTGCAGCATGTAGAATAACACAATGTATTTTTTTAATCAGAATAGTAGATAACGTAGATAGGGAATATATTCTCACATTTAATAATTATTCAAACGTAAGGACTGTAAATGACGAGTCATTTTTTTACTATTTAATATAATTATAATAAAAATACGAGTATAAAAGTTGGCTTTCCAATAGAGCAGAGCAAGTAGTGGAGCCGACAGTCAACAATAACAATCAATAGAGCAGAGCAAGTAGTTTAGCCGACAGTCAACAATAACAATCAATAGAGCAGAGCAAGTAGTGGAGCCGACAGTCAACAATAACAATCAATAGAGCAGAGCAAGTAGTGGAGCCGACAGTCAACAATAACAATCAATAGAGCAGAGCAAGTAGTGGAGCCGACAGTCAACAATAACAATCAATAGAGCAGAGCAAGTAGTGGAGCCGACAGTCAACAATAACAATCAATAGAGCAGAGCAAGTAGTGGAGCCGACAGTCAACAATAACAATCAATAGAGCAGAGCAAGTAGTGGAGCCGACAGTCAACAATAACAATCAATAGAGCAGAGCAAGTAGTGGAGTCGACAGTCAACAATAACAATCAATAGAGCAGAGCAAGTAGTGGAGCCGACAGTCAACAATAACAATCAATAGAGCAGAGCAAGTAGTGGAGCCGACAGTCAACAATAACAATCAATAGAGCAGAGCAAGTAGTGGAGCCGACAGTCAACAATAACAATCAATAGAGCAGAGCAAGTAGTGGAGCCGACAGTCAACAATAACAATCAATAGAGCAGAGCAAGTAGTGGAGCCGACAGTCAACAATAACAATCAATAGAGCAGAGCAAGTAGTGGAGCCGACAGTCAACAATAACAATCAATAGAGCAGAGCAAGTAGTGGAGCCGACAGTCAACAATAACAATCAATAGAGCAGAGCAAGTAGTGGAGCCGACAGTCAACAATAACAATCAATAGAATCTCCTTATTTACTATCACATTATAATGAAGCTGTCATAAAGACATTTGTTTGAATAGTACCCGCGTGACCGCCATGATGTCTTCAATATTTTCGAGCAATTAGGCCGTTTATCAGAGAAACTAGTACATTTATGAACCGGAAATATGTTTAAGCCGATTTGCAATATTTTTTGTGGTAATTAGATGTATCTACCTTAATATTCTTTAAGTTCCACTTACTATTAGCCTGTACTGTCCCACTGTTGGGCAAAAGCCTCCCAACAAGACTTCCAGACATTGCGATCTTTTGAAATATTTGGCCAGTCGTTATTAAAGAGGTCATCAAGCTCGTCCCGCCACCTCTCCCGAGGTCTGCCGCGACGTCGCCGCGCTCCAGTTTGTGGCAATCTTGGCCCACATCTCATCCGGCGCGCGGCAGAAATGCTACGCTCCATTGATCTCTGGCAAACCTTTGAGCTTGAACTTTGGATGTTCTTCAAAGACCATGTCTGGGAGCCATGAGTCAGGATGGGAAGGATACACATGTCCATGAGTTTCCGCTTCAGTAACATTGGAAGGTTTTCCTTCATCAGCTCCTTCATGGAGCAATACTTCCTCCAGGCATTATCGGTGCGTCGTGGAACTTGATTACCTTGTCTTGCATGGAAGGAGACTATTTGGCCCAAGTAGATGTACTCTTGGACATAATGTATTACCTCCTCACCTATATTAGTGACTAGCTTTCCCGCCCGCGACTTCGTCCGCGCGGACTACAGTTTATTGCAATAAAAAGCATCCTATGTTCTTCTAGGATATTAAAAACAAATGCAAAAGTAGGTATAGCACCAACGCTTTTGATGTTTATTGACAGACTTGTTATTTCGTTTCCATGGAAACCGTTCCTGACAGCGAGTAATCAACATTTCCCAGTTTTCCCGTGGAAAGTTACAATTATCCGGGATAAAAAGTGTCCTATGTTTTATTCCAGGGTATAAGCTATCTCCATTCCAAATTTCCTCAAAATCCGTCCAGCCGTTATCATGTGAAAGCTCCCCAAACAAACAAACAGACAATGTTTCACTTTTATATATTGGTATGGATTCAACGTTCAGTCGTAGTAGTTACGTTCAGTGGTGTTGGTCATGACTTTAAGTCTTTGACATATTCATCTTCAGTCCAATCTCAAGGCTTACAGTGCTGAGGTCATGCAGCATTGACTGTTGCTCTTGAGCTGTGGAGGAAAAAATAACTATGTCGTCGGCGAAACGAAGGTTGATTAGCCTTGCTTCGCCGACATCAATTCCCTTCCCTGTCCAGCCTGCCGCTAGCTTTTTGAAGATATCTTCAAGGGCAGTGGTACAAAAGCTTGGGAGACAGAGGGTCTCCTTGCTTGACGCCTTTTTCGTTTGGAAATGATAGACCAGTGCTGTTGTAGTAAATTTTTGGATGAGGTTAATGTAGGTTGGTTCGATATTTTGGTTTTCCAGAGCGTTAAATATAGCAGAACGGGTGACACTGTCTAATGCTTTTGAATAATCAACGAAGCTGAGATACAGAGGGATATTGTGTTTGTGGTGTTTTTCAATTGTGAATGTGATGTTGATGTGCAGTGTGTAAGTGGTCTGTTGTTGAGAGGCCTGCTCGGAATCCTGCTTGTCCGGGAGATTGTTCGGGGTTGTTTGACTCTAGTTTACCTGAGATGTGATTTTCGATAACTTTAATGATTGCCTATATAGGTGGGATATAAGGCTTATGGGTCTATCATTATTATATCGCCTTTCTTAGGCAATATAATATTTATCTATATTTAACTTTAAGGCTAGTTCATTCACACAGTGCTTATTCAATAAGATTATTTAAAAAAAAGCTGTTTGTTTTCTATATATATATATCTAATAAAATATTGCTAATCAGAGTTCACCTTAAATAGATTTCCGGTTCATGGTTCTTAGTTTCTTTGATAAACGCACACATTTCGAAACAAATGAATTCAACATGGCAGTTACGCATGCGCGCAATGGAAATGAAAAAGCCTATTGGTGAACATTTTACTTCCTCTATTTGACTCTGCCAGCTTACTGACTGTTATTATTTGACTCTGCTTTGGAGGACGGCCAGCTTACTGACTGTTATTATTTGACTCTGCTTTGGAGGACGGCCAGCTTACTGACTGTTATTATTAAATTAGTTTATTTGTATATGAGTCATCGCGCAATATATCAGAAGGTTAAAATTTGAATAAATTATACTTTTGTTACAATTTTAATGCAAATTCTATTGTAATTTTTGTTATATTTTTGAAACTTGATTGGCGGGACTGAGCCTCCACTCTAAATGAAATGTTTCATTTTCTCTGACATTCTTTAGTGATGATGATGAAGGTTTGTAACATACTTTACAGAAGAGACCACAGACAGACATACTGTGCCATCATCGCAGAGGCTAAATTTCGCAAGTTATTTTAAGCCGCCTCATCCATGCCTCTGCGCGACACATGTCTTTAACTAAATCAGCTACCGTGACCAGTATATAATCATCCAAAATTTTCCCTTAGTTTCTAAATCCGTCTTACGAGGACGGTAACGCCATCTATTGACAGTATTCTGAAATGACCAACTGAACGTTGCTAATATTGCAATTAACTTCGTGCCGTAATGATAACGCCTCCCAAATCGAATGTTTAATTATTGGAGACGTTCTCGCTAAGCAGGCGTTAATGCTGAAATCATTAAAACATTAGGTTATTTTAAGGTTGCCATGGAGCGTGGAACTTCAGAACTTATAGTCATGGAATTTTTACTTGGATTGAACTTGATACTGGTGTTTTTGAATTTTATTTTGTTGACGTATCTTCTACCGTAGACTGGTGTAGTTAGTAATGCGCGATGCCTCGGATGCGGCGCTCTGCAGTTATCGTAGCATAGTCATCGTATCGTAAGACTGCCATTGCAGGGCCGCGCCGCGCGCGCCGGCGCGGCTCAGCGTCTAGTTTTAGTTATGAGCGAACATTATACTAGCAACTTTGCCTTTTCAACAAATCAGGATGCTCGCCAGACTTCTACATGTACTAGCTGAGTAATACCAAACTATGTGCCTATATGTGATGAAGTTGCTAGGATTCACATTCGGCGGCACTAGTTCGTTATACGCCTTGTACCTATTAAAGTAGCTGTTTATCTTATGAGAAAACATTTTAAATGAAGACTTGTATCGTTTTCGTAATTGTGATGTCTGCAGATGACACGTGCGGCCGAGTGTGGGCACGTGCGGCCGAGTGTGGACACGTGCGGCCGAGTGTGGATACGACTTTATGTGGAATGTTTGTATAATAATTTAAATTTTTATTGTAAATAATAATGTCATGTTTTATTTTTTTGTTGCAAAGGTATGTAAAATAAATTGTAATGATTTTATTAAGAAATCGGACGTTTGCATTATACCTTTCAAATTTATACGTATGCAATTAATTGAGGGTAGGTTTAGAATAAATACAACCAGGTTCTGTGTAAATGCCGGAAACTTATTATTACTGACAAAGTTTACACAAGCATCAGGTGTGCGCGGTACGGTGGGCGAACATTCAAGTATATTTACAGTCAAGGCATAGACAGCATGATACACTTATATTTATAATTAACTGATGTGTGGTCCGTCTAACAAACATCATAGCCTCGCAACACGTATAGGTACATATTTACACACAAATTACAATTCCAAATGCATTTGTCACTACATAAACCGCAATGTGCTAGTTTGTTTCTGAGTAGCCTATAGAGCACCACAACTCCTAGTCTATCGTTTCTGAGTAGCCTATAGAGCACCACAACTCCTAGTCTATCGTTTCCTCTCACTCACAATCATATTGTTTCCATAGACGCATGTTCATCCGAAGTATTAAACCATTAGACGGGAATGCAGCACGGTATAGAGGGCGGCGGTGGCGCGGCGCTACAGCCACCTGCGTCCGCTGAGCAGGGTGGAGCAGGCACGGGGCGGCGCGTGCGCGTCCGCCGGGTAGAGCGCGTCGGCAGCGGGCGCGTCGTGCGCCGCGAGCCCGTTGAGCAGCTTACGCTGCGGCCGCGGCGTCGCGCGCGCCCCGTCGCGCACGCGCTCGCGCGCCCACTTGTCAGCCGCGTGCGTGCGCTTCACCGGCCGCTTGTTGCCCGTCTCCGAGAAGTCTGCCGCCTCCGACGGCGGGCGGCCGTGCGCCTCCGACTCGCTGCCGTTGACGAGGGAGTGCGCGCTGCGCGCCTTGTGCAGCGACAGGCGCAGCGGCTTGCGCGGCGGCGTCGGCCGCGACTTGACGTCGTCGCGCCGCTCCTCGTGCTTCTTGTAGTGCCCGAGCCGCGCGGAGCACGTCTCCGAGCCGCAGTCGACCCGCGGCGAGCTGCCGTACGCGTCGCCGTTCGGGAAGTCGGAGCACTCCGACTCGAATTCGGAAGATTTGGCGCTCCGCGAGTGCAGCTTCGACGTTCTCCTGCTCGATTTGTGCGCGTTTTCGAGGACCTTCCCGTCTATTCTGTGGTACATGTAGTGCTTCTCCGACTCCAGCTGGATGTCCTCGACGCTCTCGTTCTTCTTCATCTTCCGGAGCCGCTGCGAGCGCTTCAGTTGTTCGATTATGGAGAGAGTCTTTCTCTCCGCCCAGTTGGTCTTTTTAATGCTCTCCTCTATCCTGTCGGCCGTCTTTTTGATGTCGTGATGCCTAGAGTCGTACTCGGCGGCGGCGGGCGGCGCCTCCTTGTCGAGGTCGCTGTCGGACCGGAAGTACTCCTCGCGGGAGCGGCTCAGCCTCTCGTTCTTCATGCGCTGCTTCTCCATGTGTCTTTGGTTGCGCTCGATCATGCGGATGGCGGCATCCGTCTCGGCGCTGTAGTCGCCGGCACCGTGGATGCAGTGGTGCGAGACCGAGTGGCGCATGCGCCCCGCGCGGGGCTCCAGGCTGTGCGAGCTGTGCGACCTGTGGTTGGGGGGCGGGGAGGCGCGGGGGGACGCGGCGGCGCGAGAGGACGCGCCGCTCGCGTTGGAGCGCGGCCGCAGGAGCGGCAGGTGGGCCTCGTGCTCGAGGCCGGGCAGCTTGGCCACGATGGCGGTGATGTCGGGCCCCTTCTGGAACACCTGCACCTCGGACTTGGGGCTCGGCCGGCAGGACGCCGGCTCGGTGCTGATGTTTATGTTCGTCACGTTCTTCTTGGTTTTGTTGACGGTTATGCAGCTGTCGCTGCTGCTTGCCGGTTGAAGCTGGAACAAACAGACATTTGTGAGTTGAATACCTCAACATTCCAGACAAACGGTTCTTGTCTCCTTCCTATTTACCTGGTGATGCCTCGCCAACAGCTCCGCCACCTGCTCCTCGAGGTAGGAGATGCGATGCGTGAGTCGGGTGTTGTCGGAACGCAAGCCTTCCTTGGCCTTGTCCGCGTCTTCGGCAGAAGTCCGCAACGCGCCCAGCTCTGCCCGTAACGAGGCAGCTTCATTCTGAAATGATGCACAATTTTTAATCAGCCCGTGTTGTCTTGTTCATCAGTGTCGCAGAAGTTGTGTGTTGGTTGTTGGTGATACCTGTGTGAAGGTAGAAGTGGACAGCACGGGCGAGGGCTGGCGCGCGCGCAGAGCCACGAGCCGCGCCGGCGCCGCGCCTCCGGCGGCGCGGTGTAGCTCCTCCTGGCTTCGACATGATATCACCAGCGTGCCGTTGACTTCCACTAACCTGGAAAGGTAACGAACAAAATTGTTATTGTTATGTTAGCCTCCCTGAGCGCTTATGAGCTAAGTATACTAAGTAGGGTTACGAGCGCAGTGCAGTTCCGCGCAGGATTAAAAAATCCAAAGTTATTGTTCTGAGCAGGCGTAGCGTTGCAATCAGGAAAATGGCAGCTCGGGTTTCAAATCAGTTCAGTTCTAATAAAAAAACTCGAACGAACCTCTTCGGTAAACGTAAGAACAAGGTCCCTTAAAAATAGTTAAAATGTAGGTAAATGTAGGTATTCCACAGAATTTATTTATAATAATGATGATAATAAATATATATACCACATGAGCATTTTTCAATGAAATGCTTTCACAAGTTCGCCGTAGCTGAAGATAGCGTGAGCTGCTAAATATTCGCGTTTCGATCCAATTGAGATAGATAGGAGAAACCCCTCGCGAGTTCCTCCATAACTGGACAGCCGAGGGGGGCAATTATCGGCGCAGAGGTTCTCCACTCAAACTTATCTACATTTGTATCAAGATTTACCTACCGCTTTTCCCACTACTTAGCCTTCATGATTGTTTCAGCTAACTCACTCACAATAACAAATAGGTTATTGTGAGTGAGTTAGATAGTTAATTACTTTTTTATAATTATTTAGGTAATTATTATCATTAAGTACATAGTAGAGTTAGCATTATAATCGGTCATTTGCCCTGCATACGAGATAAGCATATTCTAAGATACGAGATGATGAAGTGGCGTTTTGGGCTGTTTCGATTGTCATTTTTGACACTAATAATTATTTCCAAACCGAATGAAAGACGACCTTATAGCTTATCGTATAAAGTCGCCTTTCCGATGTCAAATTTAACTGTCATGTCCAAAGGGAACGCTGATCGAAACATATTTTATTTTCGATCATTTAATATCAAACAAAACGAACCATACTAATAGAAAGCGCGGGAAACCCTCTTTTGAAGCGGTCGTTTTTTTTTCGTTTTGAACATATAACAAAAGTAATTTTATCGTGTTTATTTGATCAGTTGAATAGTAATTAGTACCTAGTTTGTATAGTTCTATAGTGTATATATTTTGTTTATTTGTGTACATTATTTACTGATAAGTCGTTTCTAAGTTTTTCGTCGACGATGAATGTGCCACCGGACCCAGGAGGGACAGTGCCTCCTGTTGGATGCAATGTAACCATAGTATCGAATGAATCTGGTATGGAAACGGATTGTTCTATCAATGCCCGTGCAGTTAAGCGTAGCCGTCTTAACAAAGTCTGTAAGAATTGTAATAAACGCAGGAGGAAGCATAATGCTGATCTAAAACCTACGGATTGCCATTGTATGGAAAGTGAACCCATTGCCGAGAAATCTATGGCAAAATTAGCAATTCCTGTTGCCAATGTTGTGATAGCTGATATTGCAGACCCCCCCCCCCCTCGTCCAAACCCGGTTGCTAGAACGTTATATGAACCTTTGGATAGCGCACCTTACGTTGTGCACGTACAATGACTACAATGTGCCCCCAATGATGGAACAATACTCCACCCAATAGCCTTAGGCAAATTTTTAAAGAAATATTCTATTGACAACATTGTAAACGGTAGCCTAAAGCGAATTGGACGGAATAGAATAACCATATCCTTCACAAATTATGTAAGTGCAAACTCTTTCCTCACACAGCAGACTATCCTCTGATAACCTTAAAGCATTTATCCCATCGTTTGGGTTTGGGTTTCATCGTTTATTCCCAACGTAACTCGTATGGGTTTGGTTCCTGGTGTGCCAAATGAGTGGTCCCCAGAAGAAGTTGCTGAAAACATCAATGTGGCAATTGGTTGTGGTAAGATTCTTCGATTCAGACGTCTTAACTATAAAGTTTCAATTAATGGAGTTCCTATTTGGAAACCGTCACGTCTGTATCTTGGCTCGGAATCACGCCAAAACTACTCAATAAATTTATATGCAACTTGGTATGATTTGAGTTCATACTACGAGGTAGGACTGGGATACTTTTAATCCCGAAAAATTAATGGGTTCCAAATTCCCGCAAGATAGAGGTTGAAAGTTATTTAAAAGAACACGTATCACGCTGAAACTATTGGACGTATTTTGATGCAACTTGGCACAGCCGAAGTTTATATGGTGGGCTAAAATTGAGTATCAATACTTTTTATCCCGAAAGAATAAAGTATTCCTGCGGGATAGAGAGAAGAGTAGAGTTTTAAGTTATAAATAATATTATTTTGGAGGGTACTCTATATTGGATACTGAAGCCAAAACTGTATATTTTTCATTTTTGTCTGTGTCTTGACCTTGCATTACGCCGAAACTACTAAATGAATTCAAATGAAACTTGGTATGATATGAGTTCATACTACGAGGTAGGACATTGGATACTTTTTATCCCGATATTTAGCATGGTTCCCTTGGGAGAGAGGATAAAAGTCAAAATGTGTACTTAGTGTAATTCATTAACTCATAGTCAAATTTCATCATTAATTTCATTATTTTTTTGTTTGAAAGGAGGTACCTACTTTAAATATTGTCATATACATATTTCAAGGTTATCGGGTTTGTAGTTCAGAAATTACAAACAGCACAACCCTCAGTATTATGTCCAAATAACTTGAAACCCGAAATGTACAGGAACGTTTGAACGTACGGCTCATCTTAAGGTGGCCTACCCAATTTATCATATAGGATTAACGGTCACCGTAGCAAAAACAACGCACACTACGTTGCACGCCCGCCGGCCAGGTGGAGAGACGATTTGCGAAAGACAGCTGGCAGAGACTGGATGAGAAGAGCCAAAAAATGGGCTAAGTTGCGATCTTTGAGAGAGGCCTACGTCCATCAGTGGACTTGTATAGGCTGATGATGATGTTTAATGTAGACACCACAAAAATCTGTACCGTCCTGTTTTTTTGGGATGTTGTTAGGATAGATACCAGTAGTGTTTTTGCAGCTTCGAAAGACCTGAGCTAACTTCCTAGTACCCGAAAAACATCGTTTTTTTCGGACTTATTTCGAATTCTGGCTTATAACTACTTCTAAAAGGTGCTTCCCACGTAAAAGTTATCTACAATACTTATAAAGAAATCTTTTCATACTTTGAGTCATTTCTATAAACATTTTCTATAATTTGAGCCCAACCGCAGGTCTGCTATTTTTTGAAAAACCTGAGATGCTGTACCTACTTCAAACATTAGCCATTTTTCATAAAAAGATCGTAAATGTAGTTTTTGCCACCTTCTAAGCAGAATATCGGCTATAATACTCATTCTACGAGGAAAATCATGAGAAAAAGTTGTAGAACAGTTGAGTTATTTAACTTTAATATAAGCACAAGTGAAACTTTGTAGGACCAAAGGTTCCCCTGTAATCTGGATAAAACGAAAAATTAAGAAAATCGGATTTTTCAAGAAATGTAAATTGTTATTGATATTGCACTGTTATCTATTAAAAGGTTATTAAAATGAAATCACATTTATAAATTTGATTTAATTTTCAGTGTATAACATTTTTTTTTTATCGTGTGTTTCTATTTGTCTGTTTATCTGCGTCTGTTTGTTTGCGCATCAAGTAAAAACTACTACACCGATTGTTATGCAGTTTTCACTGATGGATAGCTTAGAGTTTGACTTAAAAACTGGTGTACTCGGTATCTCAAAATAATGTGTAGAAGCCGAGCAATCGATAAAAAACTTTTTGATGGAATTTTAATTAAATGTTGGTATATTGGTATTTAGATCCTGGAATAGCACATAGAGTACTTTTAACCTAGAGAAATGACCACGCGTGCATAAATTTTTTTTTTATTTTCTCTCCCTGTATTCATTTTAAGCAAGTTTAAATTCAATTTGTAAAAACTTCTAATTGTGTCTAGCATTAATTATAAATTTATATAAGTCAATATCATGTACGTTTTCCGAAGAAAATAAAATAATTCAGGTAGGTAGATACCTAATCCCGTCAGAGCAGTATCGTATACCAACATCGGCGTAAAGTAATTGGACTTCATTCCGAGAAATTGATCATCTCCTTTGATGTGTCCTGCCGACTGCAGTCAGTTACATTATTTACTGTCTTATGGCAGACATAAATAGCTAATAGGTGGGTCTAGATCATGTAGGCATATAGGAATATATAAAATATAGTTATTCTTGTTATCTGGTTTACAATAACTTTGTAGCTGACCCAAAACCTGTGAATTATAGGATGCTACACAACAGGTTTCCGGCGTGATCCTAATAATAGGAACAAATGGTAGTTCCACTAGAATTACTTTTGTAATTTTTCTTTGTGGATATTTTGTTATAAGTAAAGGGAGTGAAATGTTTCACGAAACATTTGCAGTAGGCCCACGAGAAATAGCATATCCTCGTGGTCCTTCACAAAAAAGTATGGCCACATTTAAAGTTACAGGTAAATAAGGTAGCAATGCTTAGCTTCTAAGAGAGGGCCGTAAAAAGAGAATGGTTGCGATGCGACGCGCCGCGTTCAATCGCGATCGCGACGCCCTTCCCGGATAGGCGCTAATTAAGTTTCGTCAGCGCGGGCTCGTATCTAATAGTCCATGAACTACTAATTGCTGCTAAATTAATGGAGCAGATTTATCTCGTTAATAGTGATAATTAACTTCTAAGGCCTTGATAGCTGAATATATGATCGTTGTCGCAGCTTTCTTTTGATTTATGACTATCATCATCAAACATTCCACGTTCCCATCGCTGGGACACATGCCTTCTCTGAGACAGAGAGAGAAGAGAGTTTGGGCCATAATCCACCACGCTAGCAAGTTGGTTGAGGTCACAAGTCGTTGATTAAAATTCATAATGTTGTTGTGAGTCAATGTAAATGTACATATTTTCACACTGCCATGTTTTACCCCCAATACTTTAAAAATAAAACGAGTCGTTTTTCTAACGCCTCGTTACTTTTAGACATTTTTTATGGCGTTTATGACAAAAGCTGACGGACAGTAAGCGAAAACGGTTCGTTTTAAGATATAGAAACCGGCCATTAATCTATTATTATCTCTCTTTTTTTATCCTTGTTCTCGATAAAAAAAGTTTTATACACTATGCTCTGCAGATCCGTGAAGCAAAGGCTGAACTAAGTGGTTTTGTCATATTCACCACGCATGGAAAGTGGCAGTGAACTCAGTAGACGTTGATACGAAACTTACACAATGCTGCTGTCCTTTTGTCATATTTACCACGCATGGAAAGGGCGGTGAACGCAGTAGACGTTGATATTAAACTTATACAATGCTGCTGCCCTTTTGTCATATTCACCACGCATGGAAAGGGCGGTGAACACAGTAGACGTTGATACTAAACTTATACAATGCTGCTGCCCTTTTGTCATATTTACCACGCATGGAAAAGGCGGTGAACGCAGTAGACGTTGATACTTAACTTATACAATGCTGCTGCCCTTTTGTCATATTCACCAAGCATGGAAAGTGGCGGTGAACGCAGTAGACGTTGATACTAAACTTATACAATGCTTGCCGCTGCCCTTTTGTCATATTCACTATACATGGAAAGTAGCGGTGAACGCAGTAAACGTTGATACTAAACTTATACAATGCTGCTGCCCTTTTGTCATATTCACTACGCATGGAAAGTGGCGGTGAACGCAGTAGACGTTGATACTAAACTTATACAATGCTGCTGCCCTTTTGTCATATTCACTACGCATGGAAAGTGGCGGTGAACGCAGTAGACGTTGATACTAAACTTACACAATACTGCTGCCCTTTTGTCATATTCACCACGCATGGAAAGTGGCGGTGAACGCAGTAGACGTTGATACTAAACTTATACAATGCTGCTGCCCTTTTGTCATATTCACTACGCATGGAAAGTGGCGGTGAACGCAGTAGACGTTGATACTAAACTTACACAATACTGCTGCCCTTTTGTCATATTCACCACGCATGGAAAGTGGCGGTGAACGCAGTAGACGTTGATACTAAACTTACACAATACTGCTGCCCTTTTGTCATATTCACCACGCATGGAAAGTGGCGGTGAACGCAGTAGACGTTGATACTAAACTTATACAATGCTGCTGCCCTTTTGTCATATTCACCACGCATGGAAAGTGGCGGTGAACGCAGTAGACGTTGATACTAAACTTATACAAAGCTGCTGCCCTTTTCCAGAGCTCCCTTTACTGTTTCTCGCAGCACACGCGGGATGAGAAGTACTTTAACTTAGACTTTATTTTCTTTTGATGATGGTACCATTCAGTTGACCATCATGATACCAGCTTCCACTCCATTGAATTCTCTCCATAGTTCCTCACCAAGCTGTAACGGTCCAGGTATAAGAAGCATGGTCTCACCTGTCTCCGGGCCTGAGGGCGCTGTGATCGGCGACCCAGTCGATGGCCATGCCGCTGCCGCGGGGCGCTGCGCCCCACGAGCCTTCGCGGGCCTCCGCCGACACTAGGTCCCCGCGGCCGCCGCACTCGCGAATTATACTGGAAACAAATATATGATTGTACTTTTAGGGTTATGTTTCTGTAGCTTGATGTAATTTATTATTCTATAGTCGCGCGTCCGTCCGTATCATATTCCAAATGCCACATTTCAATTAATTTTGATTCAAAAGTTTATGATATGTTGTTCTGAACTGCATACATAATACATTCGAGAAGATATAACTTCATATTCATAACTTATCTGTTATTTAACTTCATACTCATAACTTCCGGGCACACTCACACAATAAGATAAGATATTTTTTATTGATAAGACATGAGTTACAATTAACAATAAATGCTAACTGAAAACATTCCATCTCGTCATTGAGTCAATTATTGTTACATCAATTATATTCATACCATGATTTAATAAGTAAACATAATTTAAGTAAGTGAGAATATGAAAAGTAGTTTTTTTTATATATATATACTTACAATAATAAATTATTTATCTTAAAACAGGTCTAATAAAAGGGACTTCATATGGTTATAAAATTGGGTTTCATTTGTGGAAGACTTAATATGCTCTGGAAGCTTATTGTATAATTTCTGACCCATTACAAAAGGTAACCTGTTTGACATATTCAGCCTGTGATATATAGGTTCTAATAATATTTTATTTCTAATGGTTCTGTTACTATTACTTACTCGCAATTTATATTTATCGAAGTTTTTTCTTACATATTTAAGTATTTCCAGTATATAAGCTGATACTGATGTCATTATTTGTAGTGTTTTAAAATGTTATCTGCAAGATTATCTGTATTTAGCGCCCATCAGTACTCTAATTGCACGTTTTTGCATTTTTTAAATTCGCTCTTAGTCGGTTGAGCATCCCCATAATATAATACCGTATGTCAAAATCGAGTGTATGTATGCACAGTACATTTCTTTCAGGCTTTCTGGTGCGGTTATTAGTTTGACTTGTTTTTTTGCAACACCTTTGGCCATTTTCTTGCGTGTAGAATCTATATACTTCTTCCAAGTCAAAGTTGAGTCAAGTTCAAAACTTAGCAATTTGACAAGGTTCGAAGAGTCACATGTGGTTCCATCTTGCAGTGTTAAGGGAGTGTTTTTTTGTGTAGGAGCTATAGGACTGAAAAACATTATTTTAGTCTTGTCTGTATTTAATTTGAGACCGTTAATCTTAAACCATTTACTCAATTTGTGTAAAGTTTCTAATCTAAGTTTTACATCTTCAACATGTTCTACCGTATCCGCTGAAACAACAATTGTTGTGTCATCAGCATATTGAACAATTACGCCATCTATATCTAAAAATGCCATATCGTTCAGAAAAACAAGAAACAGCGCGTTTCCAAGGGAAGAACCTTGAGGAATGCCTATATTAGTGTTTTGAGGTGCTGATCTCAGAGCTTTACTGTTAATTTTAACTTCTACTATCTGCTCTCTATTTATAAGGAAGGACTTTATTAATTCTAAACTTTTTCTCTGACTCCGTATACCATGAGTTTTTGTAATAAAAGTTCATGATTCACGGAATCTAATGCTTTGGATAAGTCTAAAAACACACCAGCAACCTTCTTTTTACGTTCTAAGCCGTCCATAATTCCTTCTATAAACACTAGTGATGCTAACGTGGTTGATCGACCACTTCCGTAGGCATATTGGGAATCAGATATAATTTGATGCTTACTCATATGCTTCATTATAGTATCAGAAATTATAGATTCTATAATTTTAGACACAGTGGGTACAATAGTAATTAGCCTGTACACAGTCACAGACAGACAGACAGTCTGTTGACAGATGTTGTTTCACCATTTTCTTTATATAAAGGAGTTACTCGTGACTTTTTTAGTGAAATAGGATATATGTCAGATTGAAGAGTCTTGTTAATTAAAAATGTAATATGATCTTTATGGTAGAGCATAATTTTAAAAAGAAAAATGCCTGATATGTCAAACAGGTCCTTTGTTTCAGAGTTGCAAATTTTTTGCTTAGCTATTTGCATTATATCGTAGGATGGAAATTGTCGAAAATTTAGTTCCGGTTGTTCTTCAATTACCGTTTTTAGAAACAAAGTAGCTTGTTCCACATCTGGAGGGTTATTAACGCAATGGTTATTGCCTATAGAAATGAAAAAGTTTTTGATATGATCCGGGGTTTGTTCATTTTCTATCCTCAAGTTCCAATTGATGTCTACCAGATCCCAGTTCCATTCCTTTATATTTCTATTTGTTTCTTCTTTTATAACTTTCCATATCACTTTTTTCGCGTTTTTTGCGTTTTTTAATCGGTTTTCTATATACTCTTCTTTCTTTGTTTTCATGCATTCATTTCTCTGTTTAATCTTTAAATCAATAATACTGTTGTCTGGCATAAACTAAGGATATTGTCTTTGTATTTGATATAGATCATGAATGTCATTTTGTAATTTAATTAATTCATTAGAAATCCACGGGCATCGACGACGATTTTTTATTCGTCGTATTTTGATTGGAAAGTATATATTTATATTCCATATTAGCTTATCCATAAATTTATCGAAAGTACTGCCATTAAACTCATCAAATATAGAATCCCAGTCGTATGATAGCGTTGCATTACAAAATTCTTCTATTTTATTTGGCTCAAAGAAACGTTTTTCCACGTTGATATATTTTGGTACGGATTCATTTTGGATTCTAACATATGCTAACTGAGCGTCATGGTCTGATATTCCAATAGCAAGAGGTTCAACTTTGATGTCATCATTTGATAAATTTGTAATAACGCAGTCAACTGATGTTTTAGATGTTTTGGCGATTCTAGTCGGAAAGTCAACAACATTTTTAAATCCGCTAGCTTGTAAAATATCATTGACTGTAATTTTATTGGATGAACCTACTAAAAAGTCAATATTCCAATCACCAGCAAAAATTACCCTTGTATTAGATACACTGCACAGCAAATCAAATAATTTATTTAAAACATCTGTTAAAATTGCAAAACTACCCTTTCCTGGTCTATACATTCCTATAATCAACAATTTACCAGAACAAACATTAATTTCTACAGCAGCAAGCTCACAGTGATATTCAATGGTTAGTGCATCAATGTATGTACATTGTTTAAATTTTAGTTTATTGTTTACAAAGATTGAGACACCTCCATGAATACGATTTTTTCTTACAAAATAATTGGCATGGTTATGGCCCTGAAAGGCTATATTGTCTACATCCTCAACAGTAAGCCATGTTTCACTTAAAATCAATACCTCTGGCTTATAGGTTACAGCGATTGTCTGAAGCATTAACATTTTATTTCTAATACATCTACAATTCTGGTGGATAACTTTAAATTCCAAGTTATTCAGGTGTTTAAGAGTATTACTTTCTCCCTGTTTAAAAAACCGATTGAGTTATTTTCTGTTGATGTTGCAACATCGCCATTTGTATTTTGACAATTATTAATTTCATCAGTTAAATAAATCAAGTTTTTAAATTTATGTGTAAATTCATATAGAGAATTTCTAGTAATTTCTGTGTATAAAATTTTTATGAAGCTATTTGTCAGTTTATGATGGGATTTATAAAAGCGGCTGCCATAACGATTTACATCAATAATCGAAATTCCCGGCGTACGTGATGCAATAACACATAGCCGTTCATTTATACTATACCTGGTGTTATTGTTACTGTCAATATTCTCAGACAAATTGTTATAATTGTATGGTAAGGTAGTAATTTGCAATTTAAACAGTTTCTGTATACACAAATCAATAACATGCTTTACGTAACTTATCTTATAGTCGCGATGGCTCGAGTTTATAATAATAACATCGTCTCCTTCAGTCATGTTTTTTGTTAGGCTAACAATATTTTTAACCAATTCATCAATTGGCGCGTCCGTCTTACATATTAACAAAACGGTTTCGTAATTGATAGCGTCGTTTGCTGCATACTCGGAAAGCGATCTTCCAAATTTATCACAGAGTATTAGCATCCTATTTTGCTTCTTTTCTTCTTTTATAATTTGTTCGATGTGTTGCGTCTTACAGCTTATTTCATCTTCATCTAGAATATTATCATTTTCTGTATATTTGTCATTCATTTCTTTATTTTCTTGAGTGAAATTTTCTACTTCCTGTTCTTTCTCTATTTCTATAGTTTTTTGCAATTTGTCAAACAGTAGTGCATTCGTTTCATGCATGTTTATAGTTTTAAGAGCATTTTCATACTCGAGCATATCTTCGCTATTCTTCTCCATGGCTTTATTTAGTTTGTTCCTCTCTGATGTAACATTATTTAGTTCTACTTCTTGTTGTACAAGTTTTGCCTTCAGAGACGCAATATGACTCATAAGATGTTGATATTCTTCAGCGGATTCGTCTTGTTCGCTGATTAGTTTTATATTGAGTTGCTGGGCTTTTTCCAACTCATTGGTAAGTAGGCGGATTCGGGTTTCCGCTTCAGTAAGCGTATTTTGTCTCCGAGTAAGCATGTCTGAGGGTTGAAATGTTCACCAGGTTGGATACAACGTAACGTTTGATACTTTTAGTAGGCAGAACAAAAAAAAAAACTTTTTTTTTCCCCTAGTATATGGGTAAATTAGCTAGAGGTGGCAACTCTCCTCAGTTCATTGTAATGTCAAAGTGGAAATCATAGTTGTCATTTGATTTTGACAATCAAACATTTTCTCTAAGTGGGTATTTATTAACAAATATTGTCAATTCCGATATTATTAAAAAGAGAGGGTAGATAATTAGGACTTATCTTTCTTGAAAATCACCAATTATTCACGATAATTTCTTTGCATAACAATTCCACTTGTTAATGGTTCTTAGTATTTCACTTTATGATCACTTTCAAATCAATATAATAACGAAAAATTATTTAAAATGAAAACAAACTAGTCCGTAAGTAACTACAATAGTGGGGTTGCCACACACTTTTCACTTTTATGCTATATATCACTTATTGCTGCAAATACCAACTTGCAAGTTAGGTAATAAATTTTGGACAAGCTCTTGAACAACTTTCTGGGATAGTACACGCTCACAGCGCGCATGAATAGATAACGTCCGAGAATGTAGTAAAAGCCGTAAAATAGTGTGTATTGATAGAACCAGCCGCGACTCGGGGCATCTTCGTTCGTCACGGGTCACGGCGAGCCGCGCGTTGTGGCGCGGAGCGTCGTGCTCAACCCTCCGTTCGTAGGATACCCGAGAGCCTTCACGTTAGTGTAGGTATATTTACATTGGCTGTAGGCTATCGGGCGCATACAGGTAGTTAGATGCTGCGGGTAGGGGCGAGCAGTCACGGTCGAGGTCAAGCCTCGGGCACTGCACTGCACTGATCGCGCGGTGACTATGATATCGGATTAGTATGAACCACTTTACTTCAAACGTCAGTATGTTTTTTCTAACGTAATTTAGTTTTTTTTCCTCATTTATAAAAGTTTGATTTCTCAATCAATCAATCATTTATTTATTTGCTAGAATACATTATTAAATTACATGTCAGTTCTTAAAGTAGGTATTGTAAGGTCACTGTACCCAGCCTGCAAGCGGGCGTGCAAATATTATTGTTAATTATTTGTTATATGTTGTAAAATTCTGTGTGAAAAACAATAATACCTACTCACATGCATACTGTAGTAGATACGTAAAGTATGTCTATGCACTGAGACAAGCGTCAGATGACCATGAAGTCGGAACACAAGAACACCGTATCCGTTGGGATACGAACAGTAAACGACATATTAGTTGTGTAATACAACTAATATGTTTACTGCCCTTATCCCAATCCTCTCTCCAGCAGGCCTCCACCGCTGGCGAGGGCCGACACCTACGCCCTTTGTTACACTCGCCTGTTCGTGCCTAACTTGCCTAGACAACTTTGTTAATGTAACCTCTATAAAAAGTTGAAGTGCCTGTGAACTGGGAAAATCCAAAGATTGTAAACAAAGAGTATATACTCGTATATACTAGAGCTGGCCAAGTTGCGAGTCATATCGTGCCTAGCATATTCAGGGCTGCATACTTCATTCAAATGCCTTAATTTTTTATTCGTCTAGTTAATGAACCGCATTTTAGTTGTTTGGAACAGAAATAATTCAGACAATTGACAAACTATTTTATATTGTACCCGGCGCGGTTTTACATCGACTGAAATGCTTGCGAGTTTTAAGGGTAAATCTAGTTTAACTTTGAAGAACGAAACTACCAAAAATTATACATATATTTTTTGACAATTCAACCTAGTCCGAGACTAGGATGCCCTGTACTATGGATACTAAGGCGAGTTAGTTTTTATGCCATAATATAGGAAAATTCTAATCGCTATTATTTATTCAGTGCCGTAAATATTTGCTGTTTAGTATACCTACTAAGTCGTAAATATTTGCTGTTTAATATACCTACTAACTAGTAAATATTTGCTGTTTAGTATACCTACTAACTCGTAAATATTTACTGTTTAGTATACCTACTAACTCGTAAATATTTGCTTTTTAGTATACCTACTAACTCGTAAATATTTGCTGTGTAGTATACTTACTAACTTGTAAATATTTGCTGTTTAGTATACCTACTAACTTGTAAATATTTGCTGTTTAGTATACCTACTAACTCGTAAATATTTGCTGTTTAGTATACCTACTAACTAGTAAATATTTGCTGTTTAGTATACCTACTATAAACTCGTAATTATTTGCTGTGTAGTATACCTACTAACTTCTAAATATTTGCTGTTTAGTATACTACTAACTCGTAAATATTTGCTGTGTAGTATACCTACTAACTCGTAAATATTTGCTGTTTAGTTTACCTACTAACTTGTAAATATTTGCTGTTTAGTATACCTACTAACTCGTAAATATTTGCTGTTTAGTATACTTAATAACTCGCAAATATTTGCTGTGTAGTATACCTACTAACTCTGTAAATAAGTTTCCAAGTGAAATTATTTTGAGATATGTAGAGTAGAGCCACCGATCACGTAATAGTTACAGGTAGAGCCGTAAGTAAAATTCCTCGAAAAATGTTTATATATTATGCAATCATGTCTGTGTTTATTAATATATACATTTAAATCTATCTATCTATACTTATAATAAAGCAATAAGAACGAAAAAGTCTGTACACATAAGATAATTTAAAAATAAGGTCTATATGGTACATAAAATAAGCTACTGAACAAGAACATAACAAAGATTATTAAGATGATGATGATGTTTTTTTTTTATATATATTTAATAAGAACAAAACAACAACATTTGAAAACATTTTGAAAATTCGTGTCTGTCTGTTTGTCAGTCTGTATGTTTGTTCGCGCATCATGTAAAAACTACTAGACAGATTGCAATGCGGTTTTCACTGTTGGATAGCTTAGGGGTTGACTTAAAAACTGGGGTACTTGGTATCTCAATCCAATGAGTAGAAGCCGAGCAATCGATAAAAATAACTTTGACGGCAGAAGGAATTTTGATCAAATGTGACATGGTACATTGGTATTTTAGGTCGTGAAATAGTACTTTTAACCTAGAGATATGACCACGCGCAAAGCCGCGGGCATCAGCTAATATTACAATAAAAATGAACAAAAAATATATTTGTACTCTTAAAATACCTACCTCAAAAAATAAGGAAAATAAAATGTTAAACTCTCTCTTTCGATGTACCTACTTAGGGGCAACGCGCATCGCCTTAAAACAATTACTTACGATTTTCCATTTTGGGTTACTGAACTAAATTTATGCTAACCAACAGCCGGGACCGTGCCTCCTGAAGCACGGACCGATGGAAACCCGCACATAACCACACATAACTTAGAAAAGTCGTTAGTGCGGAACCTTTAGCTTTTTTTAGCGGTCGGTAACTTAAGTTCTTTTGCGGATATCCATTTTTTTAGCGGTCGGTAACTTAAGTTCTTTTGCGAATACCCATTTTCCGGTCTTTTACACTAATATATCTGAAGCTCTCACCATAGCTCGTTGAATGAATTTCAGTTTATGAAACAGACCAATAGTTAGTGACCACGTTTCAATGCCGTAACCGCACATTTTAACATTTCTTGAATTTATAACTGAGTAGGTAGGTTTTGTAACAATCTTTTACTTCCTTTTAAATAAACAAAAGCATCGTAACATCAGAGCAAGCGAATAAATAAATAAGCCTCACATTACCACATTAGGCTGTCCGTCAGTCGCGTGTCGCGCGTCATCACAGAGTCATTAGCGGGACAACTAACTAGATAACTGCCACCTTCCACCATCAACGGAACGATAACTTGCGGAGACTTTCTTGTGTGACGATATATTTTTACACGACTGCCCAGGAAAAGGAGTGTAATGCTTTTAGGAATCATGTATGTTTGTATGTATGTGGGTTTCTTTATTCCACCATTACTTATAAATGCCTGAACAGATTTGGATGTATGGGGTAGGTATCGTAAGAATCCTTACATCGTCCCAAGTAAGTAGACACTTTTTTTTTAAATTCAATTTAGCTTCAGTATAGTTCCATTTCGAAAACAGACAAAAATAACTTTTTAATTTACAATATGGGTATCAAATTAAAAATCAAATCGTGTATATGTTGTTGTAATGAGTACATTCTAACAATATATAATTAATTAAAAATCAAATCGTGTATATGTTGTTGTAATGAGTACATTCTAACAATATATAATTAATTAAAAATCAAATCGTGTATATGTTGTTGTAATGAGTACATTCTAACAATATATAATTAATTAAAAATCAAATCGTGTATATGTTGTTGTAATGAGTACATTCTAACAATATATAATTAATTAAAAATCAAATCGTGTATATGTTGTTGTAATGAGTACATTCTAACAATATATAATTAATTAAAAATCAAATCGTGTATATGTTGTTGTAATGAGTACATTCTAACAATATATAATTAATTAAAAATCAAATCGTGTATATGTTGTTGTAATGAGTACATTCTAACAATATATAATTAATTAAAAATCAAATCGTGTATATGTTGTTGTAATGAGTACATTCTAACAATATATAATTAATTAAAAATCAAATCGTGTATATGTTGTTGTAATGAGTACATTCTAACAATATATAATTAATTGGCATAACTCAAAACTTGTCACTAAAAAGTATGAAGTCCTCCTGTTTGAAGTCGGTTAAAGATTAAAAAAACTCGACTGCCCTGCCAAAATCGAACTAAAAAGTCAAATATAACGGAACACGGAACACGTGTTCACGTGTACGTGTTCTGTGCAACACGGAACAAGAGGTCCCCCGACTGCAATGTCAATTTTATTTATCTCTTGTATTTGACTTTTTAGTTCAATTTTGGCAGTCGAGTTTTTTTAATCTTTAACCGACTTTAAACAGGAGGAGCTTCTGCAGGTATTATACTTATTTGTTTTATTTCTTGAAAAACTGCAACATTCTTTGTAAAACAAAACATTTCTGTAATCATAAATGCGCGATTAATAATACACCAACCTGCTCACTTTGCTTTACATGGGTGTATTATCCTTTTAATCTCTTGCAAAGTGAGCAGGTACATAAACGACGTGTTATCGTTTCTCTCCTCAAATGGACTTGCCTTACATTATGTACTAATTATTGTACATTGCGTTTCTCTATCAACGGTTGATATTATCATAGCTGTAGTTAGAGATGCGCGTGTGTTTTCACCGCGTGTGTTGCTGACAAGCACCATGTTCCCCGGCTCGGGACGCTTCACTGCGCACCGCTCCGCACGACTCCGTGGGAATCTCCAACTCTATCAACGTCGCCCGCGCATCCTTCAGCCAACAATGACGGTTTATGGAGGCCATACACCATGCTGCCTATCGTCCAATCGGCATGACGCTACTGATTGGATCAAGTAGAACCGACCGTGTGTGGGCACAGAATAAATAATAGTACAAGTATAAATAATAGTACAAGTACAGAAGGCTAACTGAGTAAAGTCATTTAAATAAATAGCGACTCTCGCTACAACGCTATAAAGTGCAATTTAACTCGCACGGCGCTGCGAGCTTTCAATTATATTTACCTAGAAGGCGCTCGCCCACCGCGTGCAGGCTAGAATGCACCGTATCACAACACGCGAGAACTTCCATTGCTCTAACCGTTTCAGAATCGCTCTGTCCCTTTTTCGCTCGGTAGGGTTGTATTAAGATATGATAAGGTACTTGTACTACTAATTATTCTGTGATATGTTATGACTTAGATATTGTAACAGAATAAATAAGTAATAATGTATTATGTTATTACTTATTATTATAAATTAAAATAGTTCTATTACATACAATGACATTCTTATCAGAATAGACCGACTACCTCATTTTTACTACCTACCTATCCCGTTTTCAGAACGCCGATAAGTTTAGTGAGGTACCTACCTACGTGTCGTTGGTTGATTATGATTATATCCTATAGGTATTGCACTTTGATGAATAAAGGTGCCTGTCTGAATTCCATGCTTTTTAATGAGTGAAAAATAAATTGCTACCTACGTAATAAAAGGTATTAAAAGTATGTAGGCTACTTACTAAGTCAGCACAGTAATTCATTTTCCGATCAACAATACCTACTATAATCAATTATAAAATTACGTTGATCGATTTAATAAACGACTTTATTTCTGCGCGGAATAACCTTAAATGTGCGTAGCTTCGGTATGGAACACAAATGAAATAACATAAAACTATAGGATATAGCGTTTCTCATAACAGTCTTGTTTCTGAATTAGAGGAGTCACTAATGATAGAGGTTTTATGTAAGTTTCTTCATTCATTCGTAAATAATTACGATAATCTTTTGCCGTAATCCTCATTTTTTTTAATTAAATTTTTATGAGAAAACTAGATTCATTTTCATTAACCTCTGTTTGCTCCACGCCACACGATCTTTTCTTATTTTTGTTTCTTTATCACTAGTAAAATGCTCAGGACGCCTAAAACGTCGTCGTCCACAACTACGAGTACAGCCACCCGGGCGAGCCTGGTGAAGGGTTAACCGTATCGGCTCGTACAAACTAATACTAAATCTGTCCAAATAAGTAGTGGTCACCCACCACTAATCAGAGCGATGATAGCCTAACGGTTCAACAGTGCAACTTAACGATACCGAGTTCGGTCCTAGGCTCCGCACCAATGACTTTTCTAAGTTATGTGCGGTTTTCCATCGCTCCGTGCTTCGGAGGCTGTCGGTCCCGGGTATTATTGATTAATGGCAATCGTTAAGCCATGTCAGAGGCCCTCGGGCGGCCTGACAAACCCAGCACTACCTCATACGACAAATCGCAAACAAACAACATATTATATAATTATGAATTGCAGCCTTGGCTGGGGTATTTACAAGCGCTCATGTTCCGTTACTTTTACTTATACAGAAATCATCAGTAAATCGATCACTAAGTTAATACGCGCGTGGCCATATATGGCTGACAAATATACTGGCATCGCCGACAAATGCGTGATTGCTATGAACGCTATGATTGCCGAGTTGATTTATCCGGCGCGGCGCGGCGCGCTCGGGAGCCCGCGCGGATATGGGCATAACACGGGGTTCCATGTATGGGCACCGGATCGGCATGCACGAGATTTTGTTGCAACTTATTTGGATGCGTAGGAAAACTTGTTAGACTGCTTCGAATGTTTTATCTGTGTTCATCTTCTTCTTCTTCAAGCTGTGTTAGTTAGATATCATATTGCAGCAGCAAATTCTGTACAATTTATTTTATATATCTGAAAGACCAAATCACCAAGGTGGTTTGTTGTACTACGGGAGTTTAGAAACATATTTAAATGTGAGGTTCGTACTCTAGAACGACGCTCAGTTTGCGTCGATTTAAGTATAGATTCAAATTATAGCTCATGTCGAGGTTCAGACTTACCGTCGTATTGGGATACGAGCCAGTCTGAGACAGGTAATGGGAAGGGAGATAGACAGTTTGGGTCCTATTATTATAATGCGCCGGCGCAGGCAAAGCCACGAAACTAACAGTTTCGAAATCACCAAGTATTCACACTGAACAGGAACCTGTTTTTGTTTAAGCAGTTTAGGAACATAAAAAAAAAAAAAACAATTACCTAGCCCCAAACTAGGATACCCTGTACTATGGCCACTAGATAACGGATAAACATACATAGATACGAATATCACCTCCATGACTCGGAAACAAACATTGCTGCTCATCACACAAATGATTGCACCTTGCAGGATTCAAACCCGGGACCGTTTGATTTCGTTCCTAGGGTCACTAGCCACTAGACCAGCTGGCCACTAGAACATGGTTAACCTTCGTGAAATGAAGTGAAGACTAAAGGCCTTAACATATTGGCGGACGCGACCGGCAGCCGCGGCTTACAGGACATGGACGCCGTAATATCAGGCAATACTGGTCGAATTCGTCCGAACCAAGCCGGACGCGGGCAGGCGGATGGCGGACGTCCAAGGGCCCAAGGTCACGTTCGCGACTTACGTCCGCTAGTATGCTCAGTTTTAGTATTAAACGGCACGCGGACGGCATCTGCGGTCGCGGTCGCCGCGCCGTCCATGTCCAGTAAGCCGCGGCTGCCGGACGCGTCCACCAATATATTGAGGCCTTTAGACCTTAACGATGCGGTGGGACCAAGTGACGAGCGGCTAACACTTAGGTACAGTCCGCGGCTCGTCAGGTGCTTTAATAGCGTTCACTTTCACTGTAATCTCGCTTTTACTTGTTACATTCATAGTTCACATTGCGAATAGCATTTGTACATTATTGAGAGATTTCCCACGAAATAGTGAAACCAAAAGCTGTTAAAATTTGTGCTCAAACTTCTACTGACTTGTTAACAAAAGAAATTGCATAACGAAGCCAAAGTGCGCGGTGATGATTTAATTATAAGATAGCTCAGATTATGTTAATGTCTTTATTATACGTTTTGTTGTATTTTCCTGGATTATTGCTCGCATGCAGCGGAAAAAAAAAAAAAGACTTGTTCGCACCAAAAAAATACCCTCTTAGTAAATGAAATATGACTGCATTAAAAATGCTTCAGTTAATTTTCTACTACGAACCATTTCATTTAATAAATATACTCACCCGCGTGCAGCTAAATCGCCTCATGACCTGACATACGCGCAAACGTGCTTTTCTAATTCTAAAAATACGAAACAAACAATAAAAACTAAAGACACTGAAAGTTTACCATCTCACCTTTATAATTAGGTACATCACTTCGTGATAATCAATTGAGTATTCTTTGAGATATGATACCTACTTAAGATTATACGATATTTTGTACTCTTACAAATTTGAAAGCGAGCTACGGGAAAACCTTTAAAGAAAAAACATTTATTTAAATGTAAAATCAACAATAATCATTATATAATTTGAATAAAAATGAAAGAAAAATAGGTAATTTATGGGCATTCCCGGCGCAAACTTACTCGTAGGAGAGCAATATTTTCAAGCATTCATTCTACATTACTTATTTTCAGTAAGAAGTGCCAGATTTTTACGATTACTTTTTCATGGAGACCTAATGATTCCAACTTTCAAATAATTGATTTAATTTTTTAATTAAATAATGTTAACATACAAAAAAAAACAAATAATTGATTTCGTGCGCCGGAGCTGAGTCGATTTAGCTGCACACGAGTGTAGTTCAAAAAACTAAAAGCTCGATCGTCACCAGGTGAAATAAATAGGATTAGTTATGAACAAATCTAATGAGCCCAAACTAGAAGGGTTCACGTAGCTATGCAAGGGTTCCGTAACCCACCTTCCAGCTCCAACATCAGACCAGCTCGATCGATGGTACCATATAAGTACATACCGGAATCACAAGCAGGTACTTACATTTGCAAAGCTTCCAATGGATACGACCACTACGTTAACTTGTTTAGTTTCCATTACACTGTTACAGGTCGACATAATAACATAGTGTTACTAATAAATACATCAAGTAATGACAGTTGAAGAAAAACTAGGAAACTAAACTAGATAACGATATAAATTACACTTTTAGTAATTAGATTTTAGTAGATATTTTTATCACATTTCCTCGCCGAGATGGAACAGTTGTAAAGTGTCATTGCAGTGTGTGGTAATTACGTGGATACTTGGACAGCGCTGTTCGCAGCTAGATAGAACGTGAGACAAGTTCGAGGCTTTCCCAGACACTTGAGCTAGTCTAGGTCTTGTTTCCACTTAGGACGTCAACAGATTGGACTGGTTCATTATCTGGCAGACTATCTAATAACAAGTTGCATAGTTCCTTGCAAATCGGTTGTCAACTTTAGGTGGTAGATACATAGTTTGTTACTCACACTAAAACACATTTACATATACATTAAGTATGTAGTCTCTCAATATTTCCATAATTTCAAGAACATTTCAATGAATAGTGAATGAGTTTGTTTCTGCACTGTTGATTGGAAGGTAGGCAGGGAATTGTAATGTAACTTCAGGAAGCTAAGTCTAGAAGAGACTGCAATGTGCCTAGCATACCAAGCTTAGCTCTCGTATATACGATATTCACTCCGCGTTCGCTTGGAATTTAAAAAAAAAACACTGTCTGTAGGCAACCAAGTAAATGGCTAACAACTAGATAAGTTATTCAGTATGAAATTGTGGTGGTGTGAGATATTTACTTATGTAGGTAAGGTGCTTTGGGTTAATTTCGAATTATTTTTTGATTAGTTGACACGATGCTTACATTATATATTTTCTTTAATAATCTCTGCAAGTTTACTACAAACTCATGTTACTGTTATTTGTTAAAATGTATATTCTAACTCTTGCGATAACCTATTTAAATGAATGTAATTGCGTTCCGTAAATACAGTCAAATAATAATTCGTAATTTTCGGAATACCCCATTATAAAAATTACCCCAAAGCCCCTTATACCCTTATTTTTCCAAAATTGTTTAAAATGTGGCCAGATCAAGAATAACTAGTAGTAACTAGTAGTAAGCAGGTAGATACAGATTTTAGCAAATCGGTCACGCGATACGCGTGCCGCAGTTCGGTCACGCGATACGCGCGCCGCAGTTCGGGATAGCGAATAAAACCCAAAACAAAATAGAAAATCATATCAGTTTGCGGTAATCTAAATTAGGTCAGTATCGCAGCGTGATCGCCAACGGGCAAGGCCAGAGTGCACCTCGCACCGCACTCGCAGACCGCAACGCAGCCGCAGCCGCAGCCGCAGCGCCCGCGTCCGTGGGAAACCAATATAATATCTACTTGATAGCTCTGATTAATACTATTTCAGTAATTCACCCACGGACGTAAACAAATTCCGCCATTGTTCGCGGCCACTCGTGCGATCCGCACACGACTCGCGCCGTGCGAGTTTTCTCCAGCTAATTATGAACATAAATAATACAGCTGATTAATCTAATTCAATGGGTTTGTAAATCATGATGTCTTCATGCTGGATGCCACTTGGTTTCTCCTATTATTAGGCATTGGAATAATTGTGTGCGTGCACGCTGGCTGCAGCGCGATCTATTATATATACTGATCCTATCGGTGTGGATCGGTCTGTCTGTATTATGTCAAATTTACTTAAATTACTTAGTTTTTTTAATTTCTCAGTTTTGTTACATAGCTTGTTTGATTTTTAAACTCAATATTGAAAATGTTTGATGATGTTAAATAATGTTTATTAATTTTACATTTTAAATATAAAAAAGCAAAAAACCTAAACCAACATAAACAATTAAATGTACATCTAAACCAAACAAATAAACTAATAATCTAGAAATAATTGGTGTTCATGTGGCGTGGTTCCAAGAACGCTAGCTGCATTTCCGCGTTGAATAGCAATAGCTATTCTCTGTGCGAGAAATGAGCCAGCTCTCTTGTCTCCAGCGACGTCGATAACGCGGGGAGAATACTGGGACCCCATGGACCAAATGTTTCAAAGCCAAGCGGCACAAATATATAGTCGCTTGAGAGCCATACATACTTGTGTCGCTTGGCTTCTTCTGCGGCCTCCGCCGCGGCTCCGGCCCTCAAGACTAACCCGCTGAGACGAGAAGGGGCTAACGTATCAACACAAGTCGCGTCCCATACGAGAGCCCTTCCTCGCTCCCAGGGGATCAGCGTTAGGCTGTCCTGGCGCCTGCCATCATCACGCAACATCCCTACTGGTTCTAGTACAGAAGGTACGTTGATGGTGGCAAGCGCCCGTTTAATGATCTCATTGATTGAGCCGTGGCGGGAAAACCTACCAGCACTTCGTTGGCAAAAAAGACCATGGAGTCATTTGATGATGTTTGAATTCTAATTTCACACATACTTAGGTGTTAATTTCTAAGTAAACCGTGTTCCTAATTGTTATGTTCATGATGGCACTCTCTTTCATTGATTTAGTCTAACCCAGATTTCGGTGCGGAAAGATTTTTCCCAACGATACTGGCAACTGGCAATAATCTAGAAAGTGTGCCAGCCCCGCCTCACGAACAATGGTCAATGTCGTAATAATCGTAACAATTACCGGCGATTTGTGGAGGATATCAGGCAAATTGCTGAATCTCGCGGCTTCCCGCTTAAATGAGTAGTTAGCGACGATGACCGACCGAACGGCTCGACAGGCCCTGATGCGCTCGAGCGCGGAGAATCCGACGTGAATGGAACGTAAATACTCTTGTAATCTCTGCAGCTTAAATTGTTTCTCATGATAACGATCCGTGAGAAATGCGGTAATAACTAACTGCCGGTAATCCTTCAGTTAAGTTTGCAAATTGGTTAGGTTTGTAAATTCTTCATTAGATTCACAAATTATACGTGCACGTATCTAACGCAATAAGTGTTTGAAATCTTCATAAGTACATGTTGCACAAATAAGTACTATTAATTGCTTACTATTGGTAGGTATATAAGGATAGGTTATTTGAAGTAGTTTTATAATTTACCATCATAAACTAAACGTCTAAACTTGTATTGAGATGTTGGGTTGACAAAAAAACCGTAACCAATATATACGCTAAGGTATACAATTGGATATTGACCTGTCTAGTGGGGATTTGGAATGAACCATAGGTAATTCATTCTTAGGGTGGCTGTATATAACGCCAGCTTGCCTACTGCAGCTGTACTGCGTGTGGAACGCACCTGTTGAGCGAGGGCTGGTGCGCGGCGCTGTCGGCCTGCTCGATGAGCTGCGCCAGCGCACGCGCTTGCTCGCCCAGCGTCAGCAGCTCCAGCTCCTCCCACCCCAGCTTGTACTGCACCTGTACTGCGTGTGGTACGCACCTATAAGAGCGAGGGCTGGTGCGTGGCACTATCGGCCTGCTCGATGAGCTGTGCCAGCGCACGCACCTGCTCACCCAGCGTCAGCAGCTCTAGCTCCTCCCGCCCCAGCTTGTATTGCAGCTGTACTGCGTGTGGTACGCACATGTAGAGCGAGGGCTGGTGCGCGGCGCTATCTGCTTGCTCGATAGCTGCGCTAGCGCACGCGCCTGCTCGCCCAGCTTCAGCAGCTCCAGCTTCTCCCGCCCTAGCTTGTACTGCAGCTGTACTGCGTATGGTACGCACCTGTAGAGCGAGGGCTGGTGCGCGGCGCTGTCGGCCTGCTCGATGAGCTGCGCCAGCGCACGCGCCTGCTCGCCCAGCGTCAGCAGCTCCAGCTCCTCCCGCCCCAGCTTGTACTGCAGCTCCGCTTGCTGGATCCGCGTATCAATGTTGCTGGTGGACCATAAACCAACAAATAAGTCAATTCAAAAACTTTTTAAATAAAGCTTTCATTACATGGCGGTCATGGTGAAACTTAGAAAAGGCTATCACAATTAATATTTTGGAATGCGTATATAATATTTTATGTCTGTTGTTATTGGTTGAGGAGTTCCCTAGTCAGGACCCAACCGTGAATGCAGCAACCACATCATGGTAAAACTTAAAACCAGCTACCATAATAAAATGCGTTGGTACTTACACCAAACTTCATGTCTGTGCTGTTGGCCGTTAAAGAGTTCCTTTATCTGAAGCTAATCCTGGATGTGGGAGGCCTATGGACTTCTGCAGCAGTGGACTTCTAAAGGCTGACATGATGATGATGATGATGAATCCTGGATGTCGTTTCAGGTCATGCTTACTATAAAAATGCGTTGTCATTGGAACTGAACGAACATGTAAAAATTCAACTCCGTAGGATAAGAGGAAGTAGTTCTAATTCAGCGCAAGATTTGACCTAAACATACATACATACATACATACATACAGACATTGCAAGTTAAATAAAAGCTTATATTAAGAGAATCGGTGTCCTTGGTCGTTGTTGTATGTATTGATTGAAGCTTGATGGTATCTATATTAGTGCAATAAAGTTCAGACTGGGTTCATTTCAATGAAAAGTCTAAAACTCACTCAGTGACATGTGTCTTCTCTAGCCGCTTCCTCAGCTCATGTATGTTGCTCTTCCGCGTGTCTAGGTCTGCTTTCACGGCCGCAGCCCTTTCCTCCAGAGCCCTACGTTCGTCAGCTGATAGCGAGGCGCACTCCTCGCGGGAGCCCGCGCGCGACGCGGTCGGTGAGGCGGCCTGTGCGGCCAGCCGCGCTGCGCTCAGGGAAGCGCTTAGCTGCTTCTTTAGGCTGTGGAAAAGGTACGACGGGATTGCAAACTAGTTTATGAACAGTTTACACAAAGCGATGAAGACCGACCGCCATTGAGCCGAGATTCTCGTGGAGATTGAACTGACCTCTGTATAAGTGACTCCTTATCCGTCAGCGCAGTCCGCAGAGCATCGAGCTCCCGGGAGCTGTCCCTGGCGCCGGCACTGCGGCGCCTCGTGCCCGCCAAGGAAACCTCTATGCTCGCCATCTGTGCACGAATAGATAAATCAGCAGGCATAGAATGTTTATTCGATTCTATCATGCTTAAGCCTTCCAACGCCGCGCGTGCCTAAAGGTTGCGGCGTCATTGTTTTTCTATTGTTATAAAAAACGCGACATTGGAAAGGTAATATTAAAGATTGGAGAATAGTCTCAGCTTGGGCAAAAATGCTTTCGTATGTCCGGATGTCTGTCCGGATCTCTGTTCTCTTCTACAGGTCGCAATTCTCAACCGATCTAAAAAAACTAAAAAACTTGGTAAACAGGTTAAACGAATTTTTAGTTTTTTTTAGTAATCGGCAATATTTGATTGTGGGGGCACTTCCCCCAAAAAAGGGCAAAAAAAGGGGCTAATGAATATCTGCGCCTTATTAGATCCGATTTCGATGGTTCTTTTTTTGTTTGAAAGATAGTAACTTTAAATTGGTCTCATGAAAAATTGGTGAAGATCTGATAAGGACCTTCGGCATGATGAGCAGAATAGCTCATCAAAATGCAGTCAATTTCTCACTTTTAGGTTTCTACCAGTGGAATCAGCCCTTTACCCACTAGGTAGGGATTGATTGAGCACCTTGGTTATTAATGTTAATTTTACAATAAGGTAACTACATGGCGCTACTGTGCACCGCTAGATTGTTTGCAAAAAAGTTTGTACGCGCGATGTCTACAGCTCACAGAGCCACTAGATTTGGTACTGTATATAAGGTTCTGATGTATCCAGAATCCAAACAAAGAGCAGTTCTAGGTCCTTCACGTTAAGTCCCACATCAAGAAAAACTAACGATAGGAAATTGAAAACAACAGATAATTTATATTTTGGTAAAGTGCCTATTGAAAGAGACAAGATAAAATTTCTGTGGATACAGAAATATCCTGGGCCTCTAGACAAGCACGTTTACTATTCTTTCAATGTAATGGAACAGAACGAAAATGTACGGGACTGACATTAGAGTTTTTGTTCGCTAATATCAGTCCAATACATTTTCGTTCTATTCCATATGCATTGAAGGAATAGAAGGCCTACTTGTCTAGGACTGATGTTTAACTAGCTTGCACACAACCTTCAATGATACGAGTAAGTAAGTAGTTTTCCAATGCATACCGGTCTTATAACTTCAATTACTGCAATATCACATCAGCGTAGCGCCAAATGGTTTTAATATCCACCGTGTCTAAGATTGTACCAGACTGTCATTAATCAGTTTATAAAGGTTCGCCAGCGCTTGTAATGACAGGTATCTTTGACATCAGCATAAAAACAGAAAAGCAAGCCCTGACGCCTGAGCATCGGCCGTTTTATGACTTAACTGGCACATCAAATTTCCACTGTCATCCGGTTTAATGTGATGTAAGACTATAATTAACTGGCAATATTTCCATTATTATGGCGTAGTCATTGCTAATGTAATTTAAATTCTAACCGAAGGGCTAGACGTTAGTCGAGACGCGCCAATTAATAAGTTATCGCGATGTAGTAACGAGGCTGCTTACGAGGCGCTGCTCCATACCTACTGCAAGTATTCATTACAATTGAAGATAAACCGTTCGTTACTCTTAAAGTTGCTGTTTATTTGGTATTTTATAAATGAAGACTTTTTGAGTATTTTTATGTCATAAAACCACATATGATATGTAACTATCTTCACTCGACAAATTCTGAGTAAATACGATATGCATCGTCCGGGGCAGGGTTAGATATATCTGGTAACTGCATTACGTAAATGGATGGCGTCGTCATCTGAGATTAAGCATTAACCTGTTCTGGAGGTTCTCGCACCGGTTAAAGTTACATTACGAAACTGTTGTTAAGTTTTGTTAATTCGTCCTGACAAAGGATTAATGTGGTGTGTGTAAGCTTTCCAATTCAAACATGTTATTTTCCTAGAAGTGTCTATGGTCCTTATTAAAAAATGATGTCGGTTATCATATGGAATTTAAATGACTTTTACAAAACAACAAGATACCGGATGCAATCCTGCGCCTGGCCACCACAAAATACAAGATATTGAAAAGATATCATCTAACGGCTCCATTGGAAAGTATCGTATTAAGATGTAACTGCCGGATAGTGCGTGAGAAAAGGGCGTTGTACAATTACGGTACATTATAACACAATAGTTGGGAACGGGGAGCTACCTATATAGCGAGCTATTTATAAGAACTGCGCAGAGTCTAACTTCCTTCGAGATGGAGGCGATTGTTGGAATCTTGCGCAAGAATCATTGAGCCTTTATAAATATTCTCGTAATCTTAAATCTGCGATGGTAGAGAGATAGCCGCCGACGCTAACCCTTCATTTATCTCCTTACTAGAGGTGGGCCGGTGAGAATGTTTATAGCTAGACATGTTGACATGTACATAAAGGTAGGTTTTGTTTCTTTGGACTTTCTTTATGTATTTTAATTGCAGGAGCGATCATGGACTTAAAATATTCAACATGTTCCTTAAAGGGCGGCGCGAGGATTCGAGGAACGTTTTGTGTAAGTATGAAAGTTTAAAAGCACGTCCAAGGTCTGAGTCGCCGTGTGGAACGAACCGTATACTGGCGTGCAGGAAACGTCCGGTGAAGCTTTTGGTGCCTTTGGATAAAAGCTCTGAACAAGTGCTTCCTGAGCGACAACTAACAATAGTCCAGACATGACTAGAGATCTGAACTTGGAGAATTTTGCGTACCTTGGAATCGCACTAAAAATGAAACCTACGGGAGTGAAATAAAAAAGAAACAAAAATGTAGTACCTAATGATTATGTTGTCATGTTTAACAGATCGTCATTATCATCATCATTATCATCATCATCAGGCCATGTCAGCTCCAGCTCGTTGGAGAGACGATGTACGCAAAGTGGCTAGCAGTGGTAGAAAGAGAAGAGCCAAAGAGCCAGTGGCGTGCTTTGGGAGAGGCCTATGTCCACTGTCCAGCAGTGGCTTAGAATTGATACATGCAGGAAATTGAAAACTATAGATATAATCTTCGAATTGATAACCTGTTGCAAGAAGTGAATGTCGTGTCGGATGTCGTCGGCGTTTTTACGACAGCTCGAGTGCATGACGGCGATGAGTTTCAACCAAATTCGTATTAAATTGACCTAATGTTAGTTTAATTTACTCAACTGCGTTTACTAACACGCGTAACTACGGTACTGCGAATGGTAATGCCACAAGGGCACGCGACGGCATTTAAAGGGGTTATGTCTGGGCTGGTACACAAATAATTTCTGTGAATACTTGTGGGGACTGGTCCAGCCTAGTTTCCTATAATATATATCAAACATCAATTTTTTCCTCAGTTTTGTCGATTGTTAGAAATCTCATTAACACTTATGGCAACAACATGTATACCTATTGTTTTATTTTTAAAAAGCCATCACACATAAAACTGTTTATATATTTATTTTTATTTATCTGAGTCAATTTATAATTAACTTTGGTATATTTACGATATTTCCAAATATATATTTTTCTTCTCCTTCAGTAGGCATTAAGGTCTTGAATTGTAATATTCTGTTGCTTACTTACGATAAATACTTTGAAGTTGAAGAAAGAAACTGTCTGGAGATTATGGCGTCATACTTGGTAGCGTCATACTTGGTAGCGGAATACTTGGTAGCGGAATACGCGAAGGGAAACCATACCTACAACAATTAGCTTTAGGGCGACTCCACCCAATGGCGTGAGTTGATTCAACTGATATTAAATTAAGTAATTTAGTTTCGAAAATTACAACGGATACAGTTTCGCTAACCTAGCTCTTTAATTAAAAAGGTTTTAAATAGAGCCTAGTTATTTAACATCAGCTTTTTAAACAAGAGACAGTACGCGTCGGCGTCGTGCCAACGACGGTGCCGGTGGGGTGAATGTTCGTACCGTATTTTCTAAGAACATTGTTTAAAGTCAAGTCCTCTGTTGTAGCGACAGCCCTACATAAATTGTCTCGTGGTAGATAGCTCGCCGGCGATGTATCGGCTGTCACGCGTGTTGGCAAATTGTTGCGCGGCGTCGTCCGCGTGTTGCGTAGTGCCGCTCGCGGCAGTACGCTAATTGTACGTTACTACACTGGATTTTTGATTTATATAATGTTATTGGGTGCAACTACTTTTCTTGTGTGTGGATATTAGAATCGAATTTATTATGTCCGCAGTAAACATTACACGTTTGTGAATTGAATATTACTTGAAATTGATTCTTTTAGTTTAGTTTATTATATTTGTAACTTTCAATTATGTGACAGCTACTACGTTACACGTTAAATTATGTGACAGCTACTACGTTACACGTTAAAACTATACTTATACTTCACTTTGTATAAGAATTGTGAACTTTTTAACCGACTTCAAAAAAATGAAAGTTCTCAAGTTGATGTGTATGTAAAACTTATATTGTTGAAAATGCTTAATATTCATATATGTTAGTTTATATGGCTGTCTAAGCAGATATACCAAATTTCGCGAATGTAGATATGTATGTGTGTATGTATGTTTGTCCGCGTATTTCTCGGAAAATATAAGTCCGATTGCAGTAATTATTCTTGTAATAGTTTCAGTATCTTTCAACTTATGGAAAAGTTTAAGTTTCATCCAAATCCGTTCATTACTTTAAAAGATATGGACTGTTAACTGTTTTCAGTACTTAGGGTTTTTTCTTAGCGCACAGAATAAGTACTTCATTTTCTTAGATCGAAACTAAACTAAAAAGTAAGAAAAAAAACTAATTTAAAAAAAACTGACTTCAAAACGTATAAAACTTAAAAGAAAGAAATAATTCACATTTTATTTAGGTCTGTGTCAGCATACTTACTTTAGTCGGTTTGGGTGTTACGATTAAGGTATGTGTCAGCATACTTTCTTTAGTCGGTTTGGGTGTTACGATTAAGGTATGTGTCAGCATACTTACTTTAGTCGGTTTTGGTGTTACGATTAAGGTATGTGTCAGCATACTTACTTTAGTCGATTTGGGTGTTACGATTAAGGTCTGTGTCAGCATACTTTAGTCGGTTTGGGTGTTACGATTTGAAGTCGGTTTAATATATTTTTTAATTATATTTTTTGATTATTCTTGGCGAACTTTTGTAACCATTGATGTTATAATTTTCTACTAATACATTCGTATCTACCTGCATTAGTTAATAATCCCACTTATGCAAAAACCTAGCACTCCACTTCCTAAACACATCCGAAAGTGATCTACCACAGCGTTATGGTGAACATAAAAACTTTCACGTCTCAAGTAACGCATTTAAAACGAGACCAAAGTTTTCAATTATCTCTTTATAGCTTCCTTATGTGGTCCATAACGCATTAATCACGGCTCGTATGCATACGATTACTAGAAGTCGTTAAAATAATAAGATAGTGTAGAGGGCGTTCGTTGATGTCTTTTGTATGGGAGGGACGCGAGCGGACCGTACACGTTTGTATGGGAGGGACGCGAGCGGACCGTACACGTTTGGTCTTGAGTAGCAGGTGTCTTTAAGATTTACTTTTGTGATGATAGTGGACTTGTTGATGTTATTAAGATTTACTTTTGTGATGATAGTGGACTTGTTGATGTTATTAATATATATAGTTGTTGTAATTCTATATCATTGAGGAGATAATAGTTTATAGCATCATTGAAATCTTTTCATTTTTTGATTGTATCAGGGTTGAGTTAACAGAGCGAATATTAAAAAATAATTTTTATTTGTACTATCTTACAGTAATTCCTATTTTATTTAAACTATTGAGTATACAAATATTACTAGCCACAAAAATGAGAAGTTGCTCCACAACTTTTTTCGATAACAATGAAAAATGTTATGAAATCCGACACATATTTGCGTTTCCGCCCATTGTTATAATACTTGGACTGTACTAATAGCACATAACGTTATGTAAGCAGGAGTGATGTTATTGTATAATACGCATATGTGGGGTCACTGACCTTGGCCTCCAGATTCTCGAGGTTGACGGCCCCGCCCCCGCCCGCGCCGCCGCCGCCCTCCAGCGTTTGCTGCAACAACACACGTGACCTTTACCACAACACAATCCAGTAACTAGAGCAAGTTCATGTTTCGCGACTCCTGTCCAGTAAGCTGTCTCTACTTGGACTTGGTATAAGCCTGTAATGGAACATGTAGTAGTAGCTGGATATATTTTGTAGTAGCTGTTAGTTAATAAAGGCACTTGCCCTGTTAAGCTCTCTTGATGGTGTCCTTAGTTCCCGAGGCGCAAGGTATATTTTTCTAGTATATTACCTACCGTTACAAAAAAAGACATGAGACCTCAGATTTGGAATTATTTATTGAGTTATCATTTAATACTGAGCTATGTTTTTATTGCACTACGGTTGGAATTAGTTTCATCGGACATCCAATAATTTTAATTAATAAAATATAGGCTTGCTTTTTTAATATCTCGTTTTCCTTATCTACATTGTTAAGGAAAACGAGATATTAAAAAATAGCAAAACAAGGAGTAAAATAGAAAAAATAAAGAAAAATAACTAATTGGTACAAACACTACTCAATACTCAATCTTTTATTGCCATAATATGTTACAAAAGATCTTCATAATTAATAGGTAGAATGACATATTACCCTCATAGGGCAGCGTGTAGTAATGTAAAGTAGGAGCGGACCGAACCATTTAAAAACTAATTCCTGTTGGATAATGTATTAGACTAATTTAGTCATTCATAAAATCATTTAAATTATAATAACATTTTTTAATTAAAAGCATGTTTAATTTATTTATAAAAACGTTATCTTTTTCTTCGTCTTTTATTTCGTCGGGTATTTTATTATATATTTTTACTGACATAACATTTGTTTCAGAACTGTGCATTTTTAATTTGGAAGAAGGCAGTACTAATTTATGTCTAAATCTAGTTGCGTACCGCTGTACTTGGTTAGCACGCTTAATAAAAAACTGTGGATATTTCCTAACAAAAATACCTACTTCCATGATATAAATTGAAGTCAAGGTCAGATACTCAAATTGATAAAGTGCGGCGCGACAGCTTTCCGGCTCTTTTATATTGGCAAGTATGCGAATGCATCTTTTTTGGGAAATAAAAACGTCTTGTGCATCTACACTATTCCCCCATAACAGGATACCGTACCGGAGCCAAGCATATGCATAAGCATAATATGCTGATATGGCTGTTTTGAGGTCCGTAACCTTACGTAGTTCTCTAAGTGCATAAGTAAAGCTTGAGAGTTTGACTTTTTCAATTTATGTTTGTGTTTATATCCAAACCTAACAAGGTACAAGTATCTACACATTCCAGTTTAGTGCCGCTGTGAGTAAAATTAATGTCAAGGGGGGCTTTTTGGTAAGGTCTAAATTGCCTTATTTTAGTTTTTGAGTAATTTATGTCAAGGTTATGGTCATTCATCCAATTAACTATAATTTGAAGAATGTCAATAAGTTCTTGATTTAAATTAAAATTATTTTCACAAGATGTCAAAAGAGAAATATCGTCTGCAAATAATATACATGATTCATTAATTACTTTTGGGAGGTCATTAATATAAACTATAAATAGGATACATGCAAGGACGCTTCCTTGGGGTGTGGAATTATGCGTTTTTTATCAGTTTTGATCTAGTCATGCTTATTTTACCGGATTCGAAGTCAAAATAACTACTAAGTCTATTATTAAAATGTTTTTAATTTAAATCAATTCATATACTTTATTTAAACGACATTAATCTAAGTATTACAGTAATTACATTAAATTCAGTTCAATAATTCATAAGTCATTTCAATTTTAATTACACTGTCACACTATTTACTCTATCTATCTATACCATAGTCGTATAGTCATTTTTCACTGTCGTTGATCTGTACTTATAATAAAGCAATAAGAACGAAATAATCTGTACAAAGAAGATAATTAAAAAAAAACGTCTACTGTACTTTAAATAAGCTACTGAACAAGAATATAACATTTTTTAAATTCACGTCTGTGTTTGTTTATCTGTTTGTCTGTATGTTTGTTTGCGCATTACGTAAAAACTACTGTACCGATTGCGATGCGGTTTTCATTGTTAGATAGCCTAGAGTTTGACTTAGACTGGGGTACTTGGTATCTCAATCCGATGAGTAGAAGCCGAGCAATCGAATTTTGAAATTGTGTATATTGTACTTTATAGGTACTTTTGCTCCTGGAATAACACGTATGGGCTACTTTTAAATTTACCGTGCTTCGTAGGGCACGTTAAGCTGCCGGAACCGGCTGTTATTTTAATAGCAGTCGTTAAGCCACGTCAGAGGCCCTCGAGCGGCCTGACAAACTCTGACACCAGAGGCCAGCACTACATCATCATACTACAAACAAACAAACAAATGAAATTACCACGCAGGCAAAGCCACGGGTGCAGCTAGTAATATTATAAATGAGAGAAGTGTAGCCACTGTCGTAAACAGGCCAATCAGAGCTTAGAGTTCAAAAAATTTATACTCTCTTAACGAGCGGAAAACTTCGTATGCGCGATGCAGAACTCCATATCCAGAGCTGACAGTCCATAAAAAGCATAAAAACCGATTAGTGTCATCTACATTTTCACTGTAGTATGTGTATGTTTGTAAGCCCTTCACGCTCAAAACGGCTTTAGCCTTTTGAGCGTGAAGGGATTACAAATACGTTTACGTATTTGGATGAAATTAGGTACCAGGTTAGCTTATATCCTGGATTAACACATAGGCTACCTCATCATAATGGGCACAGGTGAAGCCGCGGGGCGCAGCAAGTAATTCATAAGTATTACATTCAATAATTACCTTCGTGCCCACATATCGTAAATTAAAGGTACAGTTATATGTAAACATGCTCTACTCGTGTTTCAGCGGTCCAATATCGATATTAATGTCAGTCTGATGGGCCCGAGAATCGATCCGAGTGCAGCGGTAACGGAGACCGCGCATGATCTCAAATGCCAGTATAACGGATGAATTTGCATAATGCTGGTAAATGCTAAGTAAGCCGCGATGATAAATGCGTATGCGGGCTCAGAAATGTTGCCTTATTATTTTTCGTTCAGCCTGCAAGTCCGTTATGTCAGTTATGTTATCCCGGCCCACGATATTTGTATGGAAGGTTTAGCTCCACTTTAGGCTTTCAATCGCCAAGCAATCAAATTGAATAAAATTGGTGAATCTGCTCTTTAAAAAAATACATTTTAAGATATTTTGCAACACTCACAATGACAATTTTGATTGCTTTTCTAGTTACGCTTTCGTTGGTTTTTCTTGTCGTCCTTTAGTTTTGGCTTTTTGTGCTAATCTAATAAGTGGAATTTACTGTGTTGAAATTGATTCCGATTACATTTTCGATGATATCGATGGAAATAAAAGGTGGAGGATATTTTGAAGGTATTTAATTAACAACCATCCAAGGGTTACGCCTTATGGATCAACTAGGCTGGGCGCATGTAAACCAAGCTCTACAACAATAAACGCAATACACATAAGGTACTCTTTATGATAATTCACTGAAATGAAAACAAGAATGCGTGGAACGCGCGTGTCCCATTGAGCTACCGTGGACGTTTCAGAGCGAAACTCCTCGATGTTCAACTAATTTCACGTTACAATTACTGATATTAACACTTAACACTCTAATAAAATTGGTCAGTACAGGACAGAGAATATCAGTAAATAAGAATTATTTCAGGCAAAAACTGGGGAAAGAACGGATTTGGTTTGTCATAATTGGATTGTTTATGAGATATACTTTATAAATTGTTTGAGGAACCTAAATAAATCACGAAAACAACAAAGATAAAAAAATATGCGTAATCATCATCAGCACTCGTGCTCGTTTGTTGTCCGGTCCGACCGCGAGTTCTACTAGTAGGGCCATAGGTATTTTTGGCCCCGGTGGTCCTACAGTAGGCCACGGCAAGACTTTTTTCAGAAAGACCACGAAGGCTCCACCACTTTAAAGAATCTTGATTTTTGACTGTGACTTGACTAGATTTTGAATACCTGACTGACTGGAACTCGACATTTTAACTATTTAGAGAAAAAACCCACAACTTAATATCCCTTTACTGACGTTGGCTAAATGTACTAGTCGTACGGAGCCAATCAAAATAATTAATTTATTTATTTCATAACTAGCTGTGCCCGCGGCTTCGTACGCGTGGATTATCTTAGTTAAAAATACTCTATGTGCTATTCCAAGACCTAAATAACCAATATACCAACATTTGATCAAAATTCCTTCAGCCGTTAAAATGATTATTAAAATGGCTTCTACTCATCGGATTCAGATACCAAGTACCTTCGTTTTTAAGTCAAACCCTAAACTATCCAACAGTATTCACCACATTGCAATCGGTCCAGTAGTTTTTACGTGACGCACGAACAGACACGATTAAAAAAAATGTTATATTCTTGTTCAGTAGCTTATTTTAAGTACCCGAGACCATTTCCTTTTAAATTTCTTCTTTGTACAGACTTTTTCGTACTTATTGCTTTAAGATAAGTACTACTATAGATATCCACAGTTCTTATAAGTACTACTATAGATATCCACAGTTCTTATAAGTACTACTATAGATATCCACAGTTCTTATAAGTACTACTATAGATATCCACAGTTCTTATAAACACAATAGTACAAGGCATATTGGGACTACCAATAAGCTATCTATTGACGGATTTACTTTAGATTATAAAACTAGTTTTCCCGCCCGACTTCTGTTTATCGCGAAAAAAACATGCAATTTTCTTCTACGATATTAAAAAAATATGCAAAAGTAGGTATAGCACCCAATGCTCTTGACGTTTTTTGACAGACTTGTTATTTCGTTTCCATGCCAACCACAGACCATTCTGTAATGGCAACCGTTTCTTACAGTGAATAATCAACATTTTATTTATTTTAGATATTAAGTATCCTATGTTTTATTCTAGGGTATAAGCTGTTTCCATTTTAAATTTTATCAAAATCCGTCGAGCCGTTATCGCGTGAAACCTCCCTAAACAAACAAACAAACAGACAACGTTTCACTTTTATATATTGGTATGGATAACTTAATACAGAGCAGAATGCGTTGGGAACAAAACAATAGTTGTAACATATGTAAATAATAAATACACTACCTGACATGCCACTAAAAACAATAGTTGTAACATATGTAAATAATAAATACACTACCTGACATGCCACTAAAAACACTCAATCAAAAATAATACCCTTGAAAAAAATTCAATGTATCAAAATTACAGAAAAGACTTTACTGCAAGGAGATTTATCCAAGTGTTCTTTTAAGGATCAATAAACTATTATTATATCACCCAAGCAATACTAATTATGCAAATGAGTCTCTATAGCTCGAACGATACCTATAATCAATTAAGAAGTGTTGAAAGCTGTTAAATATTCATTAAATTACTTTTGTGTTGGCATAACATAATCGAAGCTAGCGCATGTTCACGTACATTATACCTACTTATCTTTAAAGTAATAATAAACGTTTCCTTAAAACTTTATAGAGATGGTGGAGAGTGGAACCATATAATATAATATAGGTAGGTACTTTATATGGTACAAATGTGTGTTGTTACAACAATGGAAGAAGTGAGCTGACATTTCGTCAGTTAAAAAACTTGGAAAAACGTAGACCTACCTTTAAGAACATAGTTACATGTCATGCATCACACAACAACAACGAATTTATTGTTTGTACACACACATACATGACGAGTTGTTTTCAGAATGACTATAAACATTTAGAGAGAAGGTAAAATTGTGATCCAGCAACTCAAGGTTCTCAAAATTGATTGTGACATTTTGCAAACAGTAGGTAGCTATTGAAAAGTCATCAGCAAATAATACCATTGATACGAAGTTATGTTAGCTATGTGACCACGGCTTTCCTATCCCTAATATATACTAAGTTGTTAAAGTATAATAAATACATTACTTAATACTTTATAGCAAGGAAATGCCCTCAAGTAACTCTATTAAAACGGCTGGAGGTGCACAGCTCCTTCTGTCCAATCAACATTCCCCGTCATTAATCGGACGGTGGAATTAGGAAGGTAATGCGAAACTAAACATAGATTATTAAACTACCGCTTATTGATACGAGGCTGGTTTCTCCGCACACTTTACTGTCTCTTTTACTGGTACAGCATTTCTTAGAATATACCTTAGCAGCTCAGTCTATGATATACTCCTAGTAATTCTTTAAAAAGACTTCAAATGAAAATAACTGAATCAATTTTGATAATATTTACATTCGACCACATTGCAGGAATACTTACCCTTTGAAACAAAAAAAAACCAACACATAAAAAAATACATACAGCCGAATTGATGATATCCCCTTAATGGAACTCGATATAAAAAGGCTTCAATGTGAATGAAATTACAATAACCGCAAGTGTCGAGCCCCGGGACACAAGACACAGGACACGAGGGAAAAACGTGTGAATAAGTGGACTACTGATCATTACTTTTGCTTGGCACAGTATATTAAGAACCAGTTGATGCCCGCGGCTTCGCCCGTCCTTATCATGTTAATAAGTATCATGTCCTTTCCACAGGGTTCAACTATCAACATCAGCCTATACTTGTCCACTGCTGGACGTAGGCCTCTCCTAATGCACGCCACTGAGCTCGGTCTTCAGCTCTCCTCATAAAATTGCTGCCAGCCACTTTTTGCCACAGGGCGTCCTAAACTACATCTACCTAAACTTGGTCTCCACTCGAGTACTCGTATACCCCAACGGTTATCGGTTCTTCTAGAAATGTGAATAGACCACTACCACTTTAGCTTGCTTATCTTTTGACCAACCATTTGTTATTTTTTTATCCGACGGAGAACCAAGGTAACGGACATATCGGTTACCTTGGTTCTCCGTCCTTCGTTAATGATAATGCCACATCCTTTCTAGTCCAGAGTCTTAAAAATATCCATCAATGCATTTGAGAACAATTTCGGAGAAATAACGTCCCCTTGTATCACACCTCGATGTACTTGGACGGTCATTGTTGCGCCTTCATACAGTCATCTCAACACTTGGATATACCGCCAGTCGACTTGGCATCGTTGCAGGGACTCCAAAATATACCAAGTCTCGATAGAGTCAAAGGCTCTCATAGTTTACAAACGCCAGGCACATCAGGGGCTGATTATACTCTTCTGTCTTCTGTATAATTTGCCGAACTGTATGGATGTGGTGTATGGTGCCGTATCCTCCCCGAAAGCCGGCCTGCTCTGTTGGCTGGAATTAGTAAAATCTCCGCGCAAGTCGATTCGTGATGACTCTCGAAAACAGCTTGTAAGCATGACTCAGGAGGAAAATGGGCCGATAGTTTTTCAAAAGAGTCTTAACACTCTTTTTGAAAAACAGGACGACCACACTCTTGTTCCATGCCTTTGGAATTCTCCCAGAGAAGAGGACAGAATTAAACATACGTTGAAGTTCTTTAAGCGTGGCAGTACCTCCTGCCTTCAGGAGCTCCGTTGTAATTCCAATTAGAAGTACATACAATTCAATTAATTCAATTAGATCGTTAAACATTATCATTGTCTTATCTATGTTCATTCCGAGACCGATGCGTCAATAAACATCATCTAGGTTGGTCAGCATACCTTGTAAGTCTTGCAGCGATTCCGCCATTAGGACTATATCATCGGCAAAGTGTGAGATGTTCTCGCCATCGATATTAATGTCCACTCCTTTCCAATTCAGCATCTCTTTCACCTTACCAAAGTTTAGCAAGACTACCATTTAGTTGTGGAATAGTTACTAACAGACGTATAGACAGAGATCATTTCGCATTTATAATATTAGTGTGATTTTGTGGATGAAAACGACATGTAACGATCTTTATTTAAATCTAAACGGTGTACAGCCAGCTATCATTATGCAACTACGTAAACATCAATCATAATTACATATAAACTTGACACGATTACTGACAATAGATTACAGTGGGTGCAAATAAATGCGCAGGCGCAGCGCAGGCCACAGATGATTACATAATTACTCGCGGGCTTGCACTGAGTCACTACCGAGCCGCGATTATACGGTGTGAACAGCCATTAGCCACTCTTTATGAGCTAAACAGAATGTCCAGTAGTTATTACCTGCCTTGCTAGATGCACCTTGTATTTACCCTGTACGATAGAGCTCTTACACTAACGTGGTGTGGGAGTACTTGCGATGGAGTAATTCTTCGTTATTACTGAATGACCTACATGGCTCTGTGGTAGTTAAACCATTCTCGCAGTACTTACCTAAGTAGGTAAATCTTCTCAAAGTACTTATAATAGTGAGATGGACGATTTGAAAGTCGATGGACAATTATTATGAACAGTATGTTTATGTGTGTTATTTGAGTTAAGTTACGTACGACTAATTTATAAAGTAACATAATTATGTGTGTTATTTGAGTTAAGTTACGTACAACTAATTTATAAAGTAACATAATTATGTGTGTTATTTGAGTTAAGTTACGTACGACTAATTTATAAAGTAATATAATTATGTGTGTTATTTGAGTTAAGTTACGTACAACTAATTTATAAAGTAACATAATTATGTGTGTTATTTGAGTTAAGTCACGTACGACTAATTTATAAAGTAACATAATTATGTGTGTTATTTGAGTTAAGTTACGTACAACTAATTTATAAAGTAACATAATTATGTGTGTTATTTGAGTTAAGTCACGTACGACTAATTTATAAAGTAACATAATTCAGACAGTACGAGCAGCATGTACAATAACTCAACATGTAAACAAACGATCTTGTATTACAATGACAGAAGCTCGCGCGTTGTCAACAGGGTGTCAAGCATTACTGCTCGTCATGTTTGATACCGTAGTATATGTATGTTGATACCCTGCACAATATAACTACCTACCAGTAAGGAGCAGAATCAGAGATGTCATATCAAGTCGAAATCCCATTCCATAGTTTCAAATAAAAGCGTAATATATGTCTGTCTTTGTCAGTACATTTAGATATAGACCATTTCTGCGTAGGTATTATCCTTAATGTGTTTATATCACCTACATGCTACAGTGCGGTCATGTGCATTGGAAATGTGCCCATTGTTTTTTATTATAGGATGTTTACACGTGAGTGGATAGACGCAATGCTGAACCATTTATTCAGATTTGTACGATCAAAGGACCAGTTCTGGTACACTATTGTTACACATTATACAGTATTGATATTTCCACATCTGTGTTCCCCAAAATCCACCTGTCCCATAACGTTGCATTATTTAAAACATTTCACAGTTCATATAATCTCATGTACAAAGGTAGACTTCAATAAGTTTGAAAAAAATGTAGAAGAGTGGTCAAACGCGAGCCATTATTCAAGTACCTAGAATTGATCATAAAATAAATTTTAAAATACATAGGTCAATACCTATTAAAGGTATTGACCTATTTTAATCATTTATGGGATTATACTGAAAGTCTACCTTTTCAACTAAACTAACAAATCAGTAAAGTAATCAAGGAGAAGAGCGAACTTATTAAAAAAAAACAATCCAACTGAGAACCCGCCACTTTTAGAAGACGAATAAAAAATATGTTTTGTGTATTGTTACATACACACAGCATAAATGATTTAATTGCTATCTAATTACACCTAGAGGTTACAAACATTAATCACAACGCAAGATTCAAATCAAGCAAATCATATAAATCACTGAATACTCTTGGGAACATCATGTATCATTGCGACACCGTTTACATTGTTTCTTATTACGGAGCCTCCAACTTGAATAACAATTATTATTATTACGCAGCTATGTTTTTAAACAAATCAACGTAAATATGGATGTAGAGCTCCAAAGTAGAGGTTCTGCAGTCTCCGGTGCGGATTCTATAATTACATTTATTTGCGTTTCTGATCGTTTATTCTGAGACACTTATATAGAATTCCACATTGAAGATAAAATTTACGAATGATTATACCGATCCGAACCGATCACATTCATGGGCTATAATTGTATTGTTCAGTAACATAGCTCGCGGCGTGGGGCGGGCGGCGGGCGGCGGGCGGCCCACGCACATTCATTCTGACAATAGTAGACGTATGTACACCTTTCCCGAAGGAATGCTATAAATTAAACTATTTTCAAAATGCTATTAAAGTTACCGATGATCGGCCAATCCCGTTGGTCGTGAATCGTAAAGCTCGTTATCTTGTAAATTGAACTTTATTATCTACTAGCTTTTCCGCCCGCGACTTCGTCCGCGCGGACTACTGTTTATCGCGAAAAAAACATCCTATGTTCTTCTAGGATATTATAAACCAATACAAAGGTAGGTATAGCACCAATTCTCTTGATGTTTTTTGACATACTTGTTATTTCATTTCCACGGCAACCGTTTCTTACAGCGAGTAATTAAAATTTTTACAGTTTTCCCGTGGAAAATTACAATTTTCCGAGATAACAATCGCTTATGTTTTGTTCCAGGGTATAAGCTATCTCCATTCCAAATTTCATCAAATCCGTCCAGTGGTTATCGCGTGAAAGCTCCCCAGACAAACAAACAGACAACGTTTCACTTTCATATATTGGTATGGATTTCCTTGAGCTTCTATGAAAATTACCATATATTTTTTATTCGTTTTTTTTATAATTACTTAAGAATTATTTATTATATAACTAGCTATACCCGCGGCTTCTCCCACGTGGTCATTTCTATAGGTTAAAAGTACTCTATGTACTTACTATTCCAAGACCTAAAATACCAATATAACAACATTTGATCATAATTCCTTCAGCCGTCAAAAAGTTTTTAGAGATTGCTCGGCTTCTCCTCATCGGATTGAGATACCAAGTACACCAGTTTTTAATTCAAACCCCAAGCTATCCAACAGTGAAAACCGCATCGCAATCGGTCCAGTAGTTTTTACGTGAAGCGTGAACAAACATACAGACAAACAGATAAACAGACAAACAGACGAATTTAAAAAATGTTATATTCTTGTTCAGTAGCTTATTTTAAGTACACTAGAGCTTTTTTTTTAATTATCTTCTTTGTACAGACTATTTCGTTCCTATTGCTTTATTATAAGTATAGATAGATTAATTAGTATGTTCTTAGACAACGCTCTGTCCTGTTGGTAGACACGACAGTTGTATATGTTTCAATGGCTACGACATTGCACTTCTAACACTTAGATTAACTCCTAGAGCAGTTCTTACGGTTACAATGTGGTTTTTTTTTTAATTTTTTTTTCCCTGTATAAATACAGATCAGGCATGTGGCGATCCTGGTATTTAACCAACCAAAACAAAAAACCATAGAGCCGTATGGAATATCCAACTTCCTCGGAAATTCCATACGGCTCTATGGTTTTGATGGCTAGTTGTAGTTGTGTGGTCTAGTTGGACTAGAATAGTACACAGAAGTTTCTTGGGAATATCAGAGGTTAAGTGGTTCCGTTTGTTTTATGTTTGTGTATATTAATCTATACTTATATTATAAAGAGAAATGAATTGATTTTTTGTTTGTTTGTTTGTAATAGATAAACTCAAAAAATACTTACTTAACCGATACCAAAAATTATTTCACTTATAGAATGTTACATTATCAGCGAGTAACATGGGGTATTAAATTTTTCATAAAATTAGGGATCTCTACGGAAATTGCAATAATGTAAACAACAAACATCAAACAAACATTTAAATCAAACATTTTCGTATAAAAGTCATTGTTTGGCGAGCGCTGCGAAAACTATTGATGATCACAACATTAATAATGTACCTACTATATGTTTGTAGTACTTACTCATTACCCACAAAAAAGTCCACGAGGCTATAATGTCTAACTATTATAGTTAAGTCACGATAACCGTTTTTTGTTCAAATTAGTCGATCAAAACACGCGCAGAATCATGTACAATATGATAAATTCTTAGCTACCCGAGAGAAGCCGGGGCGATAGTCATATATAAACTGAGTGTTTCTATTTGTAAAGGAAAGTAGAGCAGGTACTCACCAAGGAGGCTGATCGCTGCTGCTTGTTGAGGTCATGGTGCGGGCGGGAGCGCTCGTCGCCGGCGTCGGAGAACTGCCCGGACTTGCGGCTGCAGGCAACCATACAGTTAACAAACTTCGTAAGCACCGCTTGTGCCAATTAACCAAGATTAAATGATGCCGACAAAGTCAGTAACTCTGACAGAGGTCCATTTCGTGCAGAAATCCAAAGTTGATAAGACAAACCTGACGCAAGTCCACCGAAGCTACGTGTCTCTCTAGTTAAATGTTTAGTAATATCTTTGTGATAATCAAATATCTAAAGTACCATCTAAACAAAAATAACCTCTTCCATGTTTTACGCAAATGGTGGTAGAAATATGAACTTTCGTAAGACTCCTTTTATTTCAATGAACTTCTTACTTAGAAATTATTACGCCAACCAAATAAAAAAATTTGAAAATATTTAAAAACCTAATTGAAAATATCTATAGGTAGGTATAATTATTTCAAGCTTGGAGGCGTGATCTCAAGGTTACCAAAAGTGTAACCGAATCTCATTTTCATCAGCGCCCAGTGTCAAACCTTAATTAGTAACAGAAGCCGCGACACTTCTCGACAAAGCTAATATCCTATTCCATTACATATTATTTACATCGAAATACCTAACTTCTTACAATTACAATGCCAGAGGCCGAATCACAAAGAAATACGACGTGGAAACATTTCGTGTCCTTGGACTGGTTTGATAAATTAGATAAGTTACACTCAACTATTTTGTTGCTATTTATCTTCGTAATTAAGGAAATTACAGCTTTAGTTATGTTTTTTGGTCTTTATAATTTCATACTCGATCTTGAGCTGTAATTTTATTCTCTGGAAACTGCAAAGTCAGACAGTATGAGAAAAAAGTAACGACTCTACCACCGGATTTGGAATACAAGACAATACTAAGCAGGAACTTACTATTAAGTAGGGTACCTAGCTTCAATGAAACCTGAATAAACAATGACGATGTTCTTTGTAACCTTGTTTTGTATGAGTGATTCCCAAACATGGCTCAGTGACTACATGTCGGCTAGTTCAATACGAGTTCAGAGACGGCGGACGTAATGTTGCTAATAAGCAGAGCCAAGAGCCGCATCGCGATGTGCAATGAATTTCATCCTGCATGGAAAAAATCGAAAAGTCTAACATGCAGACGATTCACTATCTGATGAAAAGCTACACAATTGTTATTTAGGTACCTACATAAAATACAATTAACAAAAATTTGTTTTGTCTTGACTCCGCTTGAAACCAATAATATCTCGCGCATAGTATACTCAGCATGAACGCGCGGATGTCGGAAAGTGTACAGAAACTTTCTTACAAGTCTAAATGGAGGTTCAGAGATATTGCAAATATTATATCCCATATACAGTAGAGGTAAAGTTTTACAGGTGCTTTACCTTCCAAGTTTCCGATGCGCGCGCCGGCCGCCGCTGATCATGGAAAGCGTGCTCATCACGGCAGACATGGCGCCGGGCTGCTGCTGCTGCACTCATGGGACCTGGAACAAACGTCATCATCAGCTCGGCGTGCTGCACAATATGTTTAAGTTCTTGAAAGTTTTTTTCTTTATGTTCACCCGATTGGTCGAATAACGTTCGATTTATCTCGCCAATTTCTTTTATCAACTAAGCAAGTAAGGCGTACAATTCCTTCGAAGTAGCTATTTATATAAAATAATTTCAATGGAGTTCAATTGATAATTTTTCTTCTGAATAGTGCATATACTGGTAATTTCCATTCTACAAAGTAAGCGCCGCGATGCGAAGGGTGGTAAATGCGCTCGGGCTGTGGAGCAGAGTTTAATTCAACCTCTAGACTAAACCTCTATAGTAAAAGTACAACAAGATAGAGAAACACACAATCTAGAATGTAAATAAGCGCGGGACGCGAGTGCCACAAATCACTGTGACAAATTGTACAGAGATGTCGCGCGAGCCGCCGAACGAGCGCGCGGCAAAAACTGCTCTCGCGCACACCGAGCTGACGCGCAGAGAGGGTGCGCTGCGAGCGATACAATCGTTGGAGGATCGTTTTTGAAGCGTCATTAGGGAATATTTTATCACAACACGTGCGGTGGGACACTTATCAAATAATTCTCAACTTTACTGGTGGTACATTTTGACTTCCAAAAGGGTTCATATCATTTATCGACTGTTTTTAACCCCCGGTGAAAGAGAGGGGAGTTATAAGTTTAGGGTGTGTATGTGTATCTATATGTGTGTCTGTCTGTGGCATCGTAGGTCCCAAACATATGGATCGTTTTTGATTCGGTTTTTTCTGTTAGCAAGCTGATGTGATCGAGATGGTCCTTAGCTAATAATAGGACATAAAAAATATTGTGTTTGTGTATTTCATTCTTTGTTTATTCATGTCTCCGAGATGTTTAATCCGTTTTGGAAGTGTTTTTTATTTGAAATGGTAGACTCCAGTGTAATTTCATCAAAAATGGTTAAGTAGTTTAATAAATCCATTTGAAGAAGTTGTTTTTTATTCGTAGAATGATTATCAAAAAAAAATGGAGACCATGTGTTGGTCTTCGAGAACGCAACCAACTCCGATATTGGTGGAAGTAAAGAGAATTTGCTAAAAATTAAAATGTCTACAGTTACAGTTATCAATTGAATATTTCCCCCTCTATTTAACTACTACCTTGCCGCATGCGCACGCGCATCCTCTCATCATGTGTCCCTGATTTAGAATTGTTTCTTGCAATTTACTTCTCGAAAGTTTTACATTCTTGTCATGTAACTGACACACAAGTTTTTGTCATTATGAATTATAAGGTCATTATTAAATATGTACAGTGTAGTGCACATTTTAATACCTAAGAGTTACTAAGATATAAGAGGTTTATACACTTTGATGAATTCGAAAATTAAAGTACAGAGAGGAATGATCATCTAATACGTCGATGTCTATATTTCAAGTGCTAATATAAGCAAAGTAAAGTGGGCAAAAGATAGATGAACGTATTATACCTAAAGATATTGGGTTCAGTGATAATTAAGGATTATCTCGTTTTTTGTTTCATTTTTACGTGTTCTTTTCCTGTTTTCTTTTTTTGTTTCATTTTTCCTTTTTATTTTTTTTAGGTAGTTTTGTTTCTCTTTTTCCTTTTTTTTATTGCATTGTCATCGGTTTGTGAGCTACCCTGAAAGCCTCAGCCAGATAGCTAATCGGGAAGTGCTCGAAATTTGAATTGCAAGATTCCAGGATTCCAAAAAATACATAGATACATACTAAGTACATCGATACATACATACATATATACAAATGAAAAAAAGCTTTTAAAAAATGGTCATGAGTACATACTTAAAATAGGCTACTGAACAAGTTCTTTTTTATCGTGTCTGTCTTTTCGTCTATCTGTTTGTCTGTTTGTTTGTCTGCTTGTGTGTCTGTCTGTTTGTATGTCTGTTTATTTGTAATGGATAAAATCAATATTTTTTATTGAAATATCCATTGAAGTGAATTAAAAAATACTTTCACCCATTATTCTTCAAAAAAATTAGAGATAATAATAATGATAATAATGTAACCCAAGGTTTTTTTTTTACCTAAACTCATTTAAGACACAGACTTAAAAGTCATTATTTGGCGTGCGTTTCGAAAACTATTGATGATACATCAAATTACATGTTTATAGTACTAATAATTACCCATAAACAACACATAAAAACTTGTAATAAAACTGTAACAGGTCCAATTCTGTACATTGAAGATATTTTGTTTGGAGGCTGTTCTGTGTTCCATTCTGAAGCCAAAACAGTTTGTTTTTTTTTTCATTTTTGTCTGTATGTCTGTCTGTCTGTATCTTGGCTAGGCATCACGCCGAAACTACTGAATGAACTATATGTAACGTCAAGCAATGCTGTAACAGTGCCGCGTCCCTTTCTGAACCCTGACTGTTCCTTTGGCAAAATGTCATTTGTCTCTAGAAAATGTGAGAGTTGTGCGCAAAATGCTTTTTCAAGAATTTTCGACAAACATGGCAAAATGGTAATTGGTCTAAGATCTTTCAATTCAACCGGGTTTGAGATCTTAGGAAGGAGACGCACAATAGCGAGTTTCCACATATCAGGAAATGTTGATGTGTTAATAGACTTATTTATCAATTCTTTCACCAGGTCCAGTGTGTAAGGGAACGTCATCAATAGCATATCCAGGCTAATAGCGTCACAACCATCCGCATTTGATTTTAGGCTTTGAATTATTGTAATGATTCTATCGAAACTACACTTCACTTCAAACTGATATAAAAATCAATGATTATTATAAACACTGTAACAATAAAAATTATAAAGTTGATGATATATTGGTAAAAATTCAATCAGGAAAAATAAACCTGCGATGCCAAAAAAGTGTACGACATTAAATAAACAAAGCAAAAAGTTTAAAATTATTTGTATAATGTTATTTAATAACTTGAACTTGTTATTGCAATTATTGACCAACCCTCAAACAACATCAGGCCCAAAAACACGACTAAAGTCTACGACTATTATCTACACTCATATCGTAAAATCGGGGTTATAAACTTTAAAATGGTGGCATAATTATATAAATTACGCACGGAACTTCCCTAATAAAATAAATAAATAAATTATAACACTGTTATTTGAACTAAACGATGTTATAATATATTTTATCTACACTCATATCGTAAAATCGGGGTTATAAACTCAAAAATGGTGGCACAATGATATACATTACGCACGGAACTTCCCTAATAAAATAAATAAATAAATTATAACACTGTTATTTGAACTAAACGATGTTATAATTATTATTCTTTTTACATTTAATGCGCCATTAAGGCTCCGCACCTAAGAGGGTTTTCGTCATTTATTATCTATGGCGGCGCGCGAATTCCTTGTGGACTGGATTTTGGCGCCATAATTTACTTTAGGTACTAATACCAAACCAATTTTATGTGATTTATTATGTTGATCAAATGTTTTATCCTGATTAAAAATGTGACAAAGATGTGTTAAACATGTAACAAAAGTGTTCGTGAAGAGAATTTGTCTCCACCTGACATCACGGAACTGCAACGAACATGACGAACGAGCTTTTACCAGCAAAATCAAGAAAAGATTACGAGTTTATTTTTTCATTAAACTTTACTTTATTACTCGGGTGATACTATTAACTCGTTCTCGTGTTTTAATTCCCATGTAACCGTTTCATAAACTACTATTCCGACATATAAATTATTAATAAAACTAATTGAGTGTCACTGTTACATTAAAATAACTAAAAGCGCAGACACATTGGTTCCTGAGCTAAGAACTAAGTACGACAAGCGCAATAACCTTACATTAATAATAGCCAGAAAACCCGCGGTTATCGCTCTAGATCACCACTATTAGAATAAATAACTCGTATAAAACTCGCATTAGACAACCAGTAAATCCACAGTAACAACGCGGCAGGCAGGTATTAGGTATATTACTGTATCTTCACCACATACTGATAGATACTGTTGCTTGTCTTTGCCAATGCCAAACAATATTTAAAATAAACTGTATGGATTTGAATTAGACCTACGAATATCTCACCTGAAAGAACTTGACAATGCAATTTAATCCAATCTAAGTTTGAGGAACGTTCACACCCCCTTAGAGTGAGAATTTTCATAAACGTTTCTCAGTGCTAATAGGAAAGCTACCCTGAAAATGTCACAGATTAGGGTGTGCGTTGATTGTCAGTCACTCAAACAACGGTTCTTGTTATATTTAGAAGATAGATGAACGTCTATCAAATGTACTTTTTAGGTAGAAGTGGAAACCGCATCGCAATCGGTCCAGTAGTTTTTACGTGATGCGCGAACAAGCATACAGACAAACAAACTAACAGACAGACAGACACGAATTTTTAAAATGTTATATTCTTGTTCAGTAGCTTATTGTAAGTACCCTAGACCATTTTTTTAATTATCTTCTTTTACAGACTTTTTCGTTCTTGCTTTATTATAAGTAAAGATAGTCAAGCTAGAAACAACAATAGGTTATTTTTATCAGAAAGGAGCTTTTTCAATAGAAAAGAAGCTCATTTCTGATAAACTAGTTACATATAACTAGCAATAATTTAAGAATTGAATACCAATAATTACCTACCCCCTATCTTTAAACGATAAGTCCTCCATTATCGTTTAAAGATAGGTACTATAGTTAGATAGGTACGATAAGTCCTCCATTGTACTATAGTTTTTAAGTAATCTATCTATCTATATTCTATCTATCTATCTATCTATATCTATACTTGCAATAAAGCAATAAGAATGAAAAAGTCTGTACAAGCAGATGAAATAAAAAAATAAAATGGTCTTAACAAAAGCTACTGAACAAGAATAGAACTTTTTTTTTTAAATTATGTCCGTGTGTCTGTCTGTCTGTTTGTTTGTTTGTTTGTTAATTTGTTTGTCTGTATGTTTATTCGCGCATCAAGTAAAAACTACAGGACCGATTGCAATGTGGTTTACTTAGTAACTGTTGTATAGCTTAGGGTTTGACTTAAAAACTGGGGTACTTGGTATCTTAATCCGATGATTAGATGCCGAGCAATCGATAAAAAACTATTTGACGGCTGAACGAATTTTGAAGAAATGTGGTATATTGTACTTCATAGGTACTTTGGTCCTGTAATAACACACATGGCTGCTTTTAGATTAAACAATAAAGCATTTTGATTTTAATATAGGAAGGTTTTATAAAATCTAGAGAGATATACTTAGTCATAAAGGACTGGATCGTAATAGGTGCAATTAGCTCTACAGATGCACCGAGTCCAATGGGACCGACTGCCGGCCGGAGCGGCGCGGCGCTGGAAAATATCTACTAATGGTACCTACCCTAGGGTTTGACGGATTCAGCCGTAAACTATAGTTTATAGTTTATAGGAAATTGAAGTGCTTTGGTAAGTTAGCCTTATGTTTTAAATCATTGTTCTCTCATATCTCTATCTCATATAATTCTATTGGCACACTGAAATTACTTTTTAATTAACTTCCAAAAAGGGGAAGTTCTACCGGGGTACCGTAGTCAACTTTTTTATTTATAAAAGCACAAAGTTATTAAATCCAACCAGGAACCTTTAAAGACTTCCATCTCCGTCTGTCCCTCCATCTGTCCGTCCTTCTGTCCATCTGTCTGTCCGTCTGCCTGTCTATTAACAATACAGTGTTAAAATTTGGCACATGTATATCGAGATATTTATAACCGCTACATAAGTGTACATATTTTTTAGAAGAAATAGTGATTCTGGTACAAGACAGAATATATTACAAATTGCAATGTCATTTATACCAAAATATCAGAATCATCAATTTCCGAGCCCTACAGATAAATATATCGATTTGCTAACGATGAGTTCGAAAATTATCTTTATTATGGGATATCTCCGGGGCCAACGGTAATGGCAACCCGAGCGCCGCCGTCATGTGCGGACGTTGCACAAGATTGATGGACTCTGCCCCCCGTCAGATGGCATAATTGTACGGTGGTGACTGTCGACAGATGACGAAGGAAGTTCCGTCTTTATTTAATAAGTAATGGTCGGACAATCGACGGCGACAACAGAGATAGCGCGAACTCGATAGCAGATGTTGAAATTTATCGAAACTTTTTTGTTCCGATGTCATAGAATTGATGATATTACTAAGGAATTTATATAATCCTGCAGTTTCTGATGAAGGCAGTGGAGTGCATTAGGCGAGACTTCATAACTTATACGTTTATACATCCAGCGAGAGAGGACCTGCGCTGTACATACTTGCATACTTAAACTACGAGTATGTACCTAAGTGTGGAGCTGGTGATTATGATATAGTCATAGAGGAAGCATTATCGGTTCCAAGTAGACCAAAACACAATTAAACCTTTAAAATAATACGTAACAACTAAAAACCACATAATACAATGCGTGATATGGAACGAGCTATGCTCCTATCGAATCCGAAACGAGGTGATCATGGAAAGAATGAAAGTTACCGACATGGCACAGAGAATAAGCAGGCTGAAGTAGCAATGGGCCACCCACAAATGTCGAAGAACCGATAATTGATGGGGTTGACGAGTTTTTGAGTATAGATCACGTGTAGGCAAACGGATTGTAAGACGCCTCCGGATAGATGGAGCGACGACCGGCTGAAAGTAGATGGCAGCAATCACATGAAAAATATTGTCGGGTTCAGTGGCGCGCATTAGGAGAGGCCTATATGTCCAGCAGTAGACTAATGACGTGGTTTTAATACATTTGAAAGATAAAAACGGGAATTACTCACGTATAGCATTGAATATATAGGTTGAAGCTATAGTTGGAATAATACAACTGCTAGACGTGAGTAGCTCCCGTTTTCATCTTTAAAATAATGCATTATGCAAATAACAAATTTAAACTTTGGTAATTTTAGGTAATTAAGCAATATTAGCCTTTTCCTACGGTCTCACAAACACTTCCCTCACCAACGTACTTAACTGTGGAGATCATTGAAGGTTATATGAAGACATGCACGAATGTAGAGATCATTCAATAAAACGTTGATTTATTTTAAAAGAAGTGGCTCATTTACATTTTTATCGTTGTTTGTTTCGCTATAAGCTTTTACAAATCGCCTAAAGATCACTACCTAGAATCATAGCGGAACTTCACAAAAAAAACATTAATTCACAAAAACCCGTCAAGTAATATTAATAATCACGAAATTATCATTAGCATAATTAAAGTGGACACCATTTACAAATTACCTATTTTAGAGAATAAAAATGTATGATACGTGTAAATGTTAGTTACGTTTCTTTCCCAAATAAATGGAATTAACTTAAGATTTATTGAAAAGCCTGTGTGCACTTCTTTAATAACAAGACGTAAGTTCAATAACTAAAACCCTACTGTCGGGTAAAAAGTAGCCTATGAAACTCTTGCGATGAAGACGAATCGATTGATACCTCGGTTGTCAAAATCGGACCAATAGGGGCGAGACGCCATGGTGGAAATCCAAATAGGGGTACATACATGCATACATAGACTGTTAAAGTCTTCCCCTTCCCTTGTTTCGCCGTACTCGGGTAAAAATATGTGTGACGTTCCGTTCACAGCACATACATATTAGATCCTTACATATACGAGTATGTACTATGTTTCGTTCGTTCATGTCTTGTTATAGATGCTAATGTGCCCGTAATTCAATAGACAATCACGGGCTTCACTAAATTCAACTGGAGTTCAGATACATCCTTATACCTAATACTTAGTATTATAAGTGACACACATATACACATATATTTGACTTACATACGCACATATTTGAATAAACAATCAATTTATATAATTTTAAATTCACCTAGAATTAGTAATTTGACATGAAAAATGACTTAATTTATAATAAAATCAGCTATTTTAAACTAGTTGTAGTTTTTTACCTTTACTTTACATATTTATTTATTCGAATTATCTACGCCAGGTAGTACTTAGTCCTAACTTTTACAAGTCATTCAAAATATGCATTGCATGTTATCTTGACAGGGCTGTAAACCTTTTTTAACCCCTAATCGACTTCTTTTGTCTTATCTTATCCAGAAAATTATGCACTAATAATTGATTATTATGTTTACAGCCCTGCCAAGATAACATGCAATAAATCTATTAAGAACTAGCGGCTCTGTCATCCACTTTCTTCCAGACACTTTTCGCAGGTCGTCAATCCACCTGGCCACAGGGCGTCCTACACTACGTTTGCCTAAACGTGGTCTCCACTCGAGAACTCGTCTACCCCAACGGTTATCGGCTCTTCGGGAAATGTGACAAGCCCACTGCCACTTTAGCTTGCTTATACGATATATTGTTTTTTTTTTGTCTCTGTCTAGTCAATCGTTTGACCACGATCTCACCTGATTGAAAGCGATGATGTGGTCTATTCACTCTTGACTTGAACACACCAGGGTTATATCTTACCGGAAACACTGACGAGGGCAGGGCATTCCACTCCTTAGAAGTTATTATAATAATTGAAGAAGCGTAACGCTTCATTCTTGTGCCTATGCCTTGTGGTATTTCAATCGTAAAAGGATGGCGCTTTGCCGATCGTCTAGTCATACGGTAATGGAAAGGTGATGGGGGAATCAGACTGCAGTTCTTGTGCACACTCTCCATAGTGCAATCTGTAGAATACCGACAGGCTTGCGACCTCACGTCGATGCGCCAGACTTTGAAGCTTACTCTTTACCAGTCTCATCTCCAATGAGCCTCATAGCACGTCTCTCAATTGAATCCAAAGCCTCGAGCTGATACTTGGCAGAACCGTCCCAGAGGTGGCAGCAGTACTCCATACAAGATCGGACCTGTGCCTGGTAAAGATTCAAAAGCTGTCGCGGCGTGAAGTACCTTAGACAAAATACCAAGTTTCTTTGCAGCTACCTTGGCTTTGGATTCACTGTAAGACCCAAAATTCAGGTTCGATGTGAGTTTGACACCCAAAAGCTCCAGATGGTTGCCTAATTGTATTGTTACACTACGGAAAGACGGAGATCAGTGTAGAGGACTCTTTTTAGCAAACAAACACGCCTGCGTTTTAGTAGCATTAAACTTAACCAGGTTAGCATCGCCCCAATCGGACACGGCTTCTAAGGCTAAATTTAAACGGTCCACCATAGCCTCTCTCTGAAGCTGGACAGCGTCGCAGCTGGCTTGAGCATTGGAACTGTATCTCTCAACCACAGTACTGTCATCTGCATACCCAAAGTTACCGGGCTTCAAAAGGTAATTAATGTGCAGTTAAAACAGTGTAGCCGAGAGAACCGATCCTTGAGGTACACCAGCATTGATGATCGTTCCCTCAAAAAAACAGCTATCCAAATGCATAAGCCAACAAGTAATCCATATGAGGGAAGCTTGTTTAAAAGGCCATCGTGCCAGACCCGATCAAAAGCCTTAGATATATCAAGGGAGACGGCAAGCGCCTCACCAGTCATCTCTATGGCTTCGCTAAATACGTGAGTGGCATACGCAAGAAGATCCTCAGAAGACCGGTTTCGGCGAAATCCATATTGCCGGTCACTGAGGATATTATTGGCCTCAAGGTATGCCAACAGCCTAACGTTAATACATGCTCCATACACTTACAGAGTAAGGAGGTTATCGAGATGGGGCGATAATTAGCCGGATCAGCACGACTTCCCTTTTTAGGTACAGGGGCCTGATTCCGTAGAGTTAAAGTGCGGTTCTGTTAATGCCACTTGGACCATTCATTGCCACCGATCACTCGTTTCGAATTCACTAAGCTCCAGCGAGCTTGTGAAATGACGTCATCAAGGCGATGAGCACTCAACCGCACGGAAACTGTCATTTTACTAGGAAATACAAAACCGGTAATTCAAAATCAGAATTCACAAGGAATTCAGTAGCAATGTTTTCGTCAACCGAAGAGCACTCGGTGCGCTCATTGCATTTACTATCTAGCAGTGTTTGGATAGTGAAGATCATTGATAATGCATAGTTACTATGAAACTTATAGTTCTAACACCGGGTACACTTTGTTTCATGTTTTATCGTGCCATGAAATTGTGTTGTTTTTGTGAAAGTTAGGTTTAATGACATGTATGTATGTGGTATTTCATAGAACTAACCTAACTATTTTTCTGGACTGAGCATCAGCCCAGTCCAGATATGCCTTTGGCTTTAGAGCCACAGCACGACCACAGTCGGATCCAAACCAAAGCTGAGCTTTGCTGAGAAGAGGCTTATCACTGAATGGAATGAAATATTCTATTGCCTGACATATTACCTCTGTAACAGCAGATGCGCAAGTCGACGGGTCCTGGGAAGTGAAACATTTTTGCCGCCAAGGGTACGATGCAAGGAATTGTCGCATCTCGTCCCAATCTGCTGAGTTGTATCTCCACACGCGTCTATTACCTAGACGCATCTTCCTTTACGGCTAGGATTAGGTGGGGAATACACAGAGACGGACTTAACCGGACAGTGATCAGAGCTACCACGAGGTGGGGATACTGATACGGAGTATCGTTCTGATTCAGTCGTCATCAACAGGTCGAGACAGTTGGCAGTGTCACCGTCACGGTCAGGTACCCATGTCGGCTCATGCACCAGCTGAGCGAGATCTAACCCTAGAGCTAGTTTTCGCGTCTCTCTACCAGCGTGGTCAGTTTTCTGGTATGGGACAAGCCACTCTTTGTGGTGGGCGTTAAAATCCCCCAAAAACACCAATTGAGCAGAATGGTAACGCTGTTGGGACACACCAGCCACCTCGCAGAGATAGTCCACCAATAAAGTCGTCCCCCGATCTCCGCTGTGAGAACGGTACACACAGGCATAAAGAATTTTCTCTATGTCCATGTCCAATAGCACCCAAATCACTGAGAAGTTAGGGTGCTCAAGATTTCGGAGACGCAGACAGCATATGTCATCACGGGCGTAAACACAAAAGCCGGCGTTTGGGATAAAAAGGTGCTTCAAGATATAGCCTGGGTAATCCAAGTATACCTTATCAGCAGGACATCCTATCTGCGTCTCCGACAAGAAGAACAAGTGGGGCTTAGAGGTCTCCAGATGATAGTGGACTGGTTGGAGATTGGAGTGAATGCCACGAATATTCGCAAGATCCACTTTGAGTGTGAGGACGTGCATCTGCCGTTTAAACTTATTTCTTCTTTGGACTTTTTTCATGATTGGTGTGAATAGGTTGGACAAGTAATAGCATAGGAGATGTCGCAATGGCTAATCCACGGAAGTCAAGGCATAATTACGGTTCCAGGGCAATAAAATCGTTAAACGTGATCTTGGTCTTATCTATGTTTACTCCGAGACCGATGCGTCGAGAAGCATCATCTAGGTTGGTCAGCATACTTTGGAAGTCTTGCCAGTCTTACCGCGACTCTGCCATTAGGACTACATATTTAGATTTTAGAATCTCGATTTTTAATATAAGATGCAGTCGGAGGCATCAAGCATTTCATTTCTCCTTTGATGGGATCAGCTTGAACCTGGCGAGCTTCTCCTAATATTTTCTAAATCAAGAATCTAAAGCTTGTTCGCAGTCGGGTTTTTTGAATTTAATTTAATTCAATAATTTATTATTCTTACGCAACTGAGGAGGGTTATGTGTTTGGGTTGTATGATTGTTTGTTTGTACGTTTCTTAGGCGCGTCCTACAGCCTAAACGGCTTAGATGGATTTTGACAAATGAGGTGTCATTGGATTCGTCTTGATCACGAGAGTGCTATAGGATATATGAAGAGTCAAAAAAACTAATATGGCGGCTTACAGCTGCCATATTGTATTTCCAACGGAACAAAATATTACTATAACCAATCGAGTGAGGCATCAAAATGAAGATCTTTCAAATACCATTGCAAAAATGTACAATTCATTTATATAAACAGTAGCAATTGTCTTTTAAGCTACTAAGAAATCTTTCGATTTTAGATTATTCAAGTTATGTAAGTACCTACTATAAAAGTTGTTGTCCAATGTTGCAAATTTCAAAACCAAATTTCATCCCAATCAGTTCAGCCGTTTAAGCGTGAAGGAGTAACAAACATAGGTAAATCTATACTTATAATAAAGCAATAAGAACGAAAAAGCCTGTAGGTACAAAGAAGCTAATTAAAAAAAATGGCCTAGGGTATTTAAAGTAAGCTACTGAACAAGAATAGAACATTTTAAAAAATCGTGTCTGTTTGTTAGGTAGTTTGTTTGTCTGTGTTTGTTCGCGTATAACGTAAAAACTACTGGACTGATTGCGATGCGGTTTAACAGTACAGACTTGATTTAACTATAAAAGTACTAGCTGAACCCGCGGCTTCACACGCGTGGTCATTTCTCTAGGTTAAAAGTACTCTGTGTACTATTCCAAGACCAATTATAACACGAACATTTGATTAAATATCCTTCAGCCGTCAAACATTTTTTTATCGAAGCTCGGCTTTCATTATCATATATCTTAAGTCACTTTCGTCATTAAGACAAATCCAATAATAACTCGTTTATCAAAATCTATCAAGCCGTTTAGACTGTAGGACATATCAATGGAACATACAAATTAAACATTCATACAGCCCAAAAACATAACCCTCCCCATTCGGGTAAAAAGTAGCTATACGCCTAGAAGAAATAAGTTAATTTAATAAAATAATATTAAAAAAAAGAAAAAAAAAACATTTAGAATGTCACTTATTGTGTTACGCTTATCAAGCCCTTTCATTTGATACCCATATCATAGGGGTTGCTAAGGAAATGATAAATCGCCATTTTGTAACGTCCACCATATTGGATTAAAAATGGCGCCATTTAAGTAATCGTGCATGTCACAAGAACCAAACGTGTGTGCCAAATTTCAAGCCGATAGCTTCAGTCGAAGTGGGTGAAATATTGATTGCAATACTCCAGGACATACGAGTACATACGAGTGCAAATGAAGTGAAATAAAAACATTAAAAAAATATAAGGAAACAATTACGCACTGTAACGATTCCACCCCGTCACGAGGTCACGAGCACTGAAGCCCTACTCACAGGAGCGGTTACAAATTGCAGTTTAACCGCTGCAATGTAATCCAAGACATACTCGTACGTTACAGAAAATGGAACTAGTACAAGTGAGGGGGGAACCGCACTTTCCGCTCGGCAGTAAGAGATGAAGCCCTGATGTACCGAGTGTAGCCCGCGGCAGGAGCCTTAACAAGTTAAATTAAATAAGTACCAGCACATTTTGAAATAACTAGGGAGAGTAAATTGGTAGTAAGTTGCGGAGAACCAATGGCATTCTTGGCAGCTTTGTGTTTCTTGGTTGTTATAAGGAAGTGTTTATACCCGGTCTTTATAGACGGCAGCGGGGTAGGTACATATATATTATTATTTTGTATAATACTTTCATAGTCAAGAAGTACGCTTGTACGCGCAAGCCTCACGCACACATTTACACCATTCTATGCCGATCGGCCGCCACATTGCAGCAAGGCCTCGACCCTGTTGGCCGTGTAAATTCTGTCAAGGCCTCACAAAAAAATACATTCTGTTGTGATAAAATAAACACCACAAATACAAAAAACAAATATAAATATAAGCAGTTGCCATTTATACTTCACTCATTTGCTTAGCGGCGTAAACTCTATCTTTTTTCAAACCTTCTTGTTCATAGTCTTTGATGTTTTTTCCATGTAATTAAGGATTATGTGGGATGATAATGCAATTCAATTATCTGGTGCGGCGTACCTAACGACAGAGGAACTCGTCAGGCAATTGACAGGTATTCTAGGAAGTATTGGGATAAATAAATACCTACCTACTAATATTATTTTGCTACATAATAGTGCTGAAACTTAAAACATCAAGACGTCAGACCTACTGAAAGCTAAAAGGGTAATGGTTAGGTTATAAAGAAAAGAAAGAAAGAAAATACATTTATTCAACACACACAAAAATAAACGATACAAATAATTAGAAAAATTAAGTAGGAACAATAGAAAAGGAAAACAAAGAAAAGGTAAAAGAACTTAAGAACAGTGCAGCATCATACAATGTGTTGTAGTATATCCATGGTGTAGAAACTCTACATTGCGATATCATATGCCAACAGGGTTAGTTAACAAATCCCTGAGAGATATAATCTACTCTATCTTGCGAATATTTTTTATTTTTCCCACAAATTAGTTCCTAATTCATAATTAGTTAAATGATCGACGATGGCGGCCGGTGTCGCAAGCACGCGGGCACTCAGGCGCTTGCAGCATGCTCGTCAAATAAGTAGGAGCTGCGCCGGCGCGTATTTGGAATCTATTCCTTCACACAACGCTCATGACGTCAGAGCCAGAGTCCGTGTTAGCGTCGGGTATGTTTTCAAATCTGGAAATCGAAAATTTATTCATTAAAGCATGCTTAATGTATTATATTAAGCTAAAGTATTTTTATTGTATGCCCGAACTCAACACTATAGAGCGTTGTGTGAAGGTATAGATTCCAAATACACTGCTGCAAGATGCTTCTAAAATAACTCAGTGGAGTTGACAGGCGAGTCGTTGCAACCCGTGCTTAAGTTATATTTAATTACTTACATAAAACTTAAACAAGGGGATAGTAATGATTACTTATTACCATCGATGCTGTCGGCATCCAATTAGATCGAAATGCGGAGGATGTAAGTAAAATAATATCATAAAATTAATAACACATGTAAATAAAATTCCGTATTTTAGTTTTTGTCAGCATTTTGAAGTTTATTTATAATAATTATACCTAATACTCCAGTAGAAGGTAATCTGCTACTTTTGCTCTAGAATTACAATTTAAGAAATCCTCGTGTGTTCAGTGTTGGTCTCATATTCAATTAGTATTCATTGAGCTCTCCATGATTTAAAACTTACCCCTTACGCTCAAAGATTGCAAACTATTGAAGCGGAATAATTTCTGTGGTACGGGAGAAATTATTCAAAAGAGAGGCTGCCCCAAACCGGTCCACCAGGCGGCCGCGGCCGGCAATCTTATTTCTTATTCTATTTTTTTTTATTTTTCACGTAAAATAACAACCAAAGCTGGGCCCGGGAAGCTGGGACACAGCTGAATTATCTTCCACTGGAATTTAATAAGATGGTTCGATGAATGAATCAACGGTGAAGGTAAATGAAGAATGCAATGAGAATATCTCTGCTCACTGGAGAGGAGATCAATGGACATGAGCTAACGCGGGCAACTGCTTCTGAACGTTCTGTTGCCCCCCCCCCCCCCCCCCCCATCATTAGTATTTTGTGCCATAACCTTACTTTGTAAAACCTTATATTGTACTCGTATTAAAGTCCGAATGACAAAATTAGTAGCTGTTCCCCGCGGTTTTACCCGCGTGGATGACGATGAAAAGCATCCCATGTGTTATTTCAGGACCTGTATAACAAGTTTGTTTGTTTGTCGTATGATGTAGTGCTGGCCTCTGGTGTCAGAGTTTGTCAAGCCGCCCGAGGGCCTCTGACATGGTTTAACGACTGCTATTAATCAATAACAGCCGGGACCGACAGCTTAACGTGTCCTCCGAAGCACGGAGCGATGGAAAACCGCACATAACTCAGGAAAGTCATTGGTGCGGAGCGTAGGTCTTGAACCTGGTATCGTCAGATTCTAAATTTCACTATAGAACCGTTAGGCCACCATCGCTCTGCGAGCGATTTTCTGAGTTATGTGCAGTTTTCCATCGCTCCGTGCTTCGGAGGAAGGAAAAACAATAAAAAATACATAACATGCACTAGAGTAAATTTTACAAATAATTATTTATGTCAAGCATATATTCTTTGGTAATACAAATAGATTAAATTAATCAGAAATCAATACTTTTAGCATTTATAACACGTCGTCAATTAAAAAAAAAACCGCCTGTAAGCGTAATTCAAAATCTTTGACAGCAACGATAGTGGTCGTGGTGTTTTTTGACCATAGACATTATTATTTCGTTTCCATGGCAACATGTCATTCCGTTCTGTATTTTTGATACCTTGGACACAGTACATAGTTATATAGACAATATATGTACTGTGCCAATATAGATTAAAAATAAGAATGTGAATAGTTGGTTCTATTATTCCTTATCCTCTTTGCCCAACGAGGTCGGGTAAAGCGGACAACTGACTAGTTTTTATATATTTATACTTTTAAATAGAAGATGTTTGGATTTTCTCATTATGATTGTGGACGTCCAAAGATACTTACATGTGCAATAAATAAGTAATAAATAAAGTTCCTATCCATCTGAGCATAACACAACACCAAAGTAACGTACCTACTACTGGAATACCGGTTCCCTTAGCTTATCCGCTTTGCCCGTACCTCCCCTATATAATTATGTACTGTGCCTTGGGTTACATTATTGCAATTTTCGTAGGGTCCTCTAACATTTTTGAAGAATAAGATTCTGCTCTTGTTACTTGCTGATAATATACCTAGCTTTCTATATGTGAACTAATTTGTGAAATTGGCTCAGTTTTTTTTGAGTTTATCCATTGCAAACAAACAAACCAACATACAAACAATCAAATATTTCCTCTTTATAATTATTTTTGATTGGGGGGGGTACTTCGCCCAAAAAAGGGTAAAAAGAGGGCTAATGAAGGGGCCTGGGGGTTAATGTTATTGTTACAATAAGGTCAGTCTTCTCGTGACCACGATCAATGCAACTTGATCGAAACGTCGAAGTGAATAAATATTAAGTTTTCAGCGCGATTAAGTCCCGTTTAAATATTTAACTGAGTGTTCGAATCGCGAAAGTTTAAAAGTTACAATAAGGTAACTAGATTACTAGTGGCTCTGTGAGCTGTAGACCTTGCGCGTACAAACTTTATACTAGTGGCTCTGTGAGCTGTAGACCTCGCGCGTACAAACTTTATACTAGTGGCTCTGTGAGCTGTAGACCTCGCGCGTACAAACTTTATACTATTGGCTCTGTGAGCTGTAGACCTCGCGCGTACAAACTTTATACTAGTGGCTCTGTGAGCTGTAGACCTCGCGCGTACAAACTTTATACTAGTGGCTCTGTGAGCTGTAGACCTCGCGCGTACAAACTTTTTTGCTAACAATCTAGCGGTGCACAGTAGCGCCATCTAGTTACCTTATTTTAACACTAACATTAATAACCAAGGTGCTCAATCAATCCCTACCTAGTAGGTAAAAGGCTGATTCCACTGGTAGAAACCTAAAAGTGAGAAATTTATATAATTAAATGTTTTACAATTAGCACCAACATCAAAATAGGTATAAGACTTTCGGAGGAGGGCAAGCGAATGAGGCCGTACAACTCGCCATATTTGTTTAGTCTGAAGAAAGTCCTTCCTAGCTACAGTGTGAAAATAAGTAAATTGACAGTGTATCGGAACCAGCGCGCAGTAATTATATAATTAACGCCGGCATTGCCGGCGTCCGGCGTGCGACCGCTTCGTGGCCACCAGTCATCACTTCCTTTACCTACCTTTTTTCTACTCACTGCTGCACGGCGCCGCACGCCAGTGTTGAGCACTCTCTAAGCCAGTGAGACAGAAAAACACTGGGAAAGGTAAACTATATTTAGGTAGGTAGTTCATATTTTTTCTTATCTCTAGTTCTGCAGTTATCTTTTCCTATGATAAATCGCTTACAACTAAAATTGGGCTTCGCAGCGGGCACCTGGCCGGCCTCAAGACACCGTTAGTGACTTTGTTGATTTTCTGCGCACGTTGTGAGCCAATATAAATTTCAATTACTTCTTTAACGCTCTTTTCCGGTATATTATGAATCCGCACACAGAATTTGCTGGATTTGAACTTCAAAATTATCATAAGCTTTTGTGAAAGAGACACTTAAAATAAAACCGTTTAACAAGAAGAAGAGTTTACTATATACTTTGTTTATCAATCCTCACAACTTATAGATATGTGAGGATTGAAGAATATCAGCTATGAACCAAAACCAAACAAACAGAAACTGTTCTTAGAATCAGGCACCACACTACAAACCATACGTTGAATAGACAAACTTAAGAGAAACGTAAGAGTGAGTAAACTGAACTTTACTGTGACACGGGACTGATGAGTTCAATGTATTTCTAAAGTACAGAGCCAAATAATAAAGCTTAGCTGATGTACAAAGGCGCCGCCCGAGTTGCGGCTTCCTCGAAGTTAATTAGCAGCTGAACAGTGGGCCATTTAGATTTATGGGAGACAGCGTGTGCAGCTGCGCTGTAAAGTTTCAGCTTTATGCCTACTGTCTCCTCTCAATGTTCATCGCTGAGAGCTGTACAGTATAACTGAAATGAAGGTGAATTGGCGATGCAATGTCTGTTTGCATCATTGAGACTGACTGGCAACCACACCGGCAGTCATGTAAGTATTTCTTATCTTTATTTTGCAACTCATAGAATAGGACACACAATCTGGAACGTCGACTAGGAGGTATTGATTTGGAACCATAATCCATGTTGCGCAACGTGAGATCACGCAAACATCTAAAACTGAAGACGAGCACAATGGAAGGTACAATGGAAGGCACTTGCTAAAGTTTCAACACGGTTATTATAAGGTGTGTTGGAGTGGAGGGAGCGAGGCGTGACAGAACAGGCAGGTGCGCAGGGGCAACGGAGCGCGCAGGGCGCGGAGGGCGCAGGGCCAGGACGCCGCAGGGCATCCGAGCTCGACCGTGAAATACTCTTTGTATTGTGACTGCACCCTCACGGCACCGCGGCGCTTGCGCAAAACACGGCCTGTCCCACGGGACGCAACTCACTCGTAAATCGTCCTGGTGGAGAACCGTTCTTTGCAATAATCTTTAATCGTACGGGCCGATACTAGTAATAAAATATGAGCTTTGGTCAAATATCTGTTTAAGTTTTCACGCCGTCAAATTTAATCACTTTAAAAAAAAACATGATTGAAATAAATAAATGGCTAGGAAGACACACACACACAGACACACACAGACTATAGAAATGTGTTGAAAACATGCGAGAATGATTCCGGTATAACCGGTTGATGAAACCGAATGGATATACATATTTGATTTGAGCTATCACTGGGACTTTATAAACATTGCTCTATCGTCCGCTCCGCTGGCATCGACCGAGCTAAGCCTTCCACAACCAGGCGAACCGTGTTATGCGGCATTGCCGCTGGCCAGGTGGCAGTTTTCCGGTGCTATTTCCGCCGCAGGTACATTTGTATTGTAAATACTTCAGATAATGATATGCAAATTGTAATGAATGTAAACAACTGGCATATTAGGGGGTTGTTATTCTGCCAATTTCTATTTCAGGTTCAGGTATATAATATGTCAGTATTTGTACTTACATACACCTAAAAATTAGAAACTTGCTCACGCTGACGCTCATGGTCTGCCTACTCCTTGGTCACATCGTCGCTTCCATCAGACAAGATGGCCAAACGTAGGTTAGAGAATAAAAAGAAAAGTTTGTTCGCTTTTTTCGTAAACATGGTAGGTATAAACATGGTAGGTATAAACATGGTAGGTATAAACATGGTAGGTATAAACATGGTAGGTATAAACATGGTAGGTATAAACATGGTAGGTATAAACATGGTAGGTATAAACATGGTAGGTATAAAACCAATATTAGGCATTTCAGTAATTCTATTAAGTGTTTTTATCACGGAGAAGAACAGTACAGTACACGTACAGTACGGTACAGTCAGCGACAAAAGTCGCTGACCATGCCCACTTTTTCAAAGCGCCTGAACAGCTATTTGTTCAAAAGTCGCTGATTTACCATTACAGCATAATTCAATGAGCATCGTTTTTTTTTACAAATTTCAGTGAACATTATCGAAACACAATTACCCAACTATACGGAGGGTTATGTGTTTGGATTGTATATATATTTGTTTGTTTCTTAGGCGCGTCCTATAGCCTCAACGGTTTGACAGATTTTGATAAATAAGGTATCATTGAATTTGTCTTCATTACGAGTGTGCTATTAGGTTATATGCAGTGCCAAGAAAACTAATATGGTGGCGTACAGTGGTGGTGGATATATGTGTGTGTGTGTGTGTGTGTGTGTGTGTGTGTGTGTGTTTTTGTGTGCTATAAAAATTTCAAATCAAATTTATAAATGTTCACCGACTATTGTTTCACAATGTGTTCAAGTAAATTTGTTTCGGTGATGTTCACTGATTTCCGTAAAAATAAAACGATGCTCTTTGAATTATATTACAATGGTAAATCAGCGACTTTTTGAATAAGTGAGCATGGTCAGCGACTTTTGTCGCTGACTGTACCTACTACAAATCATCAATAGAGAAGTCGCGAGTCACGAACTCACGAAGCGCTCTTTTTTCATAGCTCATACATGCGTGTCTAAGTAACTAAACAATTAACTCAAAACCAAAAAAAAATAAACCAAAGATTGGAAAGCTATTAAAATTAATGAACAAATAAAAGGCTATAGTGGCAGTTCTATCGTTAATTAAAGTGAAACGGTCCTGCAATTATCTCGAGCATTCGCGGCGTCCGAGAGCAGCCGCGCGACAAAAACTGCGCGAGTGCGATTTATCTGCGTTCGAGACGCATAGCGACGCGACGCGACGCCACGAGGAATGGACGTGGGACGAGTGATGGCACAGAAGAATGTTATGTGCACGCGAAATAGGCTTTATCGTCGAACGTAGCCGTAGAATAAGCGAAACAAAAACATACCGCAAAAAATGTTGATTGAAATTTGAACTCTATTTTTCAATGGTAAATTGTATTATGAAAAAATAATATATTTCAAACTGGCTTTCGCGGGAAAGCTTGCGAAGTGAGTCCTAAAAAACAACGGAGTAGGGTTATTCGCTTTACTTGGTTCTTCCGGCTATTTCAACTGAAAAGAATAGGTAAAAACTTTTATAGATATCTATTGATTTCAATTAGAAATCTGGAAATGGTTTGACTACGATAACAACCTTTTAAGAGATTAATTGATCAGTGATATAAAGTAAAATACAAAGTATGGTAGATTTAGAAAAAACATAAATCATTTCGTAATACATAGGTACCGCCGCCAATATAAATTGTGGATTTGTATCTCAGCGTCATGTAGGTGTTTATTTGTTCCGTGTTTTAGACAGCAGATTCCGTATTCGTTTCAGAATGCACTACTTCTATTCATCAAGGAGAAGCAGTTTTTTTTTAATGAATGGTAATATTTTTCCAAACATAATTAAATGTAGCAGACTGCCGGCACCTGGGTAAATATAGGCAACTTGACATTTCGTGTTTACCGTTCCTACATATTATACTTATAATATATAGATAGACAGATATATGTACCACATGCAGGGCATTTTTTCGTATTCTTATTCGACGTGGGACAATAAGGCCTGCACTGACGTCCCGCTCGGGGTTTATTGTGCATTTCCCCCTACCAGCCTGTACCCAAGCCATCCCAGCTCCTTAAAATAGCGGAGAGTGGCTTTTTTCGCTGGCTTAACTGCTTCAGTTACAATGGTGGTGGTGTCAATTAAAATGAAGATGATGAAGATGGCAACAGTGAAATTGGGGTAGAAGACAAATTATGTATTCCAGTTGTGATTCGGATTTGTTCCGTGGCCGGACTGCAGTAGCACGAGCCCCACAGTTCTCTTTCATGCTTCATGCTTCAGCTGCGATTTTTGTGCAAAAGAGAATTTAGAGGCTTTCCCACTAGTCCAATCGTGTTGTCCCGTAATGGGACAACTGCCACTATTTTGACCCAGTAGTCCCATCGTGTTGTCCCATTACACTATTTTGACCCAGTAGTCCCATCGTGTTGTCCCATTACACTATTTTGACCCAGTATTCCATGGAACTAGTTAGACGTATATTTTAGATGAAATGTCACGTAACAACCACAAATTTTATATGACAATTAGTATATGACGGCACAGTGGCTCAATAAACAGAAAATATGGTGCGTATATGGAGAGAGGCACCGTACTACAAATACAATTGAAGGATGGCAGCGCAAAATCAATAAGAATGTAACGAAGGCTGAAGTAATTTTTGTTAAAATTTTGCCGATATTCATTCATGACGCAATGTTAAATACTGTAAGCAATGAAAGAAACTTTGTCACGCAAACGGCAAACAGAAAATATTAAAAAATATATTTTTATACAACATTCTCAAATGCAACTCATTACAGTCATCATAACAGAAGAAGACTTTAAAGAAAATAAAATAGGTTTCGCTCACTTGTTTGAAATGGGCTAATTAGTAAAAGTAAAAGTTAATTTAATGTTTTTTCCTGTTGTTATCTGTCAGCATAATTAGTGATAACTATTAAAATTTAAGATACGATTGAATAGGAATTTTTTAGTTATATTAAACACGGTGTTGTATGGCATGCATTAAAAAATGTACCACGAGAAAGCATACAGATGTTAGAAACGATAAAACCTGATTTGCACACTTTCACTATTTAGTAGAAAACGAGACATAACTAAATTTTTGTGACTATAAACGTGTAAACAATTAATTTAGTATTTTTATTATATTTCAGAAAAATAAGTTTATTTTCCTGTAGGGGAATCTCCTCTACATCTCAATTGGTCAATCGAAACGAAAATTAAATTAAATATCATTTTCATATGTGCCATGGGACTACTGGGTCAAAATAGTGTAATGAGACAACACGATGGGACTAGTGGGCCCAAAATATTGATGTCACTTGTCCCATGGGACTACTGGGTCAAAATACTGACACAATGGGCCTAGTGGGATAATTTAAGCTGCAGTGACTTGTAATAAGCTCTACTAAAAGGCGAAGACCCCACATGCAGGGCAAGTAGTGAACTATGGATCTGACCTTCAGTCCTAGGGAGAACTTGTTGCTTACGAGTAGCTGCTCGAATGTTTTACTAGAAAAGATCACTCCTGTAGAATGTCATCACTCCTGTAGAATGTCATCACTCCTGCAGAATGTCATCACTCCTGTAGAATGTCATCACTCCTGTAGAATGTCATCACTCCTGTAGAATGTCATCACTCCTGTAGAATGTCATCACTCCTACAGAATGTCATCACTCCTGAAGAATGTCATTGGATCACTCATAAGTCTTACTTTGAAGATTATACGTGTCAAATAAAATTTCATACAGTAGTAAATAGGTGCTTGTGAACAACTTTGGAGAAAGTGGATCGCCCTGCTGGAGGAGAACTTTGCCCAGCAGTGGGACAAAAAATAATAAAAAATTAAAAATATTATATAGTTACTATATGTTCAAACTTGCCTATGTAAGCATAACTGAAAACCTCTAGCACAGATGACTGGCAGCTTATTTCGCAGAGGGGCTCTCATAAAAGAGATTGGTGTGATTAGATACGTCCGTGCTCAGCTGTTGCGTGTCTAAGATTTGCATGTCATTTTATACCTTTGGTGTAAAAAACAGTGCTAAGCATGTTTACTGGTTATTACTTCGCAGGCACATCTCCACACATTGCCTACGTGCTACACTGTAAGGCTGCTTGTCCACTGCGACCGATAACGACAACCGATGTGTCGGTCGTTAGGATGGGCTAGGCTACGACATCGGACAGAAACTGTCGGTTATTGGCCTCTGTGTGGAGAATAGTATTTTTCAGTGCTAAATGCAAACTCACTCTCAGTCTCTTCAGAACTGCTTCCTTTTAGAAGAAATAGATGGAGAATGACATTTTATGCATCAACAATTTCGAACCCGACAAATAAAGACTCAGCCCTTTTCCTCACTAAAAGATTTGTTGCAAATAAATGACTGACATCAACAGATCGTGTTACAGCAAGCCCCTTCGTTCAATTAACGAATATATTAAAATGATTGAAGAAGTACACAATAGAGGTCCCTTTGGAACAAGTTCGGTGCCCTCCGGCGCATTGTTGCGTGAGTTAGATAAATGAGAGTTTTAACTCATTGTCATAGACGGTAGCCGCGCACGAGGTATTGTATGGAACTGGTTTAAATCTGGGCGACTTGTGTTGTGATTCAACGGATTTTTGTAGTCCATATAAAGTTTTTTAAAATGGCAACTGCTTTTATTGTCTACTACAGGATCGAACTAAACAACAACATGAATTATTAATTTCCAAAAGGAAACCATAGAAACTCAAATAATTTGTATGGCTGGATCACAAAATTTTGTTGAAAAATGTATAGATGATTATGGCACAAGTTGATGGTTACACAATGTTAGTGTTGGTAACTTTTTGAAATGTTGTACCTACTTTGACATCAAAAATTAAGGAATGTACATATAAAATAAATAAGAATCCCTAGAACTCTGCCAACGATCCCGTGGACAATCCATAGAACTCTGCCAACGATCCCGTGGACAATCCATAGAACTCTGTCAACGATCCCGTGGACAAAAGCTTTAATAAAAATAGGATAATGTAAGTTCAGTTTAGGGAGTATAGAACAGTTCAGTTCAGTTTAGGGAGTATAGAACAGTTCAGTTCAGTTTAGGGAGTATAGAACAGTTCAGTTCAGTTTAGGGAGTATAGAACAGCGGCTGGACCACGGAAGTGCTGCTGCTGTGGGTAGCAATGAGATTCTCTATTTTAATAATCGGTAAGTTACAACTTTAAATTGTTAGCCATCGATTGTAAAGGCATGGAAGTGGCGACATTAGCAGAAACAAAGTTTATGGGAAACACATTGTTGCGCGGTTGATGCGACGATAGGAAATAAAAACATTACCGTTGATATTACATTTTCGATTTACTGCTTTGTAAAGTATCCACAACAAATACATTCATGAATTTATTTCCAGGTAGGTACGCAAGCTCTTACAAATAATTGTATTTAAAATTACGTGTGTATAAATGAAGTGTTGCATTAGAAATAATATTATTTTCTAAACAGATTAAGAGGCAAATACTAAGCGGACACTTTTATAAGCTGCTTCTTTATCTGTAGTTTTTATCCTAAGTATTATCCGCGGCTGAATTTTTCCTAATAAAATAAATTAAATAATGGGACAAAATAATGGGGCATCAAGGGTACCTCTTCCTTTGTATTTAGAATCTTTTGTTCTTATAAAACATCGGGTCTATATTAATTAAGAAAAAAAGAACGCCACATTTGATTTTCAAAATAAGTGATTAGCCCAAAAAACAATATTTTTGATAAATAAAACAAGTTGGTCTGAATCAACTAACTCTATTACCTACCAGGAAGACTTTCCCCAAAGTAACTTACTAAATAAAATAGTAAAATTTTGAAAAAATTATAATAGTCTAAATCTGTTAAGTCCGCCCTACTGCTCTTATTGAGGGTACTAAAATTTTGGGCATACAGACAGACAAAGAAGCTCATTGACAAAGTGCTTCTACCCCTCGAACGTACAAAACGCACTCAACAATGACACCCCTGAGTCAATGAATGCGAATATATAAACTATACGACATCAATAATGTGTGTATCAAACGATTTCAAGTTGGGTCGCGGTGCGAGTGATAAGCTTAAGCAAACCAAGGTTTAAGAATCCCTCAGAAATATATGAATGTATTAAGAAATACATTATAAATTAAAGCTTTTATGGGTTCTTTTTTTTCCTTTATTTTTAGTTTTTTTTTATTTTTCTTCATATATTTTCTTTTTAGCTTTTTACATTTGACGTTTTTTAGTTTTTTTTTTAAAGTTTCAGCTGGTTAGCTAATCGGGAAGTACTCGAAATTTGAATTACAAGACTCATGTCATTCCCAGATAAATAAAAGCTTTTAAAAAAAGAGAGTAAAGAACGAACAAAGAGACCTTCGAGAAAATAGTAAATAGGAAACTAGTTAGAGAATAAGACTTGTTGAGGGTACGTGAGGTCCATCGATACGCACTGCCCAGCGAGGTAGATTATGTCATGACAGAGACCTACTCTCTCTACGAGAGTGCAAATTTATGATAACGTTGCAGCGACGATGTCCTGCAGGAACTTACAGAATGAATGTTATCATAAAAGGTTGATGAATGCAGTTGAATGGTTTGAGGACGTTGAGGTGGATGTCGCAGAAAACTGAGATGAAGATCTATTACTTTTATAAAGACTTACCTAGACTTTCTATACTGTATACTACATACCAAACGCTAGCCTAAGAAAAAAAAAGTATTTAGTAAGGCATTTGCTGAGCTTTCAGATATATTTATTGCACATATTACTATAATCTTACTGTACGTACTACATTCAACTCTACAGGTCTCTGCAGTATTGTTGTTATTGTGCTTTGCTATCTCATGACTAATTTTTAAGCTACCTCGAGCTATCTCTCGTGTGTTGCACCACACACACGCGTTTGCTACATGTTTGCTACAGTTTATGAAAGTGGCAGCCGTAAACGTCAATTTGATGTGATTGTCACGGGCTGCGGTCCTTTGTCTGGGATGCTCTGCTATAAAATGATATGACGCTCTATACGTTTATGGTAACACTAGCTGTGCCCGCGTGTTCGTCTCTGTGTTATTCCAGGACCTAAAGTACTATAAAGCACAATTTACCAAGTTTAGTTAGGTGTCAGATAGTTTTTTATCGATTGCTTGGTTTCTAATCATCGGTTTATGATACAGTTTTAAAATCAAAATCTAAGCTATCCAACAGTGAAACCCGCTTCGCAATCGGTCAAATGGTTTGTACTTATGCGTGAACGGACAGACAGACAAACACTTTTTTTGAACCAGTTGGCCGAATCGTTAGTGACCGTGATTAGCCAACCAACAGTTGTCTAGTTCCCACAGCACAGGGTATCCTAGTTTAGGGCGAATTTATTTATTTATTTAAGTGCTAAGTACATTCCCTGGGCCATTCTTTTTGTTTTATTTATTGTTCAGACTTTTTGTTACTGCTTTAATATATAAGTACTAGTTTCCCGCCCGCGACTTCGTCCGCGCGGACTTCTGTTTAATATATAAGTACTAGTTTCCCGCCCGCGACTTCGTCCGCGCGGACTTCTGTTTAATATATAAGTACTAGTTTCCCGCCCGCGACTTCGTCCGCGCGGACTACTGTTTAATATATAAGTACTAGTTTCCCGCCCACGACTTCGTCCGCGCGGACTTCTGTTTAATATATAAGTACTAGTTTCCCGCCCGCGACTTCGTCCGCGCGGACTACTGTTTAATATATAAGTACTAGTTTCCCGCCCGCGACTTCGTCCGCGCGGACTACTGTTTATCGCGAAAAAAAGCATGACAAAAACAGACTTGTTATTTCGTTTCCATGGCAACCACAGACCATTCTGTGATGGCCTTGCAGTGAGAAATCAACATTTTCCAGTTTTCCCGTGGAAACTTACAAATTTTCCGGGATAAAAAGTTTCCTATATTTTATTCCAGGGTATAAAACTATCTCCATTCATCAAAATCCGTCCAGCCGTTATCGCGTGAAGCTCCCCAAGCAAACAAACAAACAGACAACGTTTCACTTTTATATATTGGATAGATTGCGTTTATAATAATAATATCTGCTCTATTGTTAAGTAATTTTGCTCATGGCTTAGCACTGAACATGCACTTCCCATACATTTTGATTTTATGATTCATTTTATATCCATGCAACTAAATGTAAAAAATCTTTTTTTTGTTCAGTTGTTTCATTGTAAAGAAGATAATATAATAAAAGATAACAACAATATAAGTTCAAAAACTAAACCCCGAAGAAAGTCACAAACAAGACTATTCAAAAGTTTTAGAAATTATAACTTAAAGCCAGGGGGGGGGGAGTGTGCTTTACTTACTTGTTATTTCTAAAACGTTTGAATATTCTTGTTTGTGTACTTGTAGTACACTAAGACCGTAGTTTTTTTTTTTTAGTTATGATTTTAGTTTTTGAACTAATATTTTCATTTAAGTTATTTTGGACTTATAATCATCTTATAATAAATAAATATATATATATATTCGAAATGTGCTAGTGAAGCCTTTTCATCTTATTGGTATCAAATGAAAGGGCACATTACAGAAAACAATATATTTTTAGTTCACTTCTTTATGTCCTCTAGAGGGCGCTAGGTTCAATTTAATGTGACGTCATATAGCCTATAGCCATATGGAATTTTCAGGGTGTACTTGTATTCTACTAGTTAAGCCCTTTTATTTGATACCAGTATTAAGTGGGTTGGAAAAATATATGTATTCCACCATTTTGTGGCGGCGGCCATCTTGAATTTACAATGATACTGAATATACATAATTGTATTGTCATTAAAACTAAATGTGTGTACCAAATTTCAGATCAATCAGTCAACAGGAAGGACATAAAACTTAAATTACTAGATTTAACCAAAAACATGGCGAATAACCGGGGTTGTCGCACAGTGCTAATTGTGCATCGATGGAGCGGTATATTACCGTTTGCCCCGGGCTGACGGTAAAACTTATGGATATCGGCCACCACGTATAAGAAATGGTGGCAGACGGTAATACACCTATGGCTATCGGCCCCCAAGTTTGAAAAGTGGGAGCCGACGGTAATCGGCCCCCAATCCCAATATTATTTTAAATAGAGCTGCTACATAGTTACTACACACAGTGTACACTGTATACACAGTGCCTGAAGACAAAAGTCTTCAATCAGTGCGTCCAACCAGCCATGACCTACGGAGCTGAAACGTGGACACTCACGGTCAAACTACTTGGTCCACAAATTTAAGGTCGCTCAGCGAGCTATGGAGAGAGCTATGCTTGGAGTTTCTCTGAAGGACAGGATTTGTAATGAAGATATACGAAAGAGGACCAAGGTAACCGACATAGCTCTAAGGATGAGCAAGCTAAAGTGGCAGTGGGATGGTCACATTTATCGATAACCGTTGGGGTAGACGAGTTCTCGAGTGAAGACCACGTTTAGGCAAACGAAGTGTAGGACGCCCTGTGGCCAGGTGGTGTGACAACCTGCGAAAAGCGGCTGGAAGGGAATGGATGAGGAAAGCTGAAGAGCGCTTGCACTAGGAGAGCCCTACGTCCAGAAGTTGATAAATATAAGGTGATGATGATGACATAGTTACTATATAGTTGCTGAATCTGTGCATGCTATTATTATCTTTACATTTGTGCATCAAGCGTCAGCTGAAAATAAATAAAGTTTGAGCAAAAGTCATTTTTTTACTTTTTGCTAGCTCCTACATAGTACCAACCGATAGTTGGTACTTACTATTCACGTGAGTAAGTACCTACCGATAGTTGGTACTTACTATTCACGTGAGTAAGTACCTACCGATAGTTGGTACTTACTATTCACGTGAGTAAGCCGAGCACATCACATTTCCTAGCAAAATTACGCTCGCTCGTTTAACTGTGTTTTATTTTATAGCATACGTAATAAACTAATAACATACCTTACGCTAGCATAAACTACGGGTTTTACATTCTTTAATATCTTAGACAATTCCAATTTTATAAATAACTATTAAATACTCACGCTCACAGTCAATGGTTATTTGTGCATCCTACCTGAAGGACGGCTATCTCGCTTTCACCTTATTTTAGTAAAGAACGAGTAATAGGGACAAAACACATCCGATGATTCCGTTTGCAGGGGTTGAGCTAATCAAAGAAGGATCAAAGGGCAGGATGCCATACGGCAGTTGATGTTAGCACATTCCTTAAATATGGGGTAGTCTTTCTGTCGAATTTGAAATTTGATATATGGTATTGTAGTAAGAGTTTTTAATAGGTTTACTAATTACATTTATAATATAGAGGAATGTTTTTTAAATACAGTCATGCCTAAATAAAACCTACGTGTATACCAATAACCAAAAAGCTTTTCAATTAAATAAAAACTTTTAATCCCATTTGAATATTCACTCTTCATGAACAAAAGACTTCAACGCGCGCGTCGCACATTCGTTTTGGTACTTCGCTTACTTACCTCTTTGTTTTCATAAATTAAACACATTGTTACGAATATTAAAGGCAATTAAACTTTTTTATATTTGAAAAAGGTAATAGCAAATAAAATTAGTTCTTAAAAGTTAATAAACGAAACGGGAGTATTTTCCTCACTGGGAGATCATTTAAATTATTTCCATTAGAAGGTTATTATCGATTGTTGTAAAAGCAAAACATCGTTCGACTCCGGACAATGGCGGCATCAAACTACACGAATTCTCACGTAAAAACATTCATCTGTGGCATGTCGTAGCGCCATTACTCAAATAACCAACGTATGTCATTATCGGTTTAAAAACAATAACTGTGCTTTAAACGCTAAGTAACAGTTACCTAACATTTAAGGTACAACAGTGCAACACTTTTAAACTTTCATATATTACCAAATTAAGGTTAGTTATTAGACTCTTCAAGAAACTCTACAGCATTATAGAGATATTTTTCTTAGAAATTAGAGCACAACATTTTATTTTGTAGGCGCTATAGAAGTACACTGAGTACATATAATCATTATCGTAATTGTCTGATCTCTTCACGAGTCCGATCATGTATCGGTTAAAACAAACAAAAACAACAGATGAATAAATGATGACAGATCCTTGTCTCTCGCGTGGCTGCGCTCGCGCCGCGATTGCTTTCCCATTATCGCGATGCGTCGCGCTCTGATACAGCGTTTTTACCGCGTCTCACTCGTCTCGTGGCGCGGAAGGCGAGCATCGGTGAGGGCGGGGGCGATGCAGCCGGCGGCGCGGGGCGGCGCGGGACGCGATGCGATACAACGACGCGCGATCGCAAGTGTGGGTTCACTTATTTAGCCACAAGAGCAACTGTTCGTTAACGAATGTTTCGTTTGTTTCCAAACATTTCACATCATATTTTTGTGATTACTGATTAGAGTAGAGAAGTATAGCTCTCAATCATTTCACACGCTTGAAATAGGGGAATTTTCTCTAATCGTTGTGCTGTGTTTTAGAGATATACCTATTACGAATTAGTTACTGAAATAACACTAAAACTTACAATTTTTAAACACTTATACGTAATCTATACTCATAACACAGTACCGTGACATACTGACTGACTGACAGACTGACTGACAGTTAACGCACAGCATTAGCCGGTAGAACTAGAGATTAAAAATATATTAAATACCGTCGTGGACTACAGTTTATCCCGAGAAAAGCATCGTAGTTCTTCTAGGATATTAAAATAAAAACCAATGCAAAAGTAGAGCACTTAAAACGCTCTTGATGTTATTTAACAGATTTGTTGTTTGGTTTCCATGGCAACTGTTCCTTACAGCGAGTAAACAGCATTTTCCAGTGGAAACTTACAATTTTCCGGGATAAAAAGTATCCTATGTTTTATTCCAGTTTATTAGCTATCACCATTTCAAATTTCATCAAAATCTGTTCAGCTGTTATCACGGTAAAAATCTCCAAACAAATAAACAAACAAACAAACAACGTTTCATTTTTATATATTGGTATGTATTCCATGAATACATGCCCTGGGGTGCACTAAGGAGATTTTGGGTGAAACTGCTGGGGGCTTCGATCAAAGACACAATCAGTAATCGAAGGCTGGGGGGCAGCTAGTATAATACTAGCCATTAATTATTATCATCAAGGGAACACGAAAACTCAACAAAACGATTTAGGGACGGATGAATGAAGTGAGCCAGCGAAGTGGGTACATTTTCATGTCAACTTTTGCATTTAATGATTGCGTTACAAAAGTCTCTGATTTGGAATGTTTGTTCCAGTGAGTTTTTGGTTATATATTCGCGAAAATTGTTTGACTCTATTTAACGATATTTATATAACGTTCTGTATTTTTGTATTTATTGCGTATGGAAAGCAATAAAAAATATATTTGAATTTAACTACTTAGGTCCACAATAAAAACACAGAAGTGGTGTAAGCGAATAATAAAATATAATGCTCTACTAAAATATATAAACCTCAGTTGAGTACGAGTACTATAACATTAAGCACTTGTACTATAACATTAAGCACTTGTACTGTATGTCAAGCACTTGTGTGGCAAGGTTTATTTTTCCACTTATCCGTGCGATTGACTCCTAACTGGGAAGTGAGGCTCGACGGGCACTTGCTTTGTGCGCCGGCTCCATTTATAAGTACGTCAACATACATCAAGACTGTTTGCACTGATGTTTTACAACTTCACACATGTGTCACAGTTTGAAAACTCTGCTGGTTGTCTCGACTTATAAGTGTTAAAAAATAAAGTTTTACTACAAACAGTACGAGTGCTTTTACTAATATGATTTAGCTGGCTAATTTCTCAGACGAAAAATGTCGAGACTTGAGCTGGCTCTGCAAGTACCTGGAAAGGCTTTGAAGATGGAAGTTATTTAGCAGCCACAACTGTTGTTAGTTGAAATATAACACAGTGATGTGGTTATTTAGCAGCCACAACTGTTGTTAGTTGAAATATAACCCAGTGATGTGGTGGTTCGTTCTTGCTATTTCCTTAACATGTCTTGTTTTATCCAGCATTCATTGAATTCATTCGTTTTGGCGTGCAGCGAGCGGCGGCGGCGCGAGCGGCGCGGTGCGCGTGTCGAAGCTGGCACTTTCCCCATTTTGCATACATCTGCTGATGGCATCTGTTCAATTACGCCGCTGCGAATCGACTTGCCAACCATTATTTACATACTTAGCAATGTAGTAGATACAGCTAAAGAACTCAATGGAAATGAAGCGATGTCATCAAATAAAGCGATGGTGGCCGAGCAGAAATATGTGTTCCAACGACACCGAGATCGATTCTCCGGTCCAGCACCAATGACTTTTAATAAGTTTGTGCGTACTTGTCATCGCTCCGTGCTGCTGCCAGCAAGACCGAAAAACAATAGATAGCATAGTCGTTTAGCCACGACACAGATTCTTGGGCGGCTGACAAAGTCTGACACCAGGTACCAGTAGACCTATATCTCTTCCGCTATTCATATCATAATGCGAGTTAAACTGAAAGGTTAACGCCTTCTCTTCTTTTAATTATATTCACTGATGCTTGATACGAGTAGGTATTTACATTAGCAATCTCTATATAAATTCAACTCTATTTTAAAAATACATTTTCAACTTGAACTAAGAGCAAGATGATGCGAACGAGTTTATTAACTGATAAGGATATAAGTAAGTTAGCCTAGGATATTTCAATTAGGTACTTAAGATCTGCATACTGGCTGCACCGTCCGCCGCGCTATCATACTGGCTGCACCGTCCGCCGCGCTATCATCTGACCATTAATATCACCGACAGGTTAAATAAATAAAAGTTTAATGTGCACGCTGCACTTTGTCTCGTGTTGGGACCCGATGATAACGAAGGTCACAACATACTATAATGTTACCTTCATTCTCTACACAAACTACTGATTCCTAATCTTTTCCTAAAAAGCGACCGAAACTTATTTAGGAAGACCTAATTAAAATAATTATTTGAACCAAAAAAACGGACTCCAAAGAATTTACTAAACCAATTTTCATGAAATTTATATAGTTTTTTTATAGTCCTGAAGATGTCTAAAACAAATTCATCCCAATCAGTTCAGAAATTCCGGGGATATGAAATAACAAAACAAAAGGAATTGAGAACCTCCTGCTTTTGAATTGGGTTATTAACCAAAAGCCAATAATAGTTTCCTTTCAGCAAATGCGAGAAAAGAGAGCAGACAAGACTGAGCCAGTAGGTATATTATTGTAGTGTTTAATGATTTTAGCATTACGCCCGTTTAGCGAGAACATTTCTTATAGGAAAAAATTGGATCACGGACGAGATATAATGTTTCCTTTAGGAAATTATTAGATATTATTATGGGTTTCTGATTTCTGTGTTATGTTAAATATAACCTTCGAAATAAATAGATTACTAACAATAAAAAAGAAACGACGATTATCTGCAATATGAACCAAAATACATAGACTTAATGATTATTGAACGTGTTTTAAGAATAATAAAAACTAACCAAGTTAATAATTTGATGTCATAAATAACAAAGCGGTTTTTACAAACAAGTAGAAAACAACATATTAAACACTTACCAAAAACCAAAAAGCAAAATCCTCCTGTTGAATACAGCAACACAAAAATTAGTCACACAACAATTCACATTTTCTCTCACTGCACAACAACTCACTCGACTTTATAATAAGTCCATGTTGGTGAATTATGATCTATCGTAATTATAACTGTGGATATCGTAAACGACAAGCGTGCGTCAGACCGCAGTTGTAGCGCAGACTGGCGACCGGCGAGCACTGGCGCCTCTAGCGAGGCGAAGTTGCCGTATCGTATGTTGGGTAGGACGCAGTCGGTGCCTAGTGACTGTCGGCTAATCTGTGACTGAAATAGGGTTGTACAAATGAAAACACTATAATTTCTGGGTTAAATTTATTGAATCAGAAAGCAATCATAACAATATTTTTTTTAAGAGTAATTACGGTCCAAAAAATATGTATGCCTAGCCTAGATGCTTATAATTTGAAATTGATCTAACACTACTATCGCTAGAGAGGATAATTACATAATATTATACATTTTATTACGTTAAAAAGATATTTAATGTAGATAGATAGATAGATAACACTTTATTGCACCAAATGAAACACTTACAAACAAAAATAAACTTAAATATATAGTACAATCGGCGGCCTTATCGCTAAGCAGCGATATCTTCCAGGCAACCGTAGGCTATATTGAGAACCATGACTAACATGATGATGTAGCTTACTATTACAATTTTAATTGCTGTCACACAAGTAAATCTCAGGTAATAGAGGTTTTCCTTACAATAAAATAGCACTTGATAAAATTGACTACACGTTCTGCGTCTAGACAATCGAAGACGGAAAGTAAAAAAAAAACTTTTGCTGTAGAACAGACAGACAGACAGACAGACACAGCAGGAAACCTCACAAGTGTAAAAACAAGTTCTCAAATTGTTCTCCACTTGAGTGTTCAATAAAAATGACCTATTTGCCATCAATGGAGGCGTTGGTGGTGGCAACTGGGAATGATCCGCAGACGACGGACGGTGCTAATTGCTGAAGCAGCGGTTAGCGCGACTCTGTCTGCCCCCCTAGCTACAGGTCTCCGGGCGCGCCGCGATGGTCGGCCGAGATGTGGCCCGGCCCGCTCGACCCCATGGTTATAAAATTAGTTGTGGTTATCATAATGGGAAGGTCGTGTGGGTATAAAGTTAGGAGCTTGAGAATGTAGCTAGTAGGTACTTGCCGAGTATCAAAGTAGGAATGCAGCCGCAAGGAAAATTACCAACTGTAGTAAGATTTAATCAAAACGGTACATTTAATATTAAATACATATCGAACTTAGTGTCAATATCACCCAAAATGCGGAAAACATCGTGAGAAAACGTTAACGCAAAAGAACCCGCCGACGCACTGCGCCGATGCCGGCGAGGTACATTTGGTAGTTTATAATATGGCCTATGCTTGCTGTCGTATAAAAGTTCCGTAGCTTTGCTTTTGGTTGATTTAAATTCGTTGTTATCTACGCATCAGGCGAAGAGACCGAACTGCCCGAAGCATCGCCCAGTTAAACTTAGACCGGTTCCCGTGGCTCAGACAGACAGGTAGGTATTCGCTAACGCCATTATACGAAACACATTCCTTATTATAGACAGTGTAATGTATGGGCAAGAATCTTGCAGGAAACATGCCACAATGTATGTACATTTACGCAGTTCAAACCAAGGTAGAAATTGATACAATAATAAAGTTGGTCGCGGGCGGCTAAAATGTAACAAAAACGACGAGATTGGGCGCACGCTGCGTGAAATTAGGATGACGAACCGCGAGACGGTGTAGAGCACTTATTAATTATTACCTACTCTATTTAGTTATTTATCGACAAATAGGATCTATAGCGTAGTTATAATCAAATTCTTTATTTATTACACAATATATGCAGCATATAACGGAGCGTTATAAGTAGACTCTATATAACGTTACATCTTATAAGAGCGTTAAATGTCTTACATCTTAACAAGTAGGTATTCTTGCGTTCCTGGGATGTAAGGACGCGAAACACCAACTGACCGCTTCAAGCAAACCTCACCTGCCCGTGGGTGGTGCATTCTGCTAATTTACTAACGAGGCTTTGGCAACCGACAGATGGCGGTATAGCCATCCAAAACGGGTGTAGTGAAATGTCTCGGGCCGGTGAAGGGCAGCAGTGTCACTGGTGTGCGAAATGCTACATACTGCGATCGCCAGCCCGCATGCCCAGCGTGGTGATTATGGGCAAAACCTTACAAAGAACGACAAAAACAACTAAAAATGGCCCCTAGTTCCCGGTCGCTCTGCTGGTCCGAACCCCGGTGGCGGTCTTGGACATGACAGGGCAGGGGGTGCGAAGAAACCTGGGAGACCTTAGGTCACCAAAAACAACTTGACTTGGTAACTTACAATGGACGAACGCTTAGGCTGGATGAGCATTTATGGCACAGTTGGAATCGGAATTGCATAGGATACGTTGGCAGATCCTGGGGCTAAGTGAAGTCCGAAGAGAGGGAGAGGACACCTTAACCCTGGAATCAGGCCACAATGTATTTCTAAGAGGGAGATCAACATCCCAGGGTGGCGTTGGATTCCTCGTCAATAAGGCCCTCGCTGACATGTTGTAGAAATCTCCAGTGTGTCGACCAGGGTAGAGTAACTAATACTGAAACTAACCGAGAGATATAGTCTTAAGGTTGTACAGGTTTACACTCCAACCTCGGCACACTCGCACGACGAAGTGGAAGATATGTATCTTCAGCGCTACATAACACCACTAAAGCGCACTACAAAATTGTCAGGATGGACTGTAGTAGTACAAGCATGCGGTGAATCGAAGGTAGGTCCTCACTGTTGCGGAAGCAGGAATCACAGGGGATAAATGCTCGTAAACTTCTTGGAAAAAGAGGGGCTGTTCTTGATGAACTCATTCTTTAAGAAACAGCCCCAAATAAAGTGGACGTGACTGAAACTGTGACAAAAAATGAGATTGACTTCATTATTACAGACAAGAAGCACATATTCAGAGATGTCTCAGTGATCAGCAGGTTCAATATAGGGAGCGATCACCGACTTGTCCGAGGTTCTCTGAATATCAACTACAAACTTGAAAGATGTTGGATGATGAAGTCTACGCTTCGTCCTAACCTGCTTCAAACCGTTGTGGGATCAGAGCAGTTTCAGCTCCATTTACAAAATCGATTCGCAGCTCTGGAAACCACAGAGGGCTTAGACGAGTCTCCAGCAAATGGTAGGAGTCCTTAGGGAAGAGGGTGTGAAGTTTTACCAGCTACAACGTACGGGTACAAAGTCCAAGCTCTCAGCTGAGACCCTCCGGCTTATTGAGAACAAGCGGGAAGATACACAGGCCACTCCGTCAGAAATGCGAGCGCTCATTGTCAAATTAGTACATTAGTCCGACGTGACCTCCGATGCTCCAACATTGCCATAATCGAAAAGACGATTGAGAAAATCCGGGGTCAAAATTGTTCGCCCAGCAGTTGAAGCGCTCGGATATGACAAAGCCAAAAGTTTGTTTGTTTGTTTGTCGTAAGAGGTAGCCTCTAAAGTACCTATAAAGTACAAAATACCGAATTTTGTTCAGTCGTCAAATAGTATTGATCGATTGCTCGGCTTCTACTCATCGGATTGAGATACCAAGTACATACACCAGCCTTCAAATCAAAACCTAAGCTATCCACCAATGTAAGCACATTTCAATCGGTCCATTAGGTGTTACGTAATGTGCTAACATAGAGAGAATAGTTTTGGAGAGAGTGGGGAATGGTAAATTTTCATATACATATAATCTTAAAAACTATTTAACTATATATATTCAAATAATAAAAAGAAAAAATAAAAAATTTGAGACCCTCGCAACAAGTCCTTGGCCTACTTAGCAAAAATTTTTTTTTTTAATTTGCTCCCAAAATTGACCCCTATTCAAAAATATTTATACGTTACACGCCCGTGTTTGGGTCATAAAAACACATATTTGTACCAAATTTCAACTTTATCAGACCAGTAGATTCCGAGTAAAATGGCTGTGACAGACGGTAAGACAGGCACACGAGTGATAGGAAGATGACGACTTTCTTGATTACGTCAATTTGACGTAACAGACGTTACGAACCAATATGACACGTCTAAATGACGTCATGTTTCTGCCGAATAAAAAACGTCTCAATATACCCTAAAAAGACGTCACATGGTCACGTCCTTTTGACGTTACAGACACACATCAATATGACACGTCTTAATAACATAATGTTTCTGATGAATGTAAGACGTTTCAATATACCCTAAAAAACGTCACATGGTCACGTCATTTTGACGTCACAGACATTACAGACCAATATGACACGTCTAAATGACTTTTGTTTCTGACGAATAAAAAACGTCTCCAAATACCCTAAAAAGACGTCACATGGTCATGTTCATTTGGCGTAACAGACGTAACAGGCCAATATGACACGTCTAAATAACATAATGTTCGTGACGAATGAAAAACGTCTCAAAATACCCTAAACAGACGTCACATGGTCACCTCTATTTGACGTAACAGACGTTACAGGGCAATATGACTCGTCTTAATATTGTCATGTTTCTGACGAATAAAAAATCTCTCAAAATTCTCTAAAAAGACGTAACATGGTCACGTCCTTTTGACGCCACAGACACACGTCAATATGACACGTCTAAATAACATAATGTTTCTGATGAATGAAAGACGTCTCAATATACCGTCTTTTTGACGTTACAGACCAATGTGACACGTCAAAATGACGTCATTTTTCTGACGAATAAAAATGGTCACCTCCATTTGACGTAACAGACCAATATGACACGTCTGAATAACGTCATGTTTCTGCAGAATAAAAAACGTCTCAATGACGTCATGTCACGTCCTTTTGACGTCACAGACGTTACAGACCAATATGACACGTCTAAATGACGTCATTTTAACGTCAAAGAGGCAGCGGTCCAATATGACGTGCCAAAGACTTATTTGAGAAAAAAAAATATTACGTTCATTAATATACGTTTTCAATAACATCTTATTTACTTTGGACCATGTTCTCATTGTACTCATGTAAAACTACTCTTTACCGAAACAATTTTAATTTATTTTCTTTACATACGATTTGTTTCGTCCAAATAGTAAGTCCAAATAGTAAGCTTCAACATAAGCGTGCAACTAATAATAACTTGTGTGCATAAGCAGTAAAAAAAGCCAGTTTACGCAGTAGTAATATTGTTTAGTCGGAGGAAACAATGTGCAAAATTCGACCAGCCAACTTAAGTCAACGTGGCTTAGTTGATCGTGAGATTGGTTCGAATACCAAAGCAAGCCACGGCACCGGGTTCGATCCGCGTCACCGGCTACTTTGTGCAATCTAAACAATTTAATTTAAAATAAAACTGAGAGAGCCTGTGAACATCTAGATAGTACAAGTCCACTCAACGAGTTTTTTTTTTACAAAAAAAACTTTTATTGGTATTACATACGTCGCCTGGACTTCCCACTGACGTCACAATATGATGTAATGTGCCCGTGACATTTTGATGTTTCAACGAACGTTACACAGACGTCACGTCAAGACATGTTACGTCTGTGACCGACCTTAATGCAACGTCATAATGACGGAAAATTTGACGTCATATGATGAGCCCGCAGACGTAACTAGGACGTACCAGATTCGGCCTTCATACATTATATAAAATAGGTCCCACTTACATCACAATACGACGTCTTGTGCCCATGACATTTTGACGTCTCAACGAACGTCACACAGTCGTCACGTTAGGATGTCTATTACGTCTGTGACCGACCTTAATGCGAAGTCATAATGACGTAAAATTCCTACCCGAAGGTTCCTTTTGTCATTCGGATGTACAGAACCCTAAAAATGTTATATTCTTGTTAAGTAGCATTTTATTTAAGTACATTTGGCCTATATATTTTTTACTTATCTTCTTTGTACATACTTTTTGTTACACACTGCTTTATTAGGTATTAACTTACCCGCCCGTGACTTCGTCCACGCGGACTACAGTTTATCGCGAGAAAAGGTCCTACTTACGTTCTTCTAGGATATTAAAAACCAATGCAAAAGTAGAGTTAGACTGCTTGGTTATGGCCTCCGTGGCTTGTTGACTTAATCTGTGGCACCAACGCTCTTGATGATTTTTGACGGACTTGTTATTTCGTTTCCATGGCAACCGTTCCGTACAGCGAGTATTCAACATGTTCTAGTTTTCCCGTGGAAATTTCCACGGAATTCGTGGAATTTTCCGGGATAAAAAGTATCCTATGTTTTATTCTAGGGTATAAGCTATCTCCATTCATATTCATAAATTTAATTGAAATCCGTCCCGCGGTTATCGCGTGAAAGCTCCCCAAACAAACAAACAAACTAACAAACAGACAACGTTTCACTTTTATATATTGGTATGGATAAGTACTTACTATAGATTTCTGCATCTGTGCATCGCGAAGTATCTATATAAGTAGAGTAGGTAACTATAACCACAGCACATATACCTACAGATACATGTACTGTGCTATAACATTGCTTCCTAGCAATTCACATCTATTAAAAAATTGAGCAATTATTACACAATCGCACTGTGGACCGGTAATCATATGCAAATATCGATATAAGTCGACAATCGATAGCTCCGTACCCACCTCTTCTGACGCAACTCACGCAACCGCTTCAAACCGTAATCCTGGATTTAGCAATCATATTGTTAATTTCACAGACAGACAATCGGACAAGCTACATCTAGTGCTAATGAGTTAATAGAAGGTTTAGCATTGGTAATCAGATTCATATAACACTCACCTAACATAGACCAAATACTATAGGTATTGTATGTGGCGAACTGTATGTTTGTTCGCAAACAGTTACGAGTAGGTACTCCCAAACTTCCTGCTGTTCGAACGACGTGGAAAAGATGGACGCATATGGATAGCTAGCTGCGCCCCGCGGTTTCACCCGTGCTGATGAGGATGATAATGAAAAGAAGGTATCATATTTATCATACCATAGTTATTCCAGGACCTAAAGTATCTAAATACCAAATTTCATCAAAATCCGTTGAGACGTTTCTGCGTGAAGACCGGACATACACACACACACATTCGCAAACTTTCGCATTTATATTAGTAGGATACTAAACTTGGTGTGGCGGGCCCCAATTCTACTAAAATAATTGTTCATTTCAATGAAATTTGCAACATTTTCGCTTGTTAAAATGATACATTTCAATTTATTAACAATCAATGAACAATTGTTTTAGTACACTTAGGGCCCAGAAGTGTATACATCACTGCTGGGCCCTAAGTGTACTAAAACTCACTCACTCAGCGAACACTTCTGATTCCCGGATAATGACGTCAACAAACCATGAGCTAAAAGCTTAATTTCAGATGACCATAACCTTTCTCCAAACTTTCTAGCTCGCTCCTGCGGCGCTCAACGCCGTCACAGTCTCATTGGCGCACTATTCCACGAGCCGAGTAAGTACCTACACTAGTCTATCAGCTTACAAGTCGTACCTAGAAACCAGTCAACTTGTGCAGTATACAACCAGTAAGAAATCTCTGTATAAGTAAGCGGTTACAATGACTCACGTTATTCGTTTGCACGACTACGCAACTTCTCTATCTCACCTTTATTTCACGACTAAACTAAGCGGACAGCTGACCTGCATGTACCCACAGCTGACTCTATCCGGTGGTGCCTCGCACCCTTCCAGCACCGCGCAGGTACCAGGATCCACGGTACCTACCAATAACACAAATCGCACGCAACACGGCGAGAGCTGACACAGCAGAGGCGATTCAGACGTATTACTCCTACTGTTTATATGAAATTGAACTTTTTGCCTCTTCTGCGCTGAATCACTCGTACATTAAGCGTTCAGATTCTAATTAATTATGAGTTTGTTTTTATGCGCGGCGGTGAAACCGCTCGCGGGACGTTTCGTTAATGGGCACTACCAGCCACATGGGGAACATTTTTTGATGCCTAACAACTACTTAGAAATACGATAACAGGTAAAAAGTAATATAAATAAATATTTATGACAAGTCAATCCAGTTTTCATAAACCACCCCAAACTGGGAGACCCTGTACTACGGGTACTAGACAACAGTACCCCTAGTACAAGTTTTTATAGTTTTTGAAAACGAAATGTAGTTTCGCCTAGTTCCATACATTTACTGTCAGCGCCTCTTGCGGAAACTTGTAGGAACTAAAATTGGTAGAACGGGTTTTATCAAATGGTAGTATTTGGGGTGCATTCCGATTCACGGTAATATCGCTGTGAGCGATCACAGTGCTAATTTGCGTTCCGATTCAGATATCGCGCTCACGACAGTTGAGTGCTGCAGTTGATTCGAAACGTTCGTGAGCGTGATTACAAGATCACAACAACGTAACCTCAAAATTTGCCAAAATATAAAGTATTACTCGTGGGCAAAGTAGTCTGTCTAGAAATTGGTCAATTGTCTGTAGTTATATTTGGAAAACTGTACGAAAATCTCACACAACTGAATTCACCCAACAGTTTTCTTTGTAAACAACCGTCAGTCTGTCACTTTGACAGTAGCGCTCACGGTGATATCGGTTTGGGGCATGGTCGGTGTAATCGCAAAATGGCGGATGTAATAACGTAATTCGTGACGTCACAAGGGATATCGTTGCCATGCTCACGGTGACTCGGTACGCATTTTAGCGCGATAATATCGATTTTATTGATTTTAGCGCGTCTCGGAATGCACCCTCGAATTCAAAATAAAGTTTTCGAGTATTGTTTGCATTTTAGCAGTACGACTTGCCACTTTCGTAGTAAACTTTGACGAATTCGATCATTTTCGAAGTATTGATCCGGCCAATTATCTTCCCATCTCGATAACCTCCTTACTCTAGGACTTACTCTCTCTCTCTCTTACTTACTCTTACATTAGGCTCTTGGCATATCTTGAAGACAATGATCTTCTCAGTGACCAGCAATACGGATTTCGCCGAAACCGGTCTACTGGAGATCTTCTTGCGTATGCCTCTCACGTACTGAGCGAAGCCTTAGAGATGCATGGTGAGGCGCTTGTCGTCTCCCTTGACATATCGAAGGCATTTGATCGGGTCTGGCACGATGGCCTTTTAAACAAGCTTCCCTCATATGGTTTACCTGTTGGCTTATGCAATTGGATAGTTGATTTCTTGAGGGAACGATCTATTCGAGGAGTCTTAGAGGGCTGCTCGTCTGATCAAATGGCTATCAGTGCCGGTTTACCTCAGGGATCGGTTCTCTCGGCTACACTGTTTTTACTGCACATTAATGACCTTCTGAAGCCCGGTACCTTTGGGTATGCTGATGACAGTACTGTAGTTGAGAGATACACTTCCAATGCTCAAGCCAGCTGTGACGCTGTCCAGATTCAGAGAGAGGCTATGGTAGACCGTTTAAATTTAGGCTTAGAAGCCGTTGAAAAGACCGTTGCCCGGCTAAGGAAACGGACCTCCTTCTCAGGTAAAGGCGAGGAATTAAAACAAGATGGTAAATTCAATAACAAAGGGCTTTATTACAAGAATAGAAATGAGAAATGAGTTATCAAATATTGGTACTCTCCCATTTACTGAGGAATTCAAAAAGAAATATTTTACACTTAATTTAGTTTGTTCTGCATCAAAATAATTATAAACAGCAAGATCTTATAATAGGAAATACTTCTAACTTATTACTCAAAACTCAAAATTCTCAAATATGATTACAATTTCCTCAAAAATATATATTCTAGTACTTAACTTCGGCCTGTGCGATATTAATTTACAATAGAAAAGCTGTATCCTAGGCTAGTAAACTTAGAGAGTCTGTGCTCAGCAGATTAACATGTATTGGTCACAACGCAACGGAATAGTCTTGTCTTTGCCTTTGAATGTTCAAATTAAAGGAGAACTTGTGCAAATAAAGTGTGTGTGTGTGTAAGATTGTGTTTCCCAGAGGGATATTAAACTCTAAAATAGAAAGTAAACAGAAAGTAAGACAGAAAGTATCTTTCAACAATATATTAACACGTTAGAAGGCGAAGGCTTCCCTCGCTACCGTAGCTCGCTGACTCAAAATGATATGGAGTGGACCAACCTGGAGGCTTCCTGGGACGCCGTACCGTCGTCTCGCGTACCGCCGCGGAACGCCTCCTTACTCCACTCGATCAGCTCCTACTGCTTGACCACGAAAGGTGCCTGGTATCTTCTACTGGACAGGTGGTGCATTGGAGTCCTTCTGGAGTCCCTAGTAGACCGGCTTCTTCCACGAACGGTGGTGAGCCCTGGGTGATCGCGCACAGCAGCTCGCAGTGGTGACGACAATAGCCGACCGTAGATGCACGATTTAACCTGGCTTTTGCACTCGTATACTTATTTCGCCTGTAACAGGGCAGCTTCGTTCTGGACAGCGTGCCTCGGTCGTTTTGTTCACACAAGAGAACTGCGTGTTTTTCTGCTGCCTGCGTCGATCTTAATTACGTGCCAACTATGTAAACTAAATTCAGTTTCACGTCCGAAATCAAAATCCAATCCACAGGCTTCTCTCTTGTATACAATGTGTCTGGTCACCGGTGTCGGAGACTTAAGGGGGGTTAAATATGGGGATTTTTATCGACAAATCACTATCTCGATTTTCTCTTGGCCTCTCCATACTAAAATGGCAGCCATTTTGTTTTTTTTTACTTCGCAGCTCAGACGCCTACACTGATTTAATCATTGCTATCGATGTAGACGTCTTAGGAAGACGAAAGAGGTATCATTTGAAAGCTAACAATGAAGACAATCAATTTATGATACATTTTATTCAATATCTTTTTCACAAAATAACATAACAATATTAACAAAATAAAAATCGTATTTATTTATTGCATTTTTTTTAGTTTTTTAATTTTTTTATGAAAACTAACCTGTCAAGCTATTTTTTTTTAATTGTATTATCATAGTACAAGATATTTCCATTAAAATAAATCTTACATCAAGGTCCTAACTTAAATATTTTCGAAGCTATGATGGTTTAAATATGACCCTTAAAAACTCTATTAATAGCACACGTCAAAGCTATGATGATTGGGATGGGAAAAGGCAAGAAAAGAACAAAGTAAAACCATTAATTATCATTTATTAATTTAATACCATCTAAACTAGGTACTACAGCCACGATTCAAAATGTCCTCCGTTTTGTTGTAGACAAGCAGTTGCCCTAATTGACACATGTTGTGTAGCTCTTTTTATCATGGCTTTGTCCGCCCTCATTACATCCCCGACTTGTAATATTTTTTCAATTAGTTCTTCTCTTGTGTTGGGCACGTTAACGTACACTTTCTGCTTTATTGTGCCCCATAAAATATAATCTAGGGGTGTCAAATCCGGGGAACGCGGCGGCCAAGCAATCGTCCCACCTCGTCCAATCCATGTTGGATATGTGTTGTTTAAGTAATTTCTCTCATTTACCGCAAAGTGTGCCGGAGCTCCATCTAATTGGAGTATCATTCTTGCCCTATACGTCAATGGCAATTCGCTTAATGCGTCTTGATAGTCATTCTGCAGGAATTCCAAAAATCTTGGGCCATTTAATGTAGCGGGCAAAATAAGAGGCCTAATAAGGATATCGTCTATCATTCCAGCCCAAACATTTACCGAAAACTTGTGCTGAAAGCTACTGGGTCTCACTGCATGCGGGTTTTCTTGGAGCCACAGGTGCTCGTTCCGATGATTTGTGTATCCAGATCTTGTAAAAGTTGCTTCATCGGTCCACATAATCCTCTTTAAAAAATTGGGATTGGATCGCGCTTCTCGTAATATCCACGAAGAAAAAACTGTCCTTCGGGCGACGTCAGGTCCAATTAAATCCTGGACTCTTCTAAAATGGAATGGATGCAATCCTTGCCGTTTTAAAATCTGCCAAACTGTCCATTTCGATAGACCGAGTCTAATCGCAATGCGACGGACACTCAGTTGTGGGTCTTGCGTTATTAAATCCAACACCTCTTCTTCCTCTCGCGGAGACACCAAACGAGTACGTTCGTTAGCGGGTCTTCTTATTCCATATTCGGAGAGATTCGAGTGCAATCTGATGAACGTGCGAGCATTCGGCGTAGGTCTATCAGGGAATCTTCTCGCATACTCTCTTACAGCAGCATTCGCGTTCCCGTCGCAAAATCCATACACAAAATGGATGTTGGCCACGTCGCGGCTTGAAAAACGACGCTCTTCCATTTCAGTTTTGTCTCATTCACACCCTATACATGTCTCTTTCTAACATGTTGTCAAAGAACAGCTGCCTGTCTTACGACACGCCAATTGAATGTGGGGTCTTGAGTCTATTGTTTGACGTGTGCTATTAATAGAGTTTTTAAGGGTCATATTTAAACCATCATAGCTTCGAAAATATTTAACTTAGGACCTTGATGTAAGATTTATTTTAATGGAAATATCTTGTACTATGATAATACAATTAAAAAAAATAGCTTGACAGGTTAGTTTTCATAAAAAAATTAAAAAACTAAAAAAAATGCAATAAATAAATACGATTTTTATTTTGTTAATATTGTTATGTTATTTTGTGAAAAAGATATTGAATAAAATGTATCATAAATTGATTGTCTTCATTGTTAGCTTTCAAATGATATCTCTTTCGTCTTCCTAAGACGTCTACATCGATAGCAATGATTAAATCAGTGTAGGCGTCTGAGCTGCGAAGTAAAAAAAACAAAATGGCTGCCATTTTAGTATGGAGAGGCCAAGAGAAAATCGAGATAGTGATTTGTCGATAAAAATCCCCATATTTAACCCCCCTTAAGTCTCCGACACCGGTGACCAGACACATTGTATATACGAACTTTGGTTTGCACTTCGAGTAGCATTCTACTCAGACCTCGAACTTCCGGTATCCAGAAAACTCTAGAAAGAACTCTGCAACTTGCTTCGTAAAGCAGACCTTGTCGGCCTAGCTATACAGGTCACTGTCCTCCAGCCAGTTCTGGTACATTCCAATCAAGTTCCGGTGTTTACTTCGAAAAACTTCATATAAAAAAAAACATCTTTCCGGAACTTACATGTGATTTCGCCATTATGTCAAAACCTTCCATGGTGTGACCAACGCAAGCGATTTCTAGATTTAAATTATTTTCGACATATGAAACGCTGCCTTCTGAATTTATGATTTGTTAGCCAACTTAAAGATGCGACCTATTCTGGATTTTTAAACAACCCGTTCCTCGTCCAAAGTTATCCAGAGCCCGAAATATTCCTGGAACGTCAATAAATAATAGCAACACTCAGAAGCCCTGCTACTTGCCGTCAGATGCCACCGCTTCGCCTTCTAGTTCACGCCTCTTGTCGCTAGCTGTCGCTGCGTGGATTAACCATTTTATCTATTTTGAGACAGTAGATGAAAACTTTTCCCTTTCACTCGCAGAGGCAAATTCAACCATTATTTCTTGATTCTTAGATAGGCGAAATTATCAATCTGTCTTCAACAAGAAAAGCTTTCATTATTCCTTTAACGAAGAAAGTGGCGCACGCGTGGTGGAGTTCGGCGTTTTTTACAAACTCGGCGTCTGGTTTTCAGATACGGAGAAAACACAACTTGACCTAATAGAAAAGACGCTGCTCCTCGCCAGATGGCGTTGTACCCAATACAATTTATTTAATCGAGATCAATAACAAAATCTTACTTGGAGTCATGATTTAACATGTCACACTGTGTCTGATTGGGGCGATGCTAACCTGGTTAAGTTTAATGCTACTAAAACGTAGGCGTGTTTGTTTTCTGCTAAAAAGAGTCCTCTAAAGCGATCTCCGTCTTTCCAAAGTGTAACAATACCAATAGGCGACCATTTGGAGCTTTTGGGTGTCGAACTCACATCAAACCTGAATTTTGGGTCTTATATTGAATCCAAAGCCAAGGTAGCTGGAAGAAAACTTGATATATTGTCTAAGGTTAGGCGGTACTTCACACCGGGACGGCTTTTGATTCTTTATCAAGCACAGGTCCGATCTTGTATGGAGTACTGCTGCCACCTCTGGGCCGGTTCTGCCAAGTATCAGCTCGAGTCTTTGGATTCAATTGAGAGACGTGCTATCAGGCTCATTGGGGATGACACTCTGGTAAAGAGTAAGCTTCAGTCTGGCGCATCGACGTGAGGTAGCAAGCCTGGCGGTATTCTACAGATTGCACTATGGAGAGTGTGACAAGAACTGCACAACCTGATTCCCCCATCACCTTTCCATCACCGTACGACTAGACGATCAGCAAAGCGCCACCCTTTCGTGGTTGAAATACCTCGCACAAGACCGAAGCGTTACGCTTCTTCATTTATTATAAGAACTGCAAAGGAGTGGAATGCCCTGCCCTCGTCAGTGTTTCCGGTAAATTATAACGGTGTGTTCAAGTCAAGAGTGAATAGGTATCTACTAGGCAAGCGTGCTACACCTTCGACCACATCATCGCTTTCCATCAGGTAAGATCGTGGTCAAACGATTGCCTAGTCCGTAATAAAAAATAAAATGTTGCTGGTTAGATACATTTTCGTGAGAGCTTCATGAGATCTTGCGATTTTTTATTTTATTATGATAACGAGACGGTATCTTGCGTAGAGGTTAGCCTCGGAGGCTGTAGGAGCTGACCGTCGTGAAGGGGATCGACAGGAGCTTAACGTAGGCGGAGATTAATTACACCCAGTCACATCTGTTACACTAACTTTGTGCAAGGGTATCGGCTCACGGCCTCACTAAAGAAGGTTTTGTCTATCTCTTAATACTTTGTGGGAAAATACAAATCTCAGGAACTCTCAAAGAATCTCTCTAGAGACCATCTAGAGACCAAGGTAAGTTAATAGTTAGGTACTTATGTACCTACTCATATCTAGCCGACCAAAATACTTTATCTTATTTTTAACTTGTATTTTGTATTTTTGTAGCACTTATGTACCAACAATAATAGGTACTTCCAAAAAAAATACATGAATTGTAGTGCGAAACACTAGGTACCAATCTACCTACTTTACAATTTCAATGTCGTGATGACGTCACGTCGTGATTTCTATTTCACGAAATATGACTCAATTGATGAAACAAACACCTCGTTCAGGATTCCCAACTAGTAATTATCAAAAATCAAGTATTACATCGAAGCTAGATGTCGTAGTTGAGGCATAAAATCAATATAAAATAACTAGGTTATGTTGGTTACTTTGGTCCGTAACATCGTTAATACTGAACGAAATTAAATACCAAAGGTACCAAAAGGATCAGAAAAATACGTTCTTTCCATTTATCACATCAATTAAACGTAAATCGATTATCATCTTTTCGCAATAAAACCACAGATAAAAACGACATACGAAAAACAAAACGTCAAACACCAATACGGTGGACTATATATTTTGTCTCTTTTTTTTGCTTGCGGGGAAGAGAGATAGAAATATGTAGTGTGAAATTCGTTCAATCGAGCTTTTCGAAAAATTTTATCGTATGAACTTCATTTGAAAACATGAACTCGTCCTACCGATTACACCCAAAACTGTTAGTTTAGCGAGCTCACGAAACTTATTTCCGTTTTCGTAATGTGCAAACCCGTACGAGGCGTACAGAAAAACATAGATACATAAATTCGAATACGTCGATGACTCGGAAACCCATCATTCTTGCTCATCACATGCCAATTTTTTTTTTATTAGGGACTAGGCAATCGTTTGACCACGATCTCACCTGATGGAAAGCGGTGATGTGGTCGAAGGTGTAGCACGCTTGCCTAGTAGATACCTATTCACTCTTGACTTGAACACACCAGGGTTATAATTTACCGAAAACACTGACGAGGGCATTGATTGCGCATTGCGGGATTCGAACCCGCGACCGTTAACTTTGCAGTCAGGGTCAATAACCACTCGGCGAGACCGGTCGTCTCTAGTATATAATCTACTTGAACTTTTTTGTCTAAGTCGTATTAGGGTTCACAACTTCGTTTCACCCTTTCCTAGTAATATAGTAGGTATATCTGATAATCACATTAACCACCAACTTCGAAGCTGTCCCTTACCTGATATTTAGAACTTATAAATTGCATAGTTTTAATACTAACTAGCTTTCGCCCGCGATTCCGTCCGCGCGGACAACAGTTTTTCGCGAAAAAAGCATCCTATGTTCTAGGACAACGGTCAGCAACAGGCGGACCGCGGTCCGTATCCGGACCGCAAAATATTGTTAAATATATTAATTGAAATCATATTTTCATATAACTAGCCCTATATTCATACGTTAAGCCACGTAGAATCTAACTTAGTAATTATTCTAGTTTCCTAGTAGGTACCTAGTTTACAAGAGGTTATGTGGTGTACATACACACGCTTTGATTAGACTTAAAAATATTTTCACTTCAAATGGAGTTAATTGTCTTGCAAGAAGATATTTCCTTGCAAATGTATAAAACTGTATCCACTGAAGAATTTTGAAGTAAACATGTTTCAGAAAAATATGAAAATTGCAAGAAACTAGCTATCAATCTGGCCACTATGTTTGGTTCATATGTATGCAAATATTTTTCTCAAAGATGAATTATTTGTAGAACAAATTTCGTTTGCGTTTTAAGCGCGTCACATTTCATTTCATTTATTACAAAAAACAATTAATTATATGGGAAATAAAACATGCAATAAAAATTAAAATAAGAAACACTGTACAAAACAAAAACTAAAAATAAGAATACTAAAAAAAACATCTTGAAAAAAAAACATTAATACCAAAAACAAAAAATAATAAAATATAAAACATACATAATACAATAACAATAAAATTAAAATGTCAAAAACATAAAATGAAATATCTACAAAATATCACTAAAAATGTCACTCTATCAAATCGATTCTGTTAAAACAATGTCATCTATCATCTAAAGATTCCTTTACACAGTAGCATTTTTCCAGTAAGAAAGGCATCCGTTTTTTTTAGAGTATGAGCGCTGTAAATTGTTTTAAATGATACAGGTAGCTTGTTGTACAATCTAACAGCCTGGACTCTAGTGCAGTGACTAACAACTACTAAACTGGGGAAGAAGCTACTTTTCAAATCTTTCCTTCGTGTCTGTTCTCTTCAGCTTCTGTCCTCATCTGTTTCAAAACTACTCAAATTCTTGACCAACTTTGTTATAGTTAGTAATATATATAGACTGGGAGCAGTTAGTATTCCTAGCTGTTTAAAATATTGTCTACAAAATTCCGTCTGGGGAATACGTACCATTGTTCTGATTGCTCGCTTTTGAATAATAAATGCAGCTTGCATATTATATGCATAACTATTGCCCCAGAACATAATGCTGTAGGGAAACTTAGATTCTACTAATGCAAAATAAACCTGTTTGAGTCGCTCTATGGTAACCTCGTCTCTTACACTTCTTATTGCATAGCATGCTGAGCTTATACTCGATTCTATAGCCTTGAGTTCATCTTTCCAATTAAGATAGGCATCAATATGAATCCCTAGAAATTTAACCATCTCTACCGTTTCCACTATTTGAGTATGGAATTTAACATTAAGTCCTAATTAAGTCGTATCTTTTTGCCTTAAAGTAGTCTTAAACAAAATAAGATTCGTTTTGCTTGCATTTAAAATTAGATCATTAATATCAAACCATTTTTGAAAATTACAAACGACTAAGATACTATAATATTTTATCTTAAGACAAAATATCGCTCGCCATACAATTAATATGAACCATCACAAACGGCGAAGATAATATAATATTTGCATCTTACAGTATCTTAAGATATCTAGCGATATGGAATTTTTGAAAAGATATCATCTTAAGATACGAAATATATCGTAAAAGATACAAAATATATCGTAATATGCTCTACAGGTTGCTCTGTTTTGTATTCGTGACTCTTTTTTTTAACCCCTGAACAAAGAGACGTAATATGTGTTTTTTTTAAATAACTTTCAACCCCTATCCTGCGGGAACCATTGTTTTTTTCGGGATAAAAAGTATTCTAAATGTTAATCCATAACATAAGCTATTATTGTGCCAAGTTGCATCGAAATCCGTCGGGTAGTTTCTGCGTGATGCGTGTTCAAAGAGACAGACAGACAGACAGACAAAAAAAAAAAAAAAAACCTTTTTGCACTCCATATCGATTTTGAAGTTCATCTCAATTAAAATTTTCAAAAAATATTTAATGTACAGATTTAGCCCAGTTACAGTTTTATTATAGTATAGATTAATACCTGCATGCTACATACATACTCTAAATTATTTTAGCTACTTTAATACAATATATCTGAAGCAAAATATAAAAAATTACCGTTATTATACTTACAACACAAAAGATACTAACTTAACACTTTCACTGGCATAATGTAAAATCTATGAACATTAAAATGTTATATCAAAAAAATATTTAATAGTTTAAAAATTATGTTCAAGTAGCAATTTAAAAAGCTGACTCCGAAATCTAAAGTAGGTCAACTCTTTTAATGACTCTGGGATGTGATTAAAAATTTTTATTGCCATCACATAGCAGTTTCTATGAAAAAGCTCGTTATTACATTGCGGTAGTACTAACCTATTCGGGTACCTAGAGTAGTAGCAGATACCTTTATCTTTTATTTTTTTAAAGTTTTCAGGGTGCTTCTTTACAAATGTACATATTTCGAAAATATACATTGATGGAAGCGTAAGGACCTTTAAATCTTTAAAGAGTGGTTGACAAGCATCTAGAGGCTCGGCACAACAAATAGCGCGAATGCATCGTTTTTGTGTTATAAATACTCGATTAAGCTCCACTGAGTTTCCCCAGATTAGAAGACCATATCTTAAAACGGCAGCCACATATCCGTGATAGGCCATAAGCGAAGTTTCTTTTGAAGCTACTAACGATAACCTACGAAGTGCAAAAACAAAACTGCTAAGTTTTGAACACACTTTGTCGACATGCGCCTTCCAGTCACAGTGTTGGTCAATAGTTATTCCAAGAAATGTTGCAGAACTAGTTTCATGGATTATATAATTACGATATTTTATGTTAAGATTTAATGGCTTAGGCCTGATATTATAAAATTGCATGAAATTAGTTTGACTTATATTTACTTTTAGATTATTTATGTTAAGCCAGTCTATTACATGTACAATTGTTTCATTAATATCAAGTTGAAAGTCTTTTGTCTTTTGTTTTGGAATTATTATAGATATGTCATCAGCAAAAAGGACACATTTATGAGACGTTATATTGGGTAGATCGTTTATGTATAAAAGGAATAAAAGTGGTCCCAATACGCTACCTTGTGGTACGCCAAATTCGTTATGCTTATAATTAGATTTAAAACTAGTCATAACTTTATTCATTTCAACACATTGTTTTCTATCGTGAAGATATCTCTCTATCCAATCGTAAGCAATCCCGCGAATTCCATAAAACTCCAATTTTTTGAGTAAAATTTTGTGGCAAACAATATCAAAGGCCTTACTCATATCGAAGTAAATAACTGACAGTGGAGTTCGCATTTGCTGTTCTCTACGTGAACCGAACTATAAAAAACTGGCTCAAGACATTCGGTGTAATTTCTCACATCGTAATTTTACGGTTTACGCATCGTAATTTTACGGTTTATGTTTTATATAATAATTTAATTTGAAAGCAAAATAAAAAATAGTACCTACTTAATCATTATCAGTTTTTTTCCGGACCTCGTTAAAAAAAAACCAACATTATCCGGACCCCACTAAAAAGTACATGACAATCCCTGTATAAGATATTGAAAACCAATCCAAAAATATAGCAGGCACCAACGTAGGTATTCTCTTTGGCACGCTCTTGACGTTTCTTGACAGACTTGTTATTATTTCGTTTCCATAGCAATCGTTCCTTACAGCGAGTAATCGACATTTTCCAGTTATCCCGTGGAAACTTACTATTTTCCGGGATATAAAGTATCCTATGTGTTATTCCAGGGTATAAACTATCTCCATTCTAGAGAGGATAGAACCTTTTTGGCATATCCACCGGCCGCAATTTTGTAATTCTTTTTCTAAGTTTCCGCGCACTGATAAAGTAGTATATATGGGTAGGGGACACTTTTACAAACAAAAAATCACATGTAATATATTACCCTAAAGTGTCACGTTCCCGAAATATAGGGAGGTAAAAGTCGCCATATGAGAACAATAATACGATGATTAAAAATGCAGTAATTACGTGTGTATACGCATTCAACTGTATGAATAGTTCCCAGTAGTAGTTGATTACGTGTGTATACGCATTCAACTGTATGATTAGTTCCCAGTAGTAGTTGATTACGTGTGTATACGCATTCAACTGTATGAAAAGTTCCCAGTAGTAGTTGATTTTACTATTTATTCGAAGACAGTATAAATAATTGGACGAAAAATTCGCTTTAATTAATTATTAATTTACTAAATCAAACCACATCGCAAAATAACGCTGTTTTAACATAACGGTAACGTTAAATAAATGGTGAAAATTAAAAGAAAACACATACAGAGATTATGTAATAATATTTTATTATTATAGCACCACCACGTAGCATAACCATCCGCGCACGCGGTAATTAGGTTGTCTTGTACATTAAACATACGAGTAGGATTGTATTCTATCCCACTCGCACCTTTTGTTTAAAGTCACCGGTTCTCTTCCACTTTTTCGCTGGCATAAGCAAAGACAGAAAGTGTAATTATGAACAACGAGTGCGAGTAAGACAAGAATGATGTTCCCTGGTAAAGATTATTTGACGTTACCAGTTATAGTATAGAACAAGGTACCTGTATACTTGGACAAACAAAATAACGTTTTTTGCGATGTGATGCGATTTAGTAAATTGAGTAACTAATTAAAGCGGCTTTTTCGTGCAAATATTTATACTGTCTTCTAAATAATAGTGAAATCAACTTCTACTGGGAACTATTAATACAATGGAATGCATACCCATATATACTAATACAAAAGTGCGCGGAAACTTTGAAAGAAAAAAATACAAAATGGCGGCCGGTGGATATGCCAGCTTCCATACAGAAAAGTTCGAAACCCTTACGCCAAAATCCGTCGTCAGCCGTTATCGCGTGAAAGCTCCCCAAACAAACAAACAAACTAACAAACAGACAACGTTTCACTTTTATATATTGGTATGGATAAGTACTTACTATAGATTTCTGCATCTGTGCATCGCGAAGTATCTATATAAGTAGAGTAGGTAACTATAACCACAGCACATATACCTACAGATACATGTACTGTGCTATAACATTGCTTCCTAGCAATTCACATCTATTAAAAAATTGAGCAATTATTACACAATCGCACTGTGGACCGGTAATCATATGCAAATATCGATATAAGTCGACAATCGATAGCTCCGTACCCACCTCTTCTGACGCAACTCACGCAACCGCTTCAAACCGTAATCCTGGATTTAGCAATCATATTGTTAATTTCACAGACAGACAATCGGACAAGCTACATCTAGTGCTAATGAGTTAATAGAAGGTTTAGCATTGGTAATCAGATTCATATAACACTCACCTAACATAGACCAAATACTATAGGTATTGTATGTGGCGAACTGTATGTTTGTTCGCAAACAGTTACGAGTAGGTACTCCCAAACTTCCTGCTGTTCGAACGACGTGGAAAAGATGGACGCATATGGATAGCTAGCTGCGCCCCGCGGTTTCACCCGTGCTGATGAGGATGATAATGAAAAGAAGGTATCATATTTATCATACCATAGTTATTCCAGGACCTAAAGTATCTAAATACCAAATTTCATCAAAATCCGTTGAGACGTTTCTGCGTGAAGACCGGACATACACACACACACATTCGCAAACTTTCACATTTATATTAGTAGGATACTAAACTTGGTGTGGCGGGCCCCAATTCTACTAAAATAATTGTTCATTTCAATGAAATTTGCAACATTTTCGCTTGTTAAAATGATACATTTCAATTTATTAACAATCAATGAACAATTGTTTTAGTACACTTAGGGCCCAGAAGTGTATACATCACTGCTGGGCCCTAAGTGTACTAAAACTCACTCACTCAGCGAACACTTCTGATTCCCGGATAATGACGTCAACAAACCATGAGCTAAAAGCTTAATTTCAGATGACCATAACCTTTCTCCAAACTTTCTAGCTCGCTCCTGCGGCGCTCAACGCCGTCACAGTCTCATTGGCGCACTATTCCACGAGCCGAGTAAGTACCTACACTAGTCTATCAGCTTACAAGTCGTACCTAGAAACCAGTCAACTTGTGCAGTATACAACCAGTAAGAAATCTCTGTATAAGTAAGCGGTTACAATGACTCACGTTATTCGTTTGCACGACTACGCAACTTCTCTATCTCACCTTTATTTCACGACTAAACTAAGCGGACAGCTGACCTGCATGTACCCACAGCTGACTCTATCCGGTGGTGCCTCGCACCCTTCCAGCACCGCGCAGGTACCAGGATCCACGGTACCTACCAATAACACAAATCGCACGCAACACGGCGAGAGCTGACACAGCAGAGGCGATTCAGACGTATTACTCCTACTGTTTATATGAAATTGAACTTTTTGCCTCTTCTGCGCTGAATCACTCGTACATTAAGCGTTCAGATTCTAATTAATTATGAGTTTGTTTTTATGCGCGGCGGTGAAACCGCTCGCGGGACGTTTCGTTAATGGGCACTACCAGCCACATGGGGAACATTTTTTGATGCCTAACAACTACTTAGAAATACGATAACAGGTAAAAAGTAATATAAATAAATATTTATGACAAGTCAATCCAGTTTTCATAAACCACCCCAAACTGGGAGACCCTGTACTACGGGTACTAGACAACAGTACCCCTAGTACAAGTTTTTATAGTTTTTGAAAACGAAATGTAGTTTCGCCTAGTTCCATACATTTACTGTCAGCGCCTCTTGCGGAAACTTGTAGGAACTAAAATTGGTAGAACGGGTTTTATCAAATGGTAGTATTTGGGGTGCATTCCGATTCACGGTAATATCGCTGTGAGCGATCACAGTGCTAATTTGCGTTCCGATTCAGATATCGCGCTCACGACAGTTGAGTGCTGCAGTTGATTCGAAACGTTCGTGAGCGTGATTACAAGATCACAACAACGTAACCTCAAAATTTGCCAAAATATAAAGTATTACTCGTGGGCAAAGTAGTCTGTCTAGAAATTGGTCAATTGTCTGTAGTTATATTTGGAAAACTGTACGAAAATCTCACACAACTGAATTCACCCAACAGTTTTCTTTGTAAACAACCGTCAGTCTGTCACTTTGACAGTAGCGCTCACGGTGATATCGGTTTGGGGCATGGTCGGTGTAATCGCAAAATGGCGGATGTAATAACGTAATTCGTGACGTCACAAGGGATATCGTTGCCATGCTCACGGTGACTCGGTACGCATTTTAGCGCGATAATATCGATTTTATTGATTTTAGCGCGTCTCGGAATGCACCCTCGAATTCAAAATAAAGTTTTCGAGTATTGTTTGCATTTTAGCAGTACGACTTGCCACTTTCGTAGTAAACTTTGACGAATTCGATCATTTTCGAAGTATTGATCCGGCCAATTATCTTCCCATCTCGATAACCTCCTTACTCTAGGACTTACTCTCTCTCTCTCTTACTTACTCTTACATTAGGCTCTTGGCATATCTTGAAGACAATGATCTTCTCAGTGACCAGCAATACGGATTTCGCCGAAACCGGTCTACTGGAGATCTTCTTGCGTATGCCTCTCACGTACTGAGCGAAGCCTTAGAGATGCATGGTGAGGCGCTTGTCGTCTCCCTTGACATATCGAAGGCATTTGATCGGGTCTGGCACGATGGCCTTTTAAACAAGCTTCCCTCATATGGTTTACCTGTTGGCTTATGCAATTGGATAGTTGATTTCTTGAGGGAACGATCTATTCGAGGAGTCTTAGAGGGCTGCTCGTCTGATCAAATGGCTATCAGTGCCGGTTTACCTCAGGGATCGGTTCTCTCGGCTACACTGTTTTTACTGCACATTAATGACCTTCTGAAGCCCGGTACCTTTGGGTATGCTGATGACAGTACTGTAGTTGAGAGATACACTTCCAATGCTCAAGCCAGCTGTGACGCTGTCCAGATTCAGAGAGAGGCTATGGTAGACCGTTTAAATTTAGGCTTAGAAGCCGTTGAAAAGACCGTTGCCCGGCTAAGGAAACGGACCTCCTTCTCAGGTAAAGGCGAGGAATTAAAACAAGATGGTAAATTCAATAACAAAGGGCTTTATTACAAGAATAGAAATGAGAAATGAGTTATCAAATATTGGTACTCTCCCATTTACTGAGGAATTCAAAAAGAAATATTTTACACTTAATTTAGTTTGTTCTGCATCAAAATAATTATAAACAGCAAGATCTTATAATAGGAAATACTTCTAACTTATTACTCAAAACTCAAAATTCTCAAATATGATTACAATTTCCTCAAAAATATATATTCTAGTACTTAACTTCGGCCTGTGCGATATTAATTTACAATAGAAAAGCTGTATCCTAGGCTAGTAAACTTAGAGAGTCTGTGCTCAGCAGATTAACATGTATTGGTCACAACGCAACGGAATAGTCTTGTCTTTGCCTTTGAATGTTCAAATTAAAGGAGAACTTGTGCAAATAAAGTGTGTGTGTGTGTAAGATTGTGTTTCCCAGAGGGATATTAAACTCTAAAATAGAAAGTAAACAGAAAGTAAGACAGAAAGTATCTTTCAACAATATATTAACACGTTAGAAGGCGAAGGCTTCCCTCGCTACCGTAGCTCGCTGACTCAAAATGATATGGAGTGGACCAACCTGGAGGCTTCCTGGGACGCCGTACCGTCGTCTCGCGTACCGCCGCGGAACGCCTCCTTACTCCACTCGATCAGCTCCTACTGCTTGACCACGAAAGGTGCCTGGTATCTTCTACTGGACAGGTGGTGCATTGGAGTCCTTCTGGAGTCCCTAGTAGACCGGCTTCTTCCACGAACGGTGGTGAGCCCTGGGTGATCGCGCACAGCAGCTCGCAGTGGTGACGACAATAGCCGACCGTAGATGCACGATTTAACCTGGCTTTTGCACTCGTATACTTATTTCGCCTGTAACAGGGCAGCTTCGTTCTGGACAGCGTGCCTCGGTCGTTTTGTTCACACAAGAGAACTGCGTGTTTTTCTGCTGCCTGCGTCGATCTTAATTACGTGCCAACTATGTAAACTAAATTCAGTTTCACGTCCGAAATCAAAATCCAATCCACAGGCTTCTCTCTTGTATACAATGTGTCTGGTCACCGGTGTCGGAGACTTAAGGGGGGTTAAATATGGGGATTTTTATCGACAAATCACTATCTCGATTTTCTCTTGGCCTCTCCATACTAAAATGGCAGCCATTTTGTTTTTTTTTACTTCGCAGCTCAGACGCCTACACTGATTTAATCATTGCTATCGATGTAGACGTCTTAGGAAGACGAAAGAGGTATCATTTGAAAGCTAACAATGAAGACAATCAATTTATGATACATTTTATTCAATATCTTTTTCACAAAATAACATAACAATATTAACAAAATAAAAATCGTATTTATTTATTGCATTTTTTTTAGTTTTTTAATTTTTTTATGAAAACTAACCTGTCAAGCTATTTTTTTTTAATTGTATTATCATAGTACAAGATATTTCCATTAAAATAAATCTTACATCAAGGTCCTAACTTAAATATTTTCGAAGCTATGATGGTTTAAATATGACCCTTAAAAACTCTATTAATAGCACACGTCAAAGCTATGATGATTGGGATGGGAAAAGGCAAGAAAAGAACAAAGTAAAACCATTAATTATCATTTATTAATTTAATACCATCTAAACTAGGTACTACAGCCACGATTCAAAATGTCCTCCGTTTTGTTGTAGACAAGCAGTTGCCCTAATTGACACATGTTGTGTAGCTCTTTTTATCATGGCTTTGTCCGCCCTCATTACATCCCCGACTTGTAATATTTTTTCAATTAGTTCTTCTCTTGTGTTGGGCACGTTAACGTACACTTTCTGCTTTATTGTGCCCCATAAAATATAATCTAGGGGTGTCAAATCCGGGGAACGCGGCGGCCAAGCAATCGTCCCACCTCGTCCAATCCATGTTGGATATGTGTTGTTTAAGTAATTTCTCTCATTTACCGCAAAGTGTGCCGGAGCTCCATCTAATTGGAGTATCATTCTTGCCCTATACGTCAATGGCAATTCGCTTAATGCGTCTTGATAGTCATTCTGCAGGAATTCCAAAAATCTTGGGCCATTTAATGTAGCGGGCAAAATAAGAGGCCTAATAAGGATATCGTCTATCATTCCAGCCCAAACATTTACCGAAAACTTGTGCTGAAAGCTACTGGGTCTCACTGCATGCGGGTTTTCTTGGAGCCACAGGTGCTCGTTCCGATGATTTGTGTATCCAGATCTTGTAAAAGTTGCTTCATCGGTCCACATAATCCTCTTTAAAAAATTGGGATTGGATCGCGCTTCTCGTAATATCCACGAAGAAAAAACTGTCCTTCGGGCGACGTCAGGTCCAATTAAATCCTGGACTCTTCTAAAATGGAATGGATGCAATCCTTGCCGTTTTAAAATCTGCCAAACTGTCCATTTCGATAGACCGAGTCTAATCGCAATGCGACGGACACTCAGTTGTGGGTCTTGCGTTATTAAATCCAACACCTCTTCTTCCTCTCGCGGAGACACCAAACGAGTACGTTCGTTAGCGGGTCTTCTTATTCCATATTCGGAGAGATTCGAGTGCAATCTGATGAACGTGCGAGCATTCGGCGTAGGTCTATCAGGGAATCTTCTCGCATACTCTCTTACAGCAGCATTCGCGTTCCCGTCGCAAAATCCATACACAAAATGGATGTTGGCCACGTCGCGGCTTGAAAAACGACGCTCTTCCATTTCAGTTTTGTCTCATTCACACCCTATACATGTCTCTTTCTAACATGTTGTCAAAGAACAGCTGCCTGTCTTACGACACGCCAATTGAATGTGGGGTCTTGAGTCTATTGTTTGACGTGTGCTATTAATAGAGTTTTTAAGGGTCATATTTAAACCATCATAGCTTCGAAAATATTTAACTTAGGACCTTGATGTAAGATTTATTTTAATGGAAATATCTTGTACTATGATAATACAATTAAAAAAAATAGCTTGACAGGTTAGTTTTCATAAAAAAATTAAAAAACTAAAAAAAATGCAATAAATAAATACGATTTTTATTTTGTTAATATTGTTATGTTATTTTGTGAAAAAGATATTGAATAAAATGTATCATAAATTGATTGTCTTCATTGTTAGCTTTCAAATGATACCTCTTTCGTCTTCCTAAGACGTCTACATCGATAGCAATGATTAAATCAGTGTAGGCGTCTGAGCTGCGAAGTAAAAAAAACAAAATGGCTGCCATTTTAGTATGGAGAGGCCAAGAGAAAATCGAGATAGTGATTTGTCGATAAAAATCCCCATATTTAACCCCCCTTAAGTCTCCGACACCGGTGACCAGACACATTGTATATACGAACTTTGGTTTGCACTTCGAGTAGCATTCTACTCAGACCTCGAACTTCCGGTATCCAGAAAACTCTAGAAAGAACTCTGCAACTTGCTTCGTAAAGCAGACCTTGTCGGCCTAGCTATACAGGTCACTGTCCTCCAGCCAGTTCTGGTACATTCCAATCAAGTTCCGGTGTTTACTTCGAAAAACTTCATATAAAAAAAAACATCTTTCCGGAACTTACATGTGATTTCGCCATTATGTCAAAACCTTCCATGGTGTGACCAACGCAAGCGATTTCTAGATTTAAATTATTTTCGACATATGAAACGCTGCCTTCTGAATTTATGATTTGTTAGCCAACTTAAAGATGCGACCTATTCTGGATTTTTAAACAACCCGTTCCTCGTCCAAAGTTATCCAGAGCCCGAAATATTCCTGGAACGTCAATAAATAATAGCAACACTCAGAAGCCCTGCTACTTGCCGTCAGATGCCACCGCTTCGCCTTCTAGTTCACGCCTCTTGTCGCTAGCTGTCGCTGCGTGGATTAACCATTTTATCTATTTTGAGACAGTAGATGAAAACTTTTCCCTTTCACTCGCAGAGGCAAATTCAACCATTATTTCTTGATTCTTAGATAGGCGAAATTATCAATCTGTCTTCAACAAGAAAAGCTTTCATTATTCCTTTAACGAAGAAAGTGGCGCACGCGTGGTGGAGTTCGGCGTTTTTTACAAACTCGGCGTCTGGTTTTCAGATACGGAGAAAACACAACTTGACCTAATAGAAAAGACGCTGCTCCTCGCCAGATGGCGTTGTACCCAATACAATTTATTTAATCGAGATCAATAACAAAATCTTACTTGGAGTCATGATTTAACATGTCACACTGTGTCTGATTGGGGCGATGCTAACCTGGTTAAGTTTAATGCTACTAAAACGTAGGCGTGTTTGTTTTCTGCTAAAAAGAGTCCTCTAAAGCGATCTCCGTCTTTCCAAAGTGTAACAATACCAATAGGCGACCATTTGGAGCTTTTGGGTGTCGAACTCACATCAAACCTGAATTTTGGGTCTTATATTGAATCCAAAGCCAAGGTAGCTGGAAGAAAACTTGATATATTGTCTAAGGTTAGGCGGTACTTCACACCGGGACGGCTTTTGATTCTTTATCAAGCACAGGTCCGATCTTGTATGGAGTACTGCTGCCACCTCTGGGCCGGTTCTGCCAAGTATCAGCTCGAGTCTTTGGATTCAATTGAGAGACGTGCTATCAGGCTCATTGGGGATGACACTCTGGTAAAGAGTAAGCTTCAGTCTGGCGCATCGACGTGAGGTAGCAAGCCTGGCGGTATTCTACAGATTGCACTATGGAGAGTGTGACAAGAACTGCACAACCTGATTCCCCCATCACCTTTCCATCACCGTACGACTAGACGATCAGCAAAGCGCCACCCTTTCGTGGTTGAAATACCTCGCACAAGACCGAAGCGTTACGCTTCTTCATTTATTATAAGAACTGCAAAGGAGTGGAATGCCCTGCCCTCGTCAGTGTTTCCGGTAAATTATAACGGTGTGTTCAAGTCAAGAGTGAATAGGTATCTACTAGGCAAGCGTGCTACACCTTCGACCACATCATCGCTTTCCATCAGGTAAGATCGTGGTCAAACGATTGCCTAGTCCGTAATAAAAAATAAAATGTTGCTGGTTAGATACATTTTCGTGAGAGCTTCATGAGATCTTGCGATTTTTTATTTTATTATGATAACGAGACGGTATCTTGCGTAGAGGTTAGCCTCGGAGGCTGTAGGAGCTGACCGTCGTGAAGGGGATCGACAGGAGCTTAACGTAGGCGGAGATTAATTACACCCAGTCACATCTGTTACACTAACTTTGTGCAAGGGTATCGGCTCACGGCCTCACTAAAGAAGGTTTTGTCTATCTCTTAATACTTTGTGGGAAAATACAAATCTCAGGAACTCTCAAAGAATCTCTCTAGAGACCATCTAGAGACCAAGGTAAGTTAATAGTTAGGTACTTATGTACCTACTCATATCTAGCCGACCAAAATACTTTATCTTATTTTTAACTTGTATTTTGTATTTTTGTAGCACTTATGTACCAACAATAATAGGTACTTCCAAAAAAAATACATGAATTGTAGTGCGAAACACTAGGTACCAATCTACCTACTTTACAATTTCAATGTCGTGATGACGTCACGTCGTGATTTCTATTTCACGAAATATGACTCAATTGATGAAACAAACACCTCGTTCAGGATTCCCAACTAGTAATTATCAAAAATCAAGTATTACATCGAAGCTAGATGTCGTAGTTGAGGCATAAAATCAATATAAAATAACTAGGTTATGTTGGTTACTTTGGTCCGTAACATCGTTAATACTGAACGAAATTAAATACCAAAGGTACCAAAAGGATCAGAAAAATACGTTCTTTCCATTTATCACATCAATTAAACGTAAATCGATTATCATCTTTTCGCAATAAAACCACAGATAAAAACGACATACGAAAAACAAAACGTCAAACACCAATACGGTGGACTATATATTTTGTCTCTTTTTTTTGCTTGCGGGGAAGAGAGATAGAAATATGTAGTGTGAAATTCGTTCAATCGAGCTTTTCGAAAAATTTTATCGTATGAACTTCATTTGAAAACATGAACTCGTCCTACCGATTACACCCAAAACTGTTAGTTTAGCGAGCTCACGAAACTTATTTCCGTTTTCTTAATGTGCAAACCCGTACGAGGCGTACAGAAAAACATAGATACATAAATTCGAATACGTCGATGACTCGGAAACCCATCATTCTTGCTCATCACATGCCAATTTTTTTTTTATTAGGGACTAGGCAATCGTTTGACCACGATCTCACCTGATGGAAAGCGGTGATGTGGTCGAAGGTGTAGCACGCTTGCCTAGTAGATACCTATTCACTCTTGACTTGAACACACCAGGGTTATAATTTACCGAAAACACTGACGAGGGCATTGATTGCGCATTGCGGGATTCGAACCCGCGACCGTTAACTTTGCAGTCAGGGTCAATAACCACTCGGCGAGACCGGTCGTCTCTAGTATATAATCTACTTGAACTTTTTTGTCTAAGTCGTATTAGGGTTCACAACTTCGTTTCACCCTTTCCTAGTAATATAGTAGGTATATCTGATAATCACATTAACCACCAACTTCGAAGCTGTCCCTTACCTGATATTTAGAACTTATAAATTGCATAGTTTTAATACTAACTAGCTTTCGCCCGCGATTCCGTCCGCGCGGACAACAGTTTTTCGCGAAAAAAGCATCCTATGTTCTAGGACAACGGTCAGCAACAGGCGGACCGCGGTCCGTATCCGGACCGCAAAATATTGTTAAATATATTAATTGAAATCATATTTTCATATAACTAGCCCTATATTCATACGTTAAGCCACGTAGAATCTAACTTAGTAATTATTCTAGTTTCCTAGTAGGTACCTAGTTTACAAGAGGTTATGTGGTGTACATACACACGCTTTGATTAGACTTAAAAAGATTTTCACTTCAAATGGAGTTAATTGTCTTGCAAGAAGATATTTCCTTGCAAATGTATAAAACTGTATCCACTGAAGAATTTTGAAGTAAACATGTTTCAGAAAAATATGAAAATTGCAAGAAACTAGCTATCAATCTGGCCACTATGTTTGGTTCATATGTATGCAAATATTTTTCTCAAAGATGAATTATTTGTAGAACAAATTTCGTTTGCGTTTTAAGCGCGTCACATTTCATTTCATTTATTACAAAAAACAATTAATTATATGGGAAATAAAACATGCAATAAAAATTAAAATAAGAAACACTGTACAAAACAAAAACTAAAAATAAGAATACTAAAAAAAACATCTTGAAAAAAAAACATTAATACCAAAAACAAAAAATAATAAAATATAAAACATACATAATACAATAACAATAAAATTAAAATGTCAAAAACATAAAATGAAATATCTACAAAATATCACTAAAAATGTCACTCTATCAAATCGATTCTGTTAAAACAATGTCATCTATCATCTAAAGATTCCTTTACACAGTAGCATTTTTCCAGTAAGAAAGGCATCCGTTTTTTTTAGAGTATGAGCGCTGTAAATTGTTTTAAATGATACAGGTAGCTTGTTGTACAATCTAACAGCCTGGACTCTAGTGCAGTGACTAACAACTACTAAACTGGGGAAGAAGCTACTTTTCAAATCTTTCCTTCGTGTCTGTTCTCTTCAGCTTCTGTCCTCATCTGTTTCAAAACTACTCAAATTCTTGACCAACTTTGTTATAGTTAGTAATATATATAGACTGGGAGCAGTTAGTATTCCTAGCTGTTTAAAATATTGTCTACAAAATTCCGTCTGGGGAATACGTACCATTGTTCTGATTGCTCGCTTTTGAATAATAAATGCAGCTTGCATATTATATGCATAACTATTGCCCCAGAACATAATGCTGTAGGGAAACTTAGATTCTACTAATGCAAAATAAACCTGTTTGAGTCGCTCTATGGTAACCTCGTCTCTTACACTTCTTATTGCATAGCATGCTGAGCTTATACTCGATTCTATAGCCTTGAGTTCATCTTTCCAATTAAGATAGGCATCAATATGAATCCCTAGAAATTTAACCATCTCTACCGTTTCCACTATTTGAGTATGGAATTTAACATTAAGTCCTAATTAAGTCGTATCTTTTTGCCTTAAAGTAGTCTTAAACAAAATAAGATTCGTTTTGCTTGCATTTAAAATTAGATCATTAATATCAAACCATTTTTGAAAATTACAAACGACTAAGATACTATAATATTTTATCTTAAGACAAAATATCGCTCGCCATACAATTAATATGAACCATCACAAACGGCGAAGATAATATAATATTTGCATCTTACAGTATCTTAAGATATCTAGCGATATGGAATTTTTGAAAAGATATCATCTTAAGATACGAAATATATCGTAAAAGATACAAAATATATCGTAATATGCTCTACAGGTTGCTCTGTTTTGTATTCGTGACTCTTTTTTTTAACCCCTGAACAAAGAGACGTAATATGTGTTTTTTTTAAATAACTTTCAACCCCTATCCTGCGGGAACCATTGTTTTTTTCGGGATAAAAAGTATTCTAAATGTTAATCCATAACATAAGCTATTATTGTGCCAAGTTGCATCGAAATCCGTCGGGTAGTTTCTGCGTGATGCGTGTTCAAAGAGACAGACAGACAGACAGACAAAAAAAAAAAAAAAAACCTTTTTGCACTCCATATCGATTTTGAAGTTCATCTCAATTAAAATTTTCAAAAAATATTTAATGTACAGATTTAGCCCAGTTACAGTTTTATTATAGTATAGATTAATACCTGCATGCTACATACATACTCTAAATTATTTTAGCTACTTTAATACAATATATCTGAAGCAAAATATAAAAAATTACCGTTATTATACTTACAACACAAAAGATACTAACTTAACACTTTCACTGGCATAATGTAAAATCTATGAACATTAAAATGTTATATCAAAAAAATATTTAATAGTTTAAAAATTATGTTCAAGTAGCAATTTAAAAAGCTGACTCCGAAATCTAAAGTAGGTCAACTCTTTTAATGACTCTGGGATGTGATTAAAAATTTTTATTGCCATCACATAGCAGTTTCTATGAAAAAGCTCGTTATTACATTGCGGTAGTACTAACCTATTCGGGTACCTAGAGTAGTAGCAGATACCTTTATCTTTTATTTTTTTAAAGTTTTCAGGGTGCTTCTTTACAAATGTACATATTTCGAAAATATACATTGATGGAAGCGTAAGGACCTTTAAATCTTTAAAGAGTGGTTGACAAGCATCTAGAGGCTCGGCACAACAAATAGCGCGAATGCATCGTTTTTGTGTTATAAATACTCGATTAAGCTCCACTGAGTTTCCCCAGATTAGAAGACCATATCTTAAAACGGCAGCCACATATCCGTGATAGGCCATAAGCGAAGTTTCTTTTGAAGCTACTAACGATAACCTACGAAGTGCAAAAACAAAACTGCTAAGTTTTGAACACACTTTGTCGACATGCGCCTTCCAGTCACAGTGTTGGTCAATAGTTATTCCAAGAAATGTTGCAGAACTAGTTTCATGGATTATATAATTACGATATTTTATGTTAAGATTTAATGGCTTAGGCCTGATATTATAAAATTGCATGAAATTAGTTTGACTTATATTTACTTTTAGATTATTTATGTTAAGCCAGTCTATTACATGTACAATTGTTTCATTAATATCAAGTTGAAAGTCTTTTGTCTTTTGTTTTGGAATTATTATAGATATGTCATCAGCAAAAAGGACACATTTATGAGACGTTATATTGGGTAGATCGTTTATGTATAAAAGGAATAAAAGTGGTCCCAATACGCTACCTTGTGGTACGCCAAATTCGTTATGCTTATAATTAGATTTAAAACTAGTCATAACTTTATTCATTTCAACACATTGTTTTCTATCGTGAAGATATCTCTCTATCCAATCGTAAGCAATCCCGCGAATTCCATAAAACTCCAATTTTTTGAGTAAAATTTTGTGGCAAACAATATCAAAGGCCTTACTCATATCGAAGTAAATAACTGACAGTGGAGTTCGCATTTGCTGTTCTCTACGTGAACCGAACTATAAAAAACTGGCTCAAGACATTCGGTGTAATTTCTCACATCGTAATTTTACGGTTTACGCATCGTAATTTTACGGTTTATGTTTTATATAATAATTTAATTTGAAAGCAAAATAAAAAATAGTACCTACTTAATCATTATCAGTTTTTTTCCGGACCTCGTTAAAAAAAAACCAACATTATCCGGACCCCACTAAAAAGTACATGACAATCCCTGTATAAGATATTGAAAACCAATCCAAAAATATAGCAGGCACCAACGTAGGTATTCTCTTTGGCACGCTCTTGACGTTTCTTGACAGACTTGTTATTATTTCGTTTCCATAGCAATCGTTCCTTACAGCGAGTAATCGACATTTTCCAGTTATCCCGTGGAAACTTACTATTTTCCGGGATATAAAGTATCCTATGTGTTATTCCAGGGTATAAACTATCTCCATTCTAGAGAGGATAGAACCTTTTTGGCATATCCACCGGCCGCAATTTTGTAATTCTTTTTCTAAGTTTCCGCGCACTGATAAAGTAGTATATATGGGTAGGGGACACTTTTACAAACAAAAAATCACATGTAATATATTACCCTAAAGTGTCACGTTCCCGAAATATAGGGAGGTAAAAGTCGCCATATGAGAACAATAATACGATGATTAAAAATGCAGTAATTACGTGTGTATACGCATTCAACTGTATGAATAGTTCCCAGTAGTAGTTGATTACGTGTGTATACGCATTCAACTGTATGATTAGTTCCCAGTAGTAGTTGATTACGTGTGTATACGCATTCAACTGTATGAAAAGTTCCCAGTAGTAGTTGATTTTACTATTTATTCGAAGACAGTATAAATAATTGGACGAAAAATTCGCTTTAATTAATTATTAATTTACTAAATCAAACCACATCGCAAAATAACGCTGTTTTAACATAACGGTAACGTTAAATAAATGGTGAAAATTAAAAGAAAACACATACAGAGATTATGTAATAATATTTTATTATTATAGCACCACCACGTAGCATAACCATCCGCGCACGCGGTAATTAGGTTGTCTTGTACATTAAACATACGAGTAGGATTGTATTCTATCCCACTCGCACCTTTTGTTTAAAAGTCACCGGTTCTCTTCCACTTTTTCGCTGGCATAAGCAAAGACAGAAAGTGTAATTATGAACAACGAGTGCGAGTAAGACAAGAATGATGTTCCCTGGTAAAGATTATTTGACGTTACCAGTTATAGTATAGAACAAGGTACCTGTATACTTGGACAAACAAAATAACGTTTTTTGCGATGTGATGCGATTTAGTAAATTGAGTAACTAATTAAAGCGGCTTTTTCGTGCAAATATTTATACTGTCTTCTAAATAATAGTGAAATCAACTTCTACTGGGAACTATTAATACAATGGAATGCATACCCATATATACTAATACAAAAGTGCGCGGAAACTTTGAAAGAAAAAAATACAAAATGGCGGCCGGTGGATATGCCAGCTTCCATACAGAAAAGTTCGAAACCCTTACGCCAAAATCCGTCGTCAGCCGTTATCGCGTGAAAGCTCCCCAAACAAACAAACAAACTAACAAACAGACAACGTTTCACTTTTATATATTGGT